>CAUJNA010000287.1:269069-273743 GCA_963377175.1 Effrenium voratum
CTAATGAAGTGATTAGCGTTGATTCATCACCACCTATTACAGTTAATAGTTCTTCGTCTCAAAGTCCAACAGAAATACCAGCACCAACTGAAGACGAAGAAGAAGACGGAGAAGAAAACAAAAAGATAATTTGGAAAATTACAATCTAAATAATATTATATATAATGGGTATTGGTCAAAGTAAAAATGATGCAAATAACAGTATGGAAGACATTAAGACTTTAAGAGTAGATGAAAAAACAAGAGCGGATACTTTAATAATAAAATCTATTCAAGAATGTGTGGCACGAATTGATAAATAAGAAAAAGAAAAATCTGACAAATCAATATATAAAAGTCCTGCTTTACAATTTTGCAATGCTTCGTTAAATTGAATTAATAATATTAACATACATTAATAGTATTAATTACTATCATAATATGTCATGTTGTCATCCGGAATTTCATCCTCCAGTGTTTCACTTTCGGGTAATTGTGTTGAGGCATTGCTACATCTATCACCTATTAAATCTTCTTCGTCAACAAAATTATTTTGAAATCTTAATAATTCCTCGTCACGTCGTTTTAACACTTTATAAAGTTTATGTATCCAAGAATTAGTATGAAAACTATAATTACCTTTACGATAAAATCCACCGCATATACATTGTTGTATAACCATATTAATAATATATTAAATTAGAACATCGTTATTCATCATTTGTAATTTGAAATGCCTGTTCAAAATTGATATGGACCATCTTATTAATCTTTAGCATTCATATTCAGGTAGGGAAAAAATGGAGCAACTTCACTGCTTCATGATACATATCTAATAATTGCTGTTTATCAACAATGGCGGATTTTTCTTCAATAAAACTCATTAATTCACTGGCATGATTCAACCTAAAAATGTATAATGAACTGGCATTTAAACGAATGATAGGTGCTAAAACATTATATATTTGTGTTGAACAAATACACTTACTGCATCGTGCCTACCTCTTGTAAAAAGCCCGTGTAATAATTTTCTACATCTGACAAATTAGGATCATCGGCATGATCGTCTATAACGATTAATAGTGAATGTAGGTTCTTTATCTTTTCAGGTTTCATTTTTTTTTGAACAGCGCAATGCGTCCCAAGCAGAACACATGTCAGCAGTGCACTTGAAAAATCATCTGCGTCGATTCGGAAAAGACAACAGTTTCCATTGGGAACGTGACTGAGCAAGAGGGTGGAGTAAACGCCACATCCGAGTATTATCAAACCAAGCGGGCATAGAGTGTCCGTTGTAGTGTTTGACCATGGACAAGGTCCCACACTGGTAAGCATCATGGGCAAGATCGTAAGGCGAAGGAAAGGAGCCAGCATTGCGAAGGAGAGATCGGTGGTAGGCCTCTGTCATGGCAACTTCAGGCCAGTGAGCACGTGGAGCCCCGCGACGGTAAGGGGAGGCAATCTGTCGGTAAGCATGGGCGGATGAGAAACAAACTGTGTGCTCATACTGGTTCGCATGTCGGAGAATATGACCAAGGTATTCAATACGCTTTTGGGAAATAATCTGGGTAGGGGCACGCAAACTGGGAGCCTGCTCGTGGGCCAAGCGCAGCAAGTGTTCGTTGGAGCACAGCTCGTCAGAAGGCTGGAGAACGCGATGAAAAAAGCTGCTTTTAACACCTAGAATTTGCCTAAGAGCCTTGAAATGAAGGGAGTTAAACCGGGTGAGCTGGGCGGGTGTGTAAACCTGAGACTCGGAGCCATAAAGAAGAATGGCCAGAACAATCTGGGAATAAACCTGCAATTTGCGCGGGGTAGTGATGGAGGCGTGACGAAAAAAGGGGGACAAACAACGAAATGCTGCGGAGGCCTGACAATAACGATGTCGAGAGTCAGCCTGAGAGGAAGCATTCGAGGACAAAAGCGATCCCAAATACTTGGACGTGTCAACTGGATCGACACGAGTGCCGAGAGGATCATCTCCAAAGCAAAAAACGCAGCGACACTCGCGAACCGTAGAAACGGTAGCTGACAAGAAGACAGGGTTGTCCGTGTTGATACCAAGTAGCTGACACTTCGAGGGAGACAGGCGCAGACCCCTCTTCAGAGCTTCGTGTTGGAGAACGTGAAGGAGCCGATGAATCGTATCAAGAGACCGAGAAATCAAAGTAGTATCATCAGCATACTCAAGATCAGTCAGCGGGTTATCCGCGGAATAAGTCCAAGGGGTGTATGAAAAACGGCGGTGGAAACTCACAGAGGAGTCATGCATGAGGACACTAAGAACAATGATGAAAAGGTAAGGGCTCAACGGACAGCCCTGCCGGATACCCCGTTGGAGCACGAACACGTCAGAACTGTGGTCGCCTTTCAGGTTTCATATAGTTAATAATTGTCTTCTGTCTTTCAACTACATCTTCTAAATTGTTGAAGAAGCAACTATAATACTTCTAAATGGTAAGTTTGGCACGTGCTCATATTTAGGTGGTTTGAATTCATATTCAGTTATGTTTATTGGTTTTATTATTGGAACATCAGTCATATAGCTAATATTAAACATATTTAGATTTTTTCCCATATTGTTTATTGTATGAAAGCATTGCTATGATATGAATGGGGTCTATCGTAGTAGAACAGGCTCTTTCATCAACTTCATTCATAAGTATTGAAGATAATTATTTTGAATTAGTTTGAATCCTGCTTGCGTTGCCCAGTGCGAAGTGTCCCACTACCCCAAGGAGAAGAAGCGATGGCGAACCCGAGTATTCTAAATAATAAGATCAAATAATTATTTATAATTATTTCATCTGATTATTTATATGAATAGAAGTTATTTAGATTATATTGATATAATAAATCAAGTAGAGAAAGTAGAACAAGATGTAATAACTGATTTAAAAATAAAATAAAAAATGTTATTATACATTAGAAATAGTTAAGTTAGGAATACAATATATCAAAAGTAAGAATGTAAATATTAATATAAATGGGAAGAAAGAAAAACAAAAATAATAAGACAGAAACAACTATTTGTTCAACAGATGAAGACAGTGAAGAAGTTATTAATCAAACGGCAGTTATTGAGTTTGCTTGTCCAATGTGTCAGAAGATGTTAGAATTAAAAAAACGAACTGGAAATACAAAAGAAAGGAAATTGTAAATGCAGTTGTGTGCCAATAGGGTTCAAAATAAGTAAGAAGGATAAGAAAATGAATATTGATAAACTAAAGATGGTGATATCAACCTTGAGTCTGACGTACGTAATATTGCTATCAAATGGGGAAGGCAAGCATCACCATCCGATAATGGTGATAATGAAACACGGGACACTATTCGTGAAATGATGAAAAAAAATACTTAATAAAATAAAACGTTTAGTTTTATTTTTCCATATTAGTGTATCATGGACAAAGAGTTGAAAGCATTGTTTGAAAAAATTAGATTTGGGTGTTGATGCAAAATAAGAGCATTTTAGAAATCCTAAATGCAATGGAGAAGAAACCACCCTTAAAATACATTGACAAGAACGGTAGCGAATTTAAGAACCGAAGAAACATGTACATTACAAAATTGAATGATGGTTCAATAAAGGAACCAAAAAAGAGCACTTTAGATTTTTACAATGTAGATCATGATGAGGATACAGTGGTGTAATTATAATTACAACATATAAGATCTTACATGTTGTAAGTATAGTAAAACTATGGTATTAAAGGCTTTAGTCTATGTATTTCCATAGGTTTTGTTCGTTTCTTCTGTTCCTTCCTTAACTCTTTTGTTGCTTTTACTTTGTCTCTGCATTCCTTACATGTTTTGTAAAATATATCTTCCATTTTAATCCTATCATACATTTTGTGAAAATCCTTTCTTGGCTTTGCTTCATCGCATTTACTGCAATGATAAACCATTGTGTATCCTGTTTCTTCTTCGTCATCTGTAGAACTCATAATATTAGTTATGATTCGTTTGATTTAACAGTTTCCCTGAAAAAAGTGTTTAAATAAATATTTCCTTAGTATATTAAGTAAAGTATGTGCGACATTAATAATCTACCATTGGAAATTAGATTGACCACTATGTCATATAACTGTTATGATATATGTCCTTACAGGTATACTGATACTCTTAAAAACCATTTTCCAACTTGGGAAAGAGTAAAAAGAAACCCATTCTGGGCAGTGACTTTAACTGAAGCATTAGATGATACCAAATCTGATTATGAAATATATTTAGAATTGAAAGCATTCTATAATTATTCCTACATATCTGGTATTGAACATAAATTTAAACAGATCTGGTTCATTGATAGTATTGATGACAAAAGAGCACACTTGAGAATGGGTTATTACGACGCAATGAGGGCACTGTTGGAAATGATGCCATTCAGAACAGAGGCAGAATGGCAAAACCGATTTTATCATATATTAAGCACGCAAGACTTCTCCGACGAGGATGCAGAGTTTAGCTATTATTGAGATGAATGTTTCAGTTCTTAGATTATGCTATGGTTACAACATATAAGATCGTATATGTTGTAATTTTAGATTAATTTTCCCGTATAAGCCGTGGTGGTGCTTTCCTACCTAGGCCTTTCCCATCCGCATTTTGCCATCCATATTTTACTGGGATTGTTGACATGTTTTGAGTTAGCCCTTAGAATATTCCTTTTTCCGTTGGTTAATCACTTTTGGGGGA
>CAUJNA010000288.1:0-60000 GCA_963377175.1 Effrenium voratum
AGGACCACCGCTGCTTCATGTGGTGCGTCCTCGCCCACTGCCTCGGGGTCGACGTGCTCGACAAGCTCCAGCGGTCAAGGGCCACGAGCTGCTCGGGCTCCTTCTTCTACCCCGAGATGAGCCGCCGCGGACGCCGCCCCGCGGGATGGCAGCCCGCTCTGGCCGACGCGGGGGTGGACTTCTCTGGCCTGCCGACGGACCGCCCCGTGGGCTTCGACGACATCGACGCCTTCGAGCTCCGCAACGCGGGGCGGGTGGAGGTCTTCGTCTTCGTGTGGCAGCGAACCCTGTGGGCGGACGGGCTGGAGTACTACCCCGTCCTCCAGCAGCGCGCCCCGAGCGGCACGGGCGTCGTCCAGCACACCGTGCTGCTTCTGCTGCACAGCGGCCACTACAGCTTGATACACAACTTCCAGGCGCTGGCCAGCAGACAGGGGCTGACCCTGGGAGCCACGCCCGCCAACACCGGCGGCTGCAGGGAGTACAAGTGCCCGAGGTGCATGGGCCGCTTCACCCTGAAGGCCTCGTGGCAGCGCCACCGCGCCACCCAGTGCTATCGAGAGATAGCCGAGCGCACTCGGAGAAGAGCCTGCTGCGCTACAGGGGCAAGGCCTCCGCAGAGCTCGCGCCCCTGACGTGCTACGCGGACCTCGAGGTCTACAGCACGCCCGCCCCGACGGTCCACATAGCGCAGCAGCAGCCGGCGCGCCAGACCGTCGCGGCTTCTTCCTGCTACGTCGCCGTCGGGCGCTGCGGCTACGTGCCACCCGAGGAGCTGAGGCTGAGGCTCACGCACCACGAGCGGGACAGCCAAGTACCACGCAGTCCGCGCCATGCTGGACGACCTTCTCAAGCTGGCCGACCACTACCTCACCTGGAGACGCCGAACTCGGCCCGACAGCATGACCCGGCGGGAGGAGCTGGAGCACAGGGCCGCCACTCACTGCAGGGAGTGCCTCGCGTCCTTCGAGACCGCCGAGAAGAAGCTCCACCACTGCCACGGCACCGGGCAGTAGCTCGGGGCGCTGTGCCACTCCTGCAACATCGCGGCCCAGACGCCCAAGACCATCCCAGTGGTCTTTCACAACGGGGGCGGCTACGACTTCCACTTCCTGCTGCGCTACATCGCCACGATGGGCTCTCCGGTCAGCAGGGCGCCGCGCGAAGAGCTCGGCGAGGACAGCGACAACGAGGGCAGCGAGAGCGAGGCAGAAGGCAGCGGCAGCGAGCCCGAGAGGCCCATGGCCAAGGCCGCACCAAAGCCCACGGCCAAGGCCAAGGCCGCGCCAAGGCCCCTCAGCGGCTGGTGCGCCCTGCAGGCCGCGATCAAGGAGGGCGACTACAGCCACCTCTGCCTCCGAGTCCTCTGCATGTCGGGCGAGAAGTGCCTGCAGATGAGCTGGGGCCCGCTGAGGTTCGTGGACAGCATGAACGTCTTCCCCACGAGCCTGGCCAGCATGATCGACGACCTCAGGGCCTGCGCCCACAAGCAGCTGCCAGAGCTCTTCCCGCTGATGGCCTCGCTTCACCCCGAGCTGCAGCTGCGCACACCGACCGACTCTCCGCCTCAAAGACGGCCTCTCAAACAGCGGCGGACGCACTGCGACCTGGAGCAGGCGTGGGACTGCATCCTGCGCAAGCTGCCCATGCCCTTCGAGCACTTCTGCGGCGCCGAGGCGTGGGAGTTGCCCGCGGTGTGGGAGCAGCACTGCTACGACAGCGTGCTGGCGGGGAAGGCGGTGAGCGCAGAGGACCACCGGCTGGCCGTGAACACCGCCAACGTCATGGGGTGGGAGTCCTTCCGCGAGTTCCACGACTGCTACCTCCACACCGACGTCCTGGCCCTGGCGGACGTGATGGAGAGCTACCGGGACTCCTTCCGGGCGCAGTCGGGGCTCGACACCATCCACTACGTCACGCTGCCCGGGGCCGCCTGGGACGCCATGCTGCGGCACTCGGCCCGCGAGACGCCCATTCACCTCATCACCGACGAGCAGGCCTACAGGGACGTGCGGGCCTCCGTCATGGGCGGGCTGAGCTGCATCTTCCAGCCCTTCGCTCAAGCCAACAACCCCGAGCTGGGCGAGGAGGACTACAACCCCGAGGAGCCCGTCAGCTGGATCTCGTACTTTGACTTCAACGCCATGTACCCGGCCGCAATGACGCTGCCCATGCCCAACGGCCCCTGCGTGGCGGTCGCCCTGCCGGAAGACAACGCGGCGAGGCTGAGCTGGCTGCACGTGACGTGCCTCTCGAGCCTGAACTGGGAGTCCGACGCCGAGGAGGTGAGCTACCTGCTCCTCGTGGACTACGACTTCCCCCCGGAGCTGCACGACCACTTGGACTGGGATCCCCCCGCGCGCATGAAGGTCGGGAAGGGCCTGTACGGGCCGCACACCGCGGACATGGCGGAGCGCCTCGGCCTCTCCCCGTCGCCCTGCGAGAAGCTCGTGCCCTTCCTCGGCATGCACGTGGAGGAGGGCGTGGACGGCAAGCGGCTCAAGTTCCTGCGGGGCGTGCTGGGCGCCAGGGTCTGGAGGCTGCACAGGGCCTACCGCTTCGCCTGCAGCCCCTTCATGGCGGGCTTCATGGAGCTCAAGCACAGCGAGCGGAGGCTGCTCAAGACGGCGGGGAGCGTGGTCGCCGAGAAGGTGGTGAAGCTCACCCAGAACGCCATCTTCGGCCGCTGCTGCATGAACCCCGACAAGTTCAGGAACACGAACGCCTACGTGGACCCGGCCAAGTTCGAGCGGGCCGTGGGCAAGTGCTCCGTGACGAACTTCGAGCTCCAGATCAACGACTCGGAGGGGTTCCTGGCCTTCGTGGAGACGCTCAAGACGGACCGCAGCAAGGCCTGCATGAGCGTGCCCACCCAAGTCGGCGCCCGCACGCTGCAGCTCTCCAAGCTCATGATGGAGAAGGCCTAATACCTCCACATGAGGAGGCTCTTCCCGAAGATGAGGCTGCTCTTCACGGACACCGACTCCGTGATGGTGCAGATCTTCGAGCTGCAGGACCCGCTCCACGCCATGGCCGAGGCGAACCTGAACGGCGCCACCCTCTTCGACGTGGCCGGCAAGTCAAGGACCCCGAGAGGGACCTGAGCGCGCTCTCTGCAGCGGCGCGCGCCAAGGCCATCGAGGTGATGGGCCAGCTGGGCAAGCTCGGCGACGAGACCTTCCCCGCCAGGATCCTGGAGTACGTGGGCCTGCGCTCCAAGATGTACAGCATCCTCACGGTCCAGCCCGACGGCGCGCGCAAGGAGAAGCGCAAGATCAAGGGCGTGCCGAAGAAGGCGGTGACCAACGTCCGGCATCTCGAGTACCGGGAGGTGCTGGAGGAAGGCAGCGAGCGCAGGGCGGCCTTCGCGCAGCTGCGCAGCCGCGCGCACGAGATAGCCGTGGAGACCGTCGAGAAGAAGTCGCTCTCGCCCTTCAACGACAAGGTCTACGGCCTCGACGCTCACAACTCGCGGCCGATGGGGCACTGGCGCAACCTGGAGCAGCTGCGGATGCTGGGCGCTTACGCTCCGCCAGGCTCTGCGCCCTTCGACCTCGTGATGGAGTTCCTCGTGGGGCCCCCGCCTCTGGGGCCCGCTCCGACACTGCCGCTGCGGCTGAGCCGATGCTGGGCGTAGACTGTCGGAACCTGAAAAAAGAAAGATCCCGAGCTCTCGTTTTCTCGTCTTCTCGCTTTCTCGCTTTTATGATTTCGAACCGCCGCAGCGAAGCATTGCTGCTCAATATGACTTCCTCTGCGGCCTTCCGATGCGTGCAGGCAGGGCTCCTGGAGAAGCCCGCTGCGTGGGCGGACGAGGACGCTCCCTGCCTTGCGGCTGCTCTGATGGCCCAGCGGCCTCCCTGCGACATGCTACGCAAGTGGCCCCGCGAGGACGCGCTGCTCGAGGCAGAGCGCTCGCACCAGCGGGCTCGCATCGCGAGCCTCGATTGGGAGCTCCTCGTCGAAACGCTGCGCGGCATGGAGCTGGAGCGCGAGAACAGAAATCTCCGCAGGCGGGTGGGCGGCCTCAACGATATCAACGACAGAGATCGCGAGCGAGCCAGGGAGCGCATTGAAGAGGTGGAGCACAGCAACCGAATTCTCCGCCAGCAGGTGGCGCAGCTCAGTAGGATCCTCGCGCAAGCGTACAGATGAAAAAAGATCCCGAGCTCTCGTTTCGCTTTAATGATTTCGAACCGCCGCAGCTGCTCAAAGAGATGACTTCCTCTGCGGCCTTCCGGTGCGTGCAGGCATGGCTCCTGGAGAAGCCCGCCGTGTGGGCGGAGGCGGACGTTGCCAGCCTTGCGGCCGCTCTGATGGCCCAGCGGCCTCCCGCGCGGGCTCGCGAGGATGCGCTGCTCCAGGCCGAGCGCCTGCTCCACCGGCTCCGCATCGCTGGCCTGCGCGGGCAGCTGGAGCGCAGCTACGAGCTCGGCGAGCGAGATCTAGCGCTGCTGCAGACGGAGCGGCATTATGCTTCTCTGCTTGAGGATGAATCAACCGTGAGACTTTGCGCCGTGAGCGCTGGAGCGCCGCGTCGAGATCCTCGAGGAAGAGAACAGAAATCTTCGTAGGCGGACGCACTGACGAGCTAGAAAAAAGAAGCCCGCCAAATGCTCGAATGGTCCAAATGCTCGATCACCCGCCGCAGCTGCTCAAAGAGATGACTTCCTCCAAGGCCTTCCGCTGCGTGCAGGCATGGCTCCTGGAGCGTGGGCGGACGCTGACGCTCCCTGCCTTGCGGCTGCTCTGATGGCCCAGCGGCCTCCCACCAAGCGGCCTCGCGAGGATGCGCTGCTTGAGGCCGAGCGCTCGCACCAGCGCCGCCGCATCGAGCTCCTCGATAAGCAGCGGGAAGGCACGCTCATGAATGCCCGACGCCTTGCGTGCAAGCTCGAGAATACCGAGCACTCGCAGGAAGTCTTGGTAGAGGTGTGCGAGATCTGCACGGCTCTTCGCACCCCGGCCACGCGCGCACAGCGGGCTGAGCTTGCCCTGCGCTGGTTCGAGAGCAACATCACGTGGTACGGGCGCTGGGAAAATTGGAAAGCCAGAGATGACGAGGGCTCGCCGAGCAGCCCCCGAACCGACGTGAAGGAGCTCATCAGTGAGTGGCAGGCGGAGCTGTCGCGAGATGTAGAGTAGAGACGTAGAGTAGAGATCGTAGAGGCACAGAGAGCATCAAAAAGGAGGTGGGAGCCTGGGGCCTCTCTGTAGCCTCCGCTGGCGGGATTGCACCTCCAACCCCCGCGGTTCGGGAGCTGAGTTTTCGGGGACTTTTCGGAGATCCCTATGCACCACCTTTTCCGGCCACCCCTCCAAGCCAAACCTCGCCCCCATCTCCCCGCTCTCGGCGGAGACAACCCTGTATACCTTTTCGCTCCAGGCTATCTCGTTGACCTTGTAGGAGCCCCTGCTTTCGATCGGCTTAACCCTGATCCGAACCATATCCCCGACCTTGATTTTGTTAGACCTAGACCTTGCCGTCTTTTTTTTTCTATAAAAAAAACCTAGGGTCCCCCCCACACTTTTTGCAACATTTTTTAAAACAGCCACTCAAACAGCACATTTTCAATAAATTCAAAATTTACAATGCAGGTTTTTTCCTAGTAAGTTCATCCTTATTTTAAAATTTTAAATTTTTCAAATTTTTAAACAAATATTATTTATATTTTCAAATAAAAATATATATTTTTTAAAAATAAATTTAAAAAAATAATTTTAAAATATAAATTTTAAAAAAATAATTTTTACAAAAAATTTTTTAAAAAAATTAAAAAATAAAAAAATAAATTTTAAAATAATAATAATATAATTTTAAAAAATAAATTTTACAAAAATTTACAAAATAAATTTTCAAAAAAAATAATTTTTACAAAATAATAATAATATAATTTTACAAAATATAATTTTACAATTTTTTCAAAAATATTATTCCAAAAATTATGATAAATTATTTTACAATAAATTTTATCACAAATTTTGTAGACATATTATGGGCAAGGTCTGGTTCATTCGTTTTTAAGGTATTAAGGGTTTGATTTTATGTAGTTCAAATGGTTTGTTCTGTTCAGTTGTTTGTTCTGTTTGTTCTGTTTGTTCTGGGTTCTGTTGTTGTTTTAGGTTGTTCTGATGCGTTAAGGATTGTTCGTGTTGTGTTTTCTTATAAAGTTTGACATCATAACCGCATAATGGACAATGATGTATTTTTTGGTTATATTCCTTGTGATATTCTTGTAATTTATCCTTATTCTGGTTGCGATACTCCTTCTTTTTTGCATTGAGGTTGTCTTTGTTGGTTTCATAATATTCTTTCCATTTGATTTTGTCAGTTTCCTTATTTGCTTCGTGTCGTAATTTTCTTTGTTGATTTAGTTGTTCTTGGTGTTTCTTATGATATGCTCTCATATATTCACGGCAATTATCACACGTTTTATATTTACCTGTGTCAATTGCATTTTTGCATTTCAAGCATTTTACAACGTTTTCCATATAGTTTATTAACATAATATTACTTTAAGTATATACCACGCTCAACAATGCTAAATTAAAATTGCCGTTAGGATTTCTAATGTCAACTCACTTGGTATTTTATATAATTCGTCCTGCTTGTGCGTGATGTAGTAGTCGCCCCAGTCCGCCTTCTTTCCGCTTGGTAGTCGCTGCGCCGTCTCCACATGCTTGCCGCTCCTACACTTCCAGTTCCACTAAATAATTCTAATAAATTCATATTATTAGAATTATTTATATTTTAATTTTCAACAATTAAATATTTACCATCATCGCCCTTAATTAGTTTATAATATTCTAATGTTTGTTCTTTTGGACTTTTGATTTGTCCCTTATTTAACATATCACAATATTTTTTACGCTTCGTGTCATAATCACCGCTGGGTCTGCCTATCCCTTTCTTTTCAAAGATCTTATCAATCTTTTCCTTCTCTTCATTGTTATTTTTTGGTTCGTTTGCCTTTGCATCAAGTTTCTCGTCAATAGTTTTTATCATCTCGTACAACAGTTTAACATTTTTACTAACTGTCATTATCTTCTTTGATAGTTCAACAATAACATCATTTTCAACTTCAGACATTTCTATATATATTTATTTATATAATTATTTATTTAAATATTTATTTATTTATAAAATTGATTTAATGTAAAATCTACTCTTTAAATACTAAATTTTCATTATTTGTTTAATAGTTTCCGGAGTTTCTTTATCACCATTTTCCGAGTGTGTAGCCTCATTTCCAAATTTGATAGAAATATTATGCACATCTGTTTCTAGATTGATAGCGTCCTTTGTTTTATCAATATTCATTTTTTATTTGTTTTACTTATTTTAAAACCAACTGGTATACAACTGCATTTACAGTTACCCTTATTTTTTATTTCTAATTCATTCTTCGTTTGTAATATCTTTTTACACATAGGACACTCAAACTCAATAACTGATGTTTCTTTAACAATTTCTTCTTTTTCTTCATCTGTTGAAGAAACTGTAGTATCTATTTTATTCTTTTTGTTTTTCTTTTTTCCCATTTATATTAATATTTATATTTTTAATATATTGTATCAAAAACTTAATTAATTCTAAAATAAAATAACATATTTTTTTACATCTATTATCAGTTATTAGTACTTGTTCTATATTCTCTACTTCATCTATTATATTAATATAATCTGAATAACTCCTTTTCATATTAAATAATAAGATAAATTATTTTTCATTTCTGCTTTCTTTTCTTGTAAAGTTTTTTCATTGTATCGTCTTTATTCCATCTATATTCTACAAATTTCTGATGATGTTTTGAATTTAGATGTTTAAATAAATATTTGTCATCATACGTTTTACCACAATTGCAATGGATAATGGTCATATAAATAATAAGATAAATTATTTACAATTAATCTTATTATTTTCATGCATAATAGAATATTGGTGGGGCACAGCACTTGGGTTTTTCATTGCACACGCGAGCAAGACACAAAACTAATTATCTTCAATGCTTATTGATTGAAGCAATGGAAAACCTGTTCCATTATGTTATTCACCGCCACTCATAACATAATGATGGTCGCGTTAGCACGCGAGGCTCGTTCCTCGCGTCCATTTAATATTAATTACAAGTTAATTTTTAAATATAATTTTCTATATTTCTTTAATATCAACTATGACAGATGTTCCAATAATAAAACCAATAAACATAACTGAATATGAATTCAAACAATCTAAATATGAGCACGTGCCAAAATTACCATTTAGAAGTATTATAGTTGCGAGTTCGACGGGAGGAAAAACAGTTTTAGTTCAGAATCTTATTTTAAATGTTTATAGAAATTCATTTGCAAGAATATTTATATTTTCCCCCAGCGTTCATAATGACCCAACTTTTACAGAAGTAAAGAAATATATTAGGGATGAACTACATGTAGATGATGAAAAAGAACAAATATATTTTGATAATTATAATCCAAGTGATTTAGAAAATGTAATTGAAAGACAGAAGAAAATAATTAATTATATGAAATCTAAAAAGATAAAGAAACTTGCATTCAATATTAATCGTTATAGATGATCACGCCGACGATCCTAAATTTGTTAGATATAGTAAATTATTACATGGATTATTTACAAGAGGTAGGCACGATGCAGTAAGTGTAATTTGTTCAACACAAAAATACAATGTTTTGGCGCCTATCATTCGTTTAAATGCCAGTTCATTATATATTTTTAGGTTGAAAAATGCCAGTGAATTAATGAGTTTTATTGAAGAAAATAGCGCCATTGTTGACAAACAGCAATTATTAGATATGTATCATCAAGCCGTTAATGACGCACCTTATAGTTTCTTCTACGTGAATATGAATGCTAAGACATTAACAAAATGTTTCATATCCGTTTTGAACAGGCATTTCAAATTACAAATGATGAATAAAGATATTCTAATTTAATATAATATAATAATATGCCAATGAAACTATGTAGATGTGGTGGATTTTATCGTAGAGGTAATTACAATTTTCATACTAATTCTTGGATACATAAACTTTATAAAGTGTTAAAAAGACGACCAACAGACGAGGAATTATTAAGATTTCAAAATAATTTTGTTGATGAAGAAGATTTAATAGATGATATGTGTAGCAACGCCTCAACAAAATTACCCGAAAGTGAAATGACAGATTATGATAGTAATTAATAATATTAATGTATGTTAATATTATCAATTTAAATTAACGAAGCATTGCAAAATTGTAAAGCAGGAAGTTTATATATTAATTTGTCAGATTTTTCTTTTTCTAATTTCTCAATTCGTGCCACACATTCTTGAATAGATTTAATGATTAAAGTATCTGCTCTTGTTTTTTCATCTACTCTTAAATTCTTAATGTCTTCCATACTGTTATTTTCATCGTTTTTACTTTGACCAATACCCATTATATATAATATTATTTAGATTTTAATTTTTCAAAATTGAAATGTTGGTTTTCTTCTTCTTCTTCTTCGTCTTCAGTTGGTGCTGGTATTTCTGTTGGACTTTCAGATGAAGAACTATGGACAGTAACAGGTGGAGAACTATGAACACTAATAATTTCATTAGAAGAACTACTGCTAGCTTGTGCATTTCCTGCTGTTATTTGATTGACTAAATCTGCAATATTTATTGTTGTTGCAATTGTGCTGTGTGATAAGTTTAATATTATATCTGCTACTGTAGCGCCGTTGTGTAGCATTATTTCTATCATTTTTGTCAGTTTGAACTTTTTTCTTCTTCATCGCTGTCATCCTCATCTGGTGGTTTCTTTGGCGGTGGTTCTGGCGGTTTGTTGTTGTCGAGCATTTTAGTAAAGGCTGACACCATCGCGTCGCGTTGGTTTTTCAGTGTTTGTGTTGCTTGTGTTCTTGTTGGTTCATTTCTCTTGTGTGTGTTGTGCCAAAAGTTTTTAAGCATTATTTTAAACATATTGTCCTGGTTTTCCTTTACCTTAAACGCTTCAAATGTCATATTTAATGGTTGATTTGCATCATTGTATAACTTTTCTTGAGTCTCTCTGGTTTCTGTGGCGATTGTATCTGTGTTGGTTGCAATGTCAATAAATTCTCTCGGTATGCCCTTTTTCATCATTTTCGGTGGTTGTATTGTTGTTGAAGTGTTTGGTTTCATTAGGTTATGTATTGTAAAACTGTCGTGATCATATTTATCATTGAACTTTTGCTTCTTTCTTTTCAGTATGTTTTTAGTTAATATTATCATTATAACTATTTATATATTATTTCTTTCCTTTGCCCTTAAAACTTGCCTTGAGTTCTTCTATTCTACCTTTGCCTAAATTTACTATCCACCCGCCATTATCAATAGTGTCTAAAATCATATCTGTTAAATATTCTTTGTATGTTCTCGCCTTGCCTCTGCCTTTGTGTTTCAATTCTTCTTGTATTTCGCTTTCTTCTGGCACTTGAATTCCTCTTAAATAAAATTGAAATTTAATATCATTTACTGTTAAATTAGGGTTGTCTTTCCAGTAAGCGGGACTAATAGTATTATCTATTGTTGTTTTAAATAATGGCGTCAATGGCAATGGTGGTGGTTGTTGTGGCGTTGAACTTGACGCTCCCGTTGCTTGATATTCTACTTGGGCATCATCTCCGCCTGAAATTTGCGAACCTTCGTATTCTAATACTGGGAGATTATCTGGTACTGTTCTTGTTGTTGCTGATGGTGCTGATTGTCTATTGCCTAGCATTCTTTGAAAAATTGTTCCGCCCATATCTCTTAAATTTGATGCCATTGCTTGACTCACTTCATTTACTCTTTCTTTTGTTGCTGTTGCTAGTTCTTGCAGTCTTGTATCTACCATCCCTTCGTGTTGCCTTGCCGTTTGTTGTGGTGTTGAAAAATCATATTCATCTTCTATTGCTTCTGCGTTTCTGGTTAATGGTGTGTCAGCATTCATCCTATGCACTGCATAAGTGTGCCCGTTTCTGCGCGCTTCCTGTTTCATCATTATCTCTCTCATCTGCCTGTCTAATATTCTCATCTGTTGGTCTTTCAATAATTCTAAGTGGTCGCTTCCATCAAAAAAACTTCCTTGAGGACTTGCTTTGAAGAATGTAGCATCTCGGTTAGGCAGTTTTCCTGTTAATTGTTCGTTCTCGCCTATTAGGTTAGCGATTTCTTCATAAGTAGGTCGTCGTTTCAATCCAAATTTTGCATATGGATTTATTAATTCTAGACTTTGGGTTGTTGTCATATCAATATAATATTAATTAGAAAATATTATATCAATATATTTTAAGTAAATGTTAATTTTTTCAACTCTTCAATTCTTTTTTGTAGGTGCTCTAATGTGCTATGTGGTAGATTTGGGCGGTGTAGTTCCATTGTTAATCTGTCTAATTCATTTTGATAATTTGCTCTGGCGTGTCCTTCTTGAATGTGTTTTCTAAATGCTACTGATGCTTCCTGTGAGTCTCTTAACTTCATTTGTTCGTGTAGATGTTTTAGATATTCATTATCTTTTACATCAAATGGACTATATTTAATTTGTGAGGATTGTAAAAATATCTTACCTTTATTTTTCTTCGCATTCTTCTTGTGATGACGATACATTTATATATTTATCATAGATTTTAATTTTAATCGTAAAGCACGCTCCCACTTTCGCGTAATTCCAGAACAGACTCCGAAATCATATGCACAAATAATTCTCGCACATCTTCATCAGTTGTTAGCGCTCTATTAGTCCCTTTCAATTTAAAAACGAGTAAACCACCCATTTTAGTATTCTGTCCAGTAAAATTAGTGTCTGCCATTTTCTCAAATGAAATCCCAATAACGAACTTGTCTTCTCTGTAGCGTTTATATGAAATGCTAAAGGCGTCTTGGTCAGGGTTCAAATAGTGTAATGTTCGTCTTAAATAATATGCAGTTTCTGCCATTGATTGACATTCAAACTCTGGATATTTCTTGTTGTTGATTTGTAATTGCCACGTTAAATTTAAATCTTTATCTTGAAAGCCTTTACCTTGGAAACGCTGACGGTTTTCGCCATCTGGATCAGGACCGTCAAAAATACGGGAGTTAATCATAGGATTGTAAAAATAGTTCCATCTCTTATAAATATAATTATCGTGTCTGTAATAGTTGGCATTATCAGCATCTACACCTGCTCTTGGCGCACGATACAATGTAATGAAGCAACCATTTAATTTAGAAGCGGATTTAACAATATTCATATTAATTTCAGTTCCTGCCGCGTTGAATGATTGTGTCATAGTGTGATACATTGGAAATACTAATTTCAAACTTTGACCCTCTAACAAATGTTTCACTATATTATTGTTGACCGTGTTGTCCAATTGTATTACCTCTGCTCGTAGGATTACATTATTTAATTCCCACTTGGTGCTGGTGTCTCCTGTTGTGAAATAATAACCATTTGCATCAATATGAACATTGTCATCGGTTTTAGCAAATGGTGTAATGACTGGTATATGTTCATCTGATACAATTGTAAATTCCAGTTCAAGCGGAGCATATCGTAAAGGTAAATAATAATTGCTTTCTAACAGTCCGCATACTGGTTTATGTCCTAATCTCATATAACCATTAGCGCCGGGAATTCCTGCTACTGAATGGCGAGTATATCGTGCTGTTAAATCTCCCCAGTTGTTATGGTCTTTTGTAGTTGGAAATGTTGTTGCCTCAGGGTCGGCAGCGGGATTTTTTCGTGTATTAACATCTAACATTTCTGCCAGTCCAGTAGCATAAGTATGTCGCCAGTCATCATCCCAACGAGGATTAGCGCTACCTTCTAAATCGTCCATATCTCTAGCATCTTGACTTTTAAAGGAATTATACAATTCACAGTGCCTATTGTATTCAATAATATCCTGAACCTGTTGTCCGCCTACTGTGCATCTATAACGACTGAAGAAGGATGACAAATTACCTAACGGGCGTAAAAAATGACTTCGTGTTCCGTCAGTGTTTTGAAGATTTGCAAATAAACGAATACTTGATAAATCAATATATGTGTTGTCTTCTCCTGATATATGAAATCTAATATTTTTGTTTCCTGCATTTGGATTATAAACATTACTGCCCGATGGAAAATAATTAACGTGTCTTCTGTCTGTGATGTATTGTGCTGTTTCTGGAAGTCCAAAATTTAATGAGTTAATCATTGTAGTTTCACTTTCTGCAATTATATTATCCATTACTTATATATGATAAACTTAGATTTTATTTTTTATTATTTATATTTTTCTTATGTGGAAGCATTGTAGTAGAATTATTTGAAGTTGTATTTTTTATAGTATTTATTAAATAATTGTTTTTTGTATCAACTATATCTTTTATAGTATCATAATCTAAATTCTTATATTGTTTATCGTATTTTGACGGTTCTTTTGTCAGTTTTTTATCTAATGGAATTTTGTTTTGTTTGTCTTTGTTTCTATACATTATTATTAATATTATTGATATTTTATTGTTCTGGTGTTGAATTAGGATTAAACCCGTTTGAAACTGCCGTAGTAGGATTAATTTCAGTCATACCTTGTCCTGTCCAATTATTGAAACTGTGTTTATCTAATAAATTATTGCTTTCTATTTCTCCAGTTATTGCCGCGTCATCGAACATTGCTATAGGATCTCCACGATTTCTAAATCGTAAGTATCGCGGGTTTTTCTGTTGATTAATTCCTGATACAAAAGGTGATGAATAAACAGTAGTAGCATATTTGTTCCCGTGTCTGTTGTTGATTTCTTGAACAACGGATGAACCGAGGGAATGGCCGACCAGTCTATCAACATCTGGATTTTTACTTAATTCTTCCATTGCATCCTTATATCTTTCGCTTAA
Source organism: Effrenium voratum (assembly GCA_963377175.1). NCBI lineage: Eukaryota > Dinophyceae > Suessiales > Symbiodiniaceae > Effrenium > Effrenium voratum. The sequence goes on from CAUJNA010000288.1 coordinate 13,873, forward strand.
TTGAACATTATGAGTAGGAATAAAAAACAGATCTGCGATTACATCATTGACTTTGTGATTTAGTCCCGTTTTAGCGCCAGTGCCGCCAATATATAAAGTGTTGCCTATTCTTGTTATTCCATTTACATTTGAATACGCGGCGTCCAAACCTTTAACATCATCAATCTTATTTTTATTTTGAACATTAATTTCTTCAGCATATCGTGTTTTATGTTTCATTATCTGCTTATCAAAATGTTTATTGAAACCTCCTATTTTGTCTTCCAATTTCTTTTTATGGTTAAAAAATACATCTTCTATTAAATCCTTACCTGCCGTATATGCCTTATCACTTGCTACACCTGCCATCATTTGTGTAGGCGTCCTGCCTTCTATAGCACCTAATAATAATTGTCGTCCAATCATATATTAATAATAGATATTTTATTAAAATATCTATTAATAATAATAATTACAATGTAATTATCAATAATAATTATATTATAATTTCTATTGTATATTATATTTATGAGTGATAGATTAACATATAAAAAAATCTATGTTGATAGTGCTTACAGATTATCAGAAAGCAATTCTACCAGCGACTTTATTATAGAACTTGACCAAAACTTTGAAATTCCACCAAGAACAAAAATGTTCGTGACGGAGTGTTCATTCAGCACTCCGTTTTATACGACAGAGAAAGGTTTTTATGAAAGATTCTATATTATGTTGTATAATAGTTCCAATGTATTATTGAGAAGCACTGCCGTTGATGTATCCGGTGAAATTTATTATGCTAATCAATTATCATACAAAATACAAACGGAATTAAACACGGCATTTAATGATATTGTACCTGACCTATTCTTAACAGTATATGGACAAAGCGAGAGAAAGATGGAGCTTAAATTAAATGACCCTCTAAATTACAAAATCAAAATACCTACAGACGAAGAACTAGAAACCTATGTAAATGACAAATGGAACAGAGGACAGTTTGAATATGACAACTTGAGACCAAAATCTATTAACTATTTATTAAGTAATTATATTGCCTATGATCCTGCGTCATCTTGGTTAAGTGGATACTTTAATTTAGTTCCTTTTCAGAATATATACATAAATTGTCCTCAATTAAGCGATTATAAATATTCAGCACCTAATAATTTCAGCAGTTCAGTAATTAAAAAAGTTCAAATTAATCAACAACTTGGCGGAGTTATAACAGATTTCACAGCGCCCATATATGCAGATTTTATTGATGTAGGCGGTAAAAATATTAAGAGACTACACTTTAGAATAACAACTTCAAGAAACGAATTAATTGATTTTCACGGCGTACCCATTTCTTTTAGCATTCTCTTTCAACTAGATAATTGAATAAACAACCTAATTATTAATATGAATATTAAATTATTAATATTAATATTTCTCAATTTGTCCATATAGACAAAATATATAAATAATATAGACAAAATATATAATATATTATATATGTCAGAAGTCGAACCTGGAATTACTAATACAATTGAAGCAGACGTACCAGTAAGTGAATTACCACCAATTGAAGAAGAAGAAGCACCAAAGGCAGAACCAACAATAGAACCAACACAAGAAATAAAACCTGTAGAACCTCTTAAAAACAACTCAAAAACTCAAGCGCGTAATGAAAAGAAAATAACCTGTCCAAAATGTGCCAAAACTTTAACATTAAAATCTTACAGATACAGTCATGAACGCAATTGCCAAGGACCATTAGAAACAAAGCCTATAAAACCTAAACCAAAAGCAGTTCCAATAGCAAAACCTCAAAAGATAGAACATGAAGTAGCGTACAACGAAGAAAATCAACAACCACAACCGCAACAAAATAATATAATAGCGAACACACCGCCCCCAAGAAGATCGCAACAACAACCGCCTCCAAACCCGCTACAAAATATAGCGCAACATTACCAATTATTGCAAAATGAATATTTAAGACAGAAGCAAGAAAAATATAATGCATTAAATAAGAATATATTTGGTTCAAGAGGAAAGAAAAGATAAAATATAATTATTATATAACCTACTATATAATAATTATGTTTTCAACATTATCACTGGACGGCTCAAACAGGATTGTAGCAAGTGAATTAGTATTAATAAATTCAACAGAACCATCAACATTAAGCAGTGTTTATGCTACAAAACAAGAATTAGCAGACACAGCAGGATCATTAGGTGGAGGTTATACAATTGAAGAAGTTGATGTTCTTATTTTAGCACAGAAAAATAAGATAGATGCCAATATTTTAGATATTACTGAATTAAACGCAACATCAACAACTATGTTTAATGAACAAGTAAATCAAAACGCAACAATTACAAGCAACTTTAATAATATAACAGCACACGGATTAACCATAACTTCAATACTACCGACTATATCAGCAAATACAACTAAACTTGACACAAATGCTAATAATATTAGTTCTAATACATTTTTAATTAGTGGTTTTAACAATAGTATTAGTTCCAACTCGTTTTTAATCACAGGACATAATAATACATTAGCATCACATTTAGCAGTATTAACAACACACGATAGCAACATAGCAACAAACACAAATGGAATAGCAATATTAAATAACACTGTAGGCAGTAATATGACATTTGTTAATAGTCATCAAAATACAATAACCTCGCATATATCATTAATTGACACAAATATTAATAACATAACAGGACACGGAAACACAATAACAACGATTTTAACAGATATAGCAAATTTACAAGCAGGAGCGGGTGCTTCTTGGACTACAACTGAAAAAGCAACTATTCAAGCGGATGTATCAACATTATACATAAATGATACTAATTTATTCAATACAAATACCGCATACAGTAATACATTTGCCTCAATCATATCAGACAACACGACACAAGATTTATTAATAACTCAAAATTCAAATACGATTAATAGTTTAATATCAGCAGATTTACAAAAGTTAGATAAAACAATCACAACTGCTCAAACAATGAACTCGCCATTAATTATTAGTTTAACAGATAATACTAATCCAATTTTTAGAATTCAAGATGCAGTTAGTAATCAAAGACTCGAGTTTAAACGAGGATGTCAGTTAGACTCTTATCAAGGTTTAACAGGTGCTACACCTTATAGATTATGGTTAGGATGGAACACTGGAGATGTCATTATTGGAAGACCTAATAATGCTTCAAGAATTACAATTAATGGTAATGTTCATACTTCATACAATTTTGCTCAAGCACATGGAACATCATATTTTGAAGGAGCTGTTTATATGAAAGGAAATTTATTTACAAATAATGATTTTTCAACAGATATTAAAACTAAAATTGATAATTTAGACAATGCATTAACTCCATATTTAGAAACACACACACCCGCGGCAACAGAAGGTTTTTATATTCATCATCCTAATTTTGTTGCTTGTAGTATTGGCGATATTACAAATTCTTCTAACCAATATTTTATGTGCGACGGTGCTGTATCAAAAACCATATTCAATAAACCAGTTGACGTATTAGGTGATGTATATACAAATGGCGATTTAACAATGGTTTCTGGTAAGAAAGTTGAAGTCAATCGGGTTCAGTCAGTATCAGGAAATACTTTATTATTACAAAATTCACCGAGTGGCAATGTTCAATTTGGCAACTCATCAAAACTAATAATTGATAATGCTGAAATGTATCTCGATACAAATGATTTAATAATTAGGAATAGCAACACTTCAAATTCTATTAATTTGGTTGTTGGATTATCTACAACATATGCTGATAATAAAATCATTTTGAATAGTGGAAGTAATAGCGAATTACGAGGCGACTGGACTATTGACGGTGACATGACTTTTGGAATTGCTCATAAAATCAATTTGAGACATTTGAATAGTGATGCCGTATTAAGACTGGAAGCATCAACAACTATTGATAGTTATATCGATGGCACTAAATATTTACAATTGGATGATACTCAATTTTCATCATATAACGGATTTAATTTAAGTAGTGATAAGAGACTGAAAGATAATATAGAAGATGTAGACGATGATACTATAAATATGGTAAAAAACATTAAGATTAAAACATTTGTTAAAAATCAAAAAACTAAAAAAACTGAATTAGGATGGATTGCTCAAGATGTTCAACAATACACAAATCCTAAATATAATATTGTAAATGATACAGGAGAATACTTAACAATGTGTTATGACAGAATGGCCTGTATTAGTTGGGATGCTTTAACAAAACTTATTGCTCGTGTAGAATATTTGGAAAACGAAGTCTTTAAAAAGAAAAATAAAAATAAAAATATTTAGTTTAAAAATCTTGTAAAATGTATTTAAAGAAATATATAATATAATATAATATATATTATAATGAGTATTAAACCTGAAGATATGACACTGGAACAAATAAAGGAACAACTGGCACTATATAACAGATTATATTATCAAAGAAGGAGACACGAAAAGGACTTTATGGACACCAAAAGGGCAAGTGCTATAAGATTTCACAGAAGAAAGAAATTAGACAAGATGGCAGAAAATGGAGAAATTAATTTAAAAGATATTGATTATGAAAATAAACCAGAAGATTTACAGAATACAAAACCCAGAAAATATAAGGCACAAACATATAAAATTATAACAGTTGAATAAATAATATCTATTAAAATTTCAATATTTTAAGTAATATTTATTAAAATTTATATATTTTAATAAATATTTGGTGCATTTTTGGGGTTTTAGGTTTTGAAACCCCCAGAGCGGGGGGTTCATTCCCCCCAGAGCGGGGGGTTCATTCCCCCCAGAGCGGGGGATTTGCCTGAAAATCTTGAAATTAGGTGCTGTTTTGCTGTTCCCCCCAGAGCGGGGGGTTCATTCCCCCCTGTGTGGGGGGTTCATTCCCCCCTGTGTGGGGGGTTCATTCCCCCCTGTGTGGGGGGTTCATTCCCCCCTGTGTGTGGGGGGATTTGAAACCATAAATTTAGGAAAAAAATAAAAATATATAGAAATTTTACTATAAAAATATTTCTTGTAAAAAAGTATTTAAAGAAATATTTTATAATACTATTATATGGTGAAAATGTTCAGTGAGATTGAGCAGGAGGAAATCATTAGTGAATTCTTAAATAAAATCAACATGAATGACACTATAAGAATGATAAATAAAAAAATTGGAATGTGTAAAGAATGTAAATTTAATTATAATAATATTCAATTATATAAAACTAAATTATCAGAAAATATTATTAAACACATATGCAAATATAATTATAAAGAATGTTATAAATGCAAAAGGTTAAAACAATTGAACACATTTGTAAATATTGACACTTGTAATAAGTCAAAAGAATTCATCAAACTAACTGAAATAATTGAAAATGAAAAGGGAGAAGATACAACCGTCACAATAAACAACATCAAGGATTATTATTTTACAAAATTATATAAGTTTCCGACATTCAAATTTATCAAATCCAATTTGTTAAAGAATGTCGAAGGAAGGCATAATTACACAAGGGACATACACGACAGAATAAGGGACTGTTATGAATTATACTACAAAGGAAATATTAAAACTGTAAGTGCTGGAGTAGATTTAGGCGATACACCAATTTATGAAACAGTTGAAATAAAATACATAGAAACATATAAAAATGGTCTAGTAGATGATTTTTTTGATGAGTATAAGAATGATGATGACATACCAAAAAACCAAAAGAATAGACGGGATTGTTTTAGATATATTGAAAATAATATTTCGAACACGTTAACCATATTCAAAATAATACTATCACACATTTTCAATAAGCAAGATAATGCATTTTCTAATATCCTTTTTAATGATGTAGGACAACATATTTATAAGCACTATACAAAAGAAATAGAAATAAGCGAGAGAATACAAAATATGATATTTAGTTCATACCCAAGTATCAAAGATATCAAACCGCAGACTAATAGGAGTAACCAAAAACAACAACAGTACGAAGCATATTTAAATAGTGCTGAAGATTTTGAATAAAATGTTAAAAACAATATCACCTTTATTAATATGGCAAATATTAATAAAAATGATATAATTAGTAAAATCTATTATGATAAATCAGGATACGGAAGTATCGCAACAACCTATAAGGATGCTAAACAAAAGGAACAAAGCATAACCTTAAATGATGTTAAAGAATGGTTTCAAAAGAACATAGAGCAGAAGAAGCAATTAAGAGGCAACAATTCATTTATTTCTCCACATCCATACTTTGAATTTCAATTAGATTTATTTTTTATTAATGACATACCCAATCAAAAATTTAAAGTGGGGATGGTTTTAATTGATATATTTACCAGATATTCTACAGTAATACCTATTAAATCAAAACAACCGCCTGACATATTAGCGGGAGTAATGGAAGGAATGCAGAAAATGAAAGGCAAACCAGAAATTATTTATAGCGACGAGGAAGGCAGTTTATATAATAAAACAGTTGAAGATTACTTCAAAGAAGAAGGAATAGAATTATACCGCACAAGAGGACATCCTAATTTTGCAGAGCGTTTTATAAAAACCTACAAGGATATGCTTTATAAAAGAGTTGAAAAGGATGAAAAAGAAGGAAAGGAAAATATACAATGGATAGATTATAATTTTGAAATATTAATAACTTATAATAATAAAATGGAACATTCAAGCATAGGAATGACACCAGCGGAAGCATTGAAGGAGAAAAACAATTATAAAGTAAAAATGAAAATGGCAACCGAAGCAACCAGAACCCGTAAATATCCTGAGATATCAATTGCAGATAAAGTTAAGATTTACAAAAAGAAAGGGATTACAGATAAGGAGAGGGTGTCGAATTGGCTACCTACAATTCACGAAGTAGAAAAAATTGAAAAGAAATTAGGACAAACTTATTTTTATGTAAATGGTCATACTCGCCCTTATCTTCGTTTTGAGTTGCTGAAAGTTTCAACTTAAAATAGACATTTAAAGATATATTAAGTTATAGATATATATATATATGCAGATTAATAGGTATGAAAAGGGCAAAATTTATAAGATAGTGGATATTGGATATAATGAGTGCTACTTTGGTTCAACAATACAACCCTTATATAAAAGACTTGAACATCACCGCTCAATATATAAATCTAATGGTTGTGCATCTGCACTAATATTGAATAAATATGGTGTAGAGACCTGTAAAATTGAACTTGTTGAAAACTACCCTTGTGACAATAGAGAGGAATTAAGAGCACGTGAAGGATATTACATTCAAAATCACGATTGCGTTAATAAATATATTCCTGGAGGAGTTAAGGCAGATTGGGACAAGCGGTATTATGAGAGAACAAAAAAGACAAGAAAAGAAAACATGAAAATATACTATGATGAGCACCGCGATGAAATCAAAACCAAAGGCAAAGAATACAGAGAAACCCACAAGGAGGAGATTAAAGAGCGCGACAAAAAATATAAGGAAACACACAAGGAAATGTTGAACGCCAAGAAGGTAGAACCAATTTTATGTGAATGCGGTTGCTATTCAGTAAGAAGTAGCATAGCAAGGCATAGAACAAGTAAAAAACACTTACAGCTAATGACACAGAAACAAAACGAGGTTTTGAACTAAATATTGAATAAAATATTTAGTTTAAAAATATATAGTTTTTGTAAAAATAATTTTCTTGTAAAAAAGTTATTTAAAGAAATATTTTATAATATAAATATATAGATTATATTATGAGTAAGTTTTTACAGCGTAATATAAACGAGTTAAACAAACTCAAAAGAAATTCAACACAGAACGCAAATAATGCAACTAAAAAAAGGGTTGATGAGATTATTAAACTTTACACTGAAAGAAAGTTATCAAATGTAGCAACGGCAGAAAATTTAATCAAAGGTTTAACTTCTACGGACAAAAAGGTTTATGACAAAGCATTTCAAAAATACAAGGATAATATCAAGAAAATCAAGGATACAAAACCCTTAAATCAAAGAATGACAGAAACAAGAGCGAAGAAGGAAGAAGAAGGCAAGGTATATAAACCAAGAGGAGTAAGGGCGAAAAAAACTTATTTTATTCAATTTATGTTGTATACAGCAAGTGAGGAAAGCAAAGATACAAAGATAAGAGATACAAAGATAAAATCTAAACCCGCTTTTAAACACAGACTAATGAATTTTTACACAAAAACTTTTGATAATCTTAATGTTACAATTCAAGCACGAACAATTTCAACAGATATTATAAAAAAAAGGATATTTAAATACTTAGGCAACTCGGATATACGATATGGAAGCAATAATGATACACCAAATGACGAATTTACTGACACAATAAATCTATTAACAACAGATGAAGATTTTAATGACATATATAGAGAAATGACAGAATTTTATAATGATATTGAATGTGTCAAAATATTATCAGTGGAAGTGATGAATAAAAACGGCGAAAAGTTTAATATATTAACCGAAAACTTAAGGGATGCTACAAACGTATCAATTTATCATAAATATATACACACACCTATTAAAATAAGCGAAGGCACTATACAAAAGGCAATCAAGAAAGGTAATTATATAGAGAATGAATGTTGGATAAATTCATTAACTGATTTTTACAGTGATACAATCATGAATGAAAAAACTCGCAATAGATTAACAAGAGACAAAATTATTGAAATCATAGGTAGGGATGATTTTAAGGAGGTAGGAGCAACCATTCAAGAAATGGAAGCAGTATTCAAAAAGTTTTTTATTCAAGTTAGAATTTTCAATTTTGTAAATGAAATTATTTATAAATATGAACCAGAAAAAAGAAACCACCATATAAAAACCTTTTATGCAATGGTGAAGAATAACCATATTTATACATTAAACCATGATTTATGTAAGATACAACAAAAGCAATTAATAACAAAACTACCTACTATAAAGGCACACACTGATTATTATATAAATGAAAGAGAAGAACCGCCACAATACAAAATGATTAAATGTATAGATGATATACTTAAAATTAAAACTGATGATAAAACAAAAGAAATATATTTAGTGTCTGAAAATAATAATTTGGCAGAATTATTATTCCAGTTGTTGAATATTGGATATGAACCCAGAATTAAATACACAGGTATTATTGATGAAATAAGATTAAGATTGAACAAGATAACATATATCATAAAAACTCAAAATTTAATTAAATCTTCCGGCGATGGATGGATTGCAGTTAGCAATGAAACTACATACAACAATATGAACAAAGCAATGTTTAATTTCAATAAATCCTTATTCATGTCATCGCATAAATCCTTTTATAACGACATTGATATTAAAATATTAAATGAAACAAGAAGTATAGCACCTTCGGGGTTATTATTGAGTAATATTAATTTAGTTTATAAAACAGAAATAGATGTAAATAAAGCATTTACTAAAGGTTTTTTAAATATTAGGGAAATACCAGTATTTAACCAGTTTGACCATTGGAAAAAATACAACGATGAAATTAAAATAGATGAACTCCATGAATTAACTTTATATTATGTTGAAACTATAGACACAAATGTAAGACCGTTAAAAACAACAATGGACAGCATTAAGGAACTAATAGAGAAAAATCAACACACCAAGCAGATGATATATTCTATTGCATATAGTAAAGGTATTGACGTTACTACTTATATAGAATTTCGTAAAAAACATGATTTAAGTTTGTTTTTAAATCCCGATGAATTAAAACAAGCAATTAAAAACATTGTAATAAGTGGTAATCACAGCTTATTTTTCAACAAAGAATATAATCTAGTATATGGCAAGTTTTTAAAGAAATTCATCAATGAGAATAAAACACACAAAATCAATATTTTATATTATAAACAACCTTCATTTATTCATAAGGTTGAATATACAAATATTATTAATGAACTTTTACAAACAAATATAGATGAACACGACGAAGCATTAGATAAACTAATTAAAAAGTTAATATCAAATGTAAATTTTGGATTATTAGAAAAGGGAGGCGCTACAGCGCATCAAAGTATTTTATTTAAAAGTATTGATGAAGCAGTCCATTATCAAACAGAATACGGAGGTAAAATTAATAAGTTATCGCATATTATAAGCGAATATCCCGAAATGATAACCGAATATGACGACGAAGGAGGCGCAACTACAACATATTATGGATTTGATGAGGATGAATGGGATGTAAAGGCATCATATTATATATTGAATTTGAAGGATAAGGCAGTATTAAGAAACGGATATCGATATATTAAAGAATTACTTTTACAACATCACAATTTTAAAATGAACCAAGACTTTAAGACACTAATAACTAATAATATTAATATATATAGTGTAAAAACAGATGCTTTTGTAATTGATACATGCAATGAAGAAAAAACAAAGCAATTATTAGATTTTCATGATGATATAGGAGGTTGGAAAGTTTCAAAGCAGAGAGACGAAATTAATTTTCCTACAGTAAAATTTAACGTTGTAAATAATGAATTAATAAAAATACCAGCTTATGAAAGTAAAACTATTGATATTAAAGATGAATACGACACTGATAACATTATAGAGATTGTTAAACAGAATAATCCTATTATGATCAGAGGTGAACTACCGGGCACAGGAAAATCATATATATGTCAAAAAATGGTTGATAAAAATTATAAGGTAATTTTTATTTGTCCTACTAATAAACTATTACAGGCATTTGAAGGAGAAGCAATGACGATAAATAAATTCTTTGGTATTAATTATGGAGATGCTAAATTAGAACCATTTGATTTTACAGAATTTGATGTAATAGTATTTGATGAAATCTATTTTAGTAATTTAAATATATACTGGAGAATAAAACAATTTGTAGAACAGAATAAGCACAACAAAATTATAATAGCAACAGGAGACACCAAGCAATTAAAACCAGTGCAAGAAATAACAAATACTCAAGACTATGAATTATATACTGACAATATTATAGATAACATTTTTGAATATAATATTTTGTTAAAAGAATGTAAAAGACTTAACACACAGGAAGATAAGGATAAACTCAAGAATATAAAATATGATATTTTTATTAATAAATTACCAATTAAAACTATTATTGAAAAATATTTTGAATATACAACTGACATCGGTAGTTCAAAAAACAACATAGCATTTTTGAATACAACCTGTAAAAATGTATCAAATGAAATTAGAAAGTTAGAAAATAGAAAGGATGAATATGAAGTAGGAGAATTTTTAATTTGTAGAGAATATATTAAAACTAAAACATCGGTTTTTAATGTAAATTTCAAATATAAAATAGTTCATATTGGAAGTAATGGAATATTTACATTAAAAAATGTAAAAACCGAAATTTTACAATCTATAGAACTTGCTAAAATAAGAAGCAATTTTATATTTTCTTCTTGCTCTACATGTCATTCTACTCAAGGTAGTAGCATTGATGACACCATAACAATTTTTGATTATAATCATTTTTTGGTAAAGAATTATCCAGAATGGATTTTTACAGCGGTAACACGTGCTCGTGATTTAAACAAAGTCAAATTTTATAAATATACAAAGGATGTTGATGATGTATTTAATCAAAAATGTATTATGAGTTATTTTGAAAGGAAAATTTTGAATTATAAGGAACAAGACAGGAAAGCAAAAAGAAGCATACCTAGAGAAGGTTATGTAAATACTCAATGGTTTCTAGATAATATAAATAATCAATGTAATTACTGCGGATGTGGTTTTACTATTGATATGAAAAATGGTAATATCATTACAAATCTAACAGCACAACGAAAAGATAATGAATTAACTCATACAATAGAAAATATCATCCCATTTTGTAAATTATGCAATTGTAGTTGTAAATGATGATAATTTTTAATTTAATTATGATAATATAATTACAATCTTAATTTATTAATTTAATTTTAATTTAAAATTAAAATTCTTGTAAAAAGTATTTAAAGAAATATTTTATAATACTATTATATAGTGTGATGAGTGATACAGTCCATGATGCTAAAAATATATTGAAAAAAAAGTTTATGAGTTATAAATGTGGAGACTGTGAAGTGCTCAAATTACCAATTGAACGGGGTTTTACAAATGGCGTTTGTAATAATATTTGTCAATATATGATATGCAATAATTGCAATAGAATTATAAAACAAATTGATGATATGAATAACAAAGATATTGATATTATAAATAATGAAACTCTTGATGATGATTTAGAAATATTTGTGTTTATTGTAATGAATAATTTCTTAACTATAGAAGGGTTTGATAATTTACTAACTGAGTGTGATGACGAAGGATATAATAATGATTTTATTTTTAAGTATTATAGTATGGTAAAAAAGTTATATAACGTTTCTTTTAATATTAAACGTTTAAAATATGTTATATTGTTTGATTTTTTAAATGAGTTTTTAAATGATGAGTATAAAACTCACGAACTTAGATATACAATAACACGTGCAATTGGAATAATGGGAATGTTTAGAAAACAAATAAGAAGTAATATTTATAATGAAACAACGTGTGATAAAATAATAGAAAGAATTAAGAAAGAATGGTGCCCGTAAAAAACGAATGAACCAGACCTTGCCCATAATATGTCTACAAAATTTGTGATAAAATTTATTGTAAAATAATTTATCATAATTTTTGGAATAATATTTTTTGAAAATTTTGTAAAATTATATTTTGTAAAATTATATTATTATTATTTTAAAATTTATATTTTTTTGAAAATTTATTTTGTAAAATTTTGTAAAATTTATTTTTTTTAAAATTATATTATTATTATTTTAAAATTTATTTTTTTAAAATTTATTTTTTAAAATTTTTTGTAAAATTTATTTTTTTAAAATTTATTTTTTAAAATTTATTTTTTTAAAATTTATTTTTTAAAATTTATTTTTTTTTGAAAATTTATTTTTTAAAATTTATTTTTTTTTGAAAATTTATTTTTTAAAATTTTGTAAAATTTATATTTTAAAATATGGATGAACTTACTAGGAAATTACCTGCTTTGAAATGTTGATTTTTGAAAATGTGCTGTTTGAGGTGCTGTTTTAAAATGTTGCTAAAAGTGTGGGGAGGACCCTAGGTTTTTTTATAGAAAAAAGACGGGCAAGGTCTAGTCTAACTGATTTCCGGGCGGGTCACCTTGTGCTTGGCCCTGCGTTCGATGTTGCGCAGAGCAATCTCTGCCATTTCGGGGTCAGAGTAGGCGAGGTTCGGCGCCACCTGCGTGGTAGCGTGCTTCCTCCCGTTGATTTGGCTCAAGATGTCGGCCAGCATGAGGTGCCACTGCCCCCGCCGGCCCGCTCCGGCTGCTATGCGGCGCAACATGGCCTCCTTGATGGTGCGGATGGTGCGCTCCGCGAAGTAGGCGTGGCCCCTGGTCACCTGCTTCTCGATGTCCCAGAAATCCATCAGCTCCTTGAACTCCCTCTTGAACTCGGCGCCGTCGTCGGAGTACACGTTGGCCGGCACCCCCAGGGCTTGGAAGACCTTCTTCATGCCCGCCGCGGTGGTGCTCGCGAGACGGTCCTTCAGCGGCTCCGCGGCCACTTTCTTGGTCAGCGCATCGATGGCCACCAGCATGAAGGGGTAGGGCTTGCCGCCGAAGGCCTTCATGTCGGCCAGGTCCACCTGCAGCTGGTTCATGGGCTCCAGAGGCACGAAGCTGTTGTAGCCTCTCTGCGGCCGGTCCTGGTTCACCCGGAGGCCGTCCAGAAACGCCTTCACCTCCCCTCTGGAGATGCTGGGGTCGCGCACCTGGGCCTGCTGCAGCGTCTGCGCTATGCTGCCGAAACCGGTGCGGGGATCCTCGTAGACGGCCTTGATGGTTCGCCTGCGGGCGTCGGCCATGTTTCTTATGGCTTCTTCGGCTTCTTCGGTCCCCGCCGCTGGGCCTGCCAGGCTTCCACCTCGTCCAGCCGGGCCTGGAAGCCCTTGCACACCCCCCAGAGCACGCTGGTGAGGTGCGAGTAGTCGAGGGTGACCATCTCCGTGCCGTCGCTCCACCTCGCGGTGCCCGTCAGGTTCTTCCACTTCGCTCCTGTGAAGTCGTTTGACGCGAAGCCCAGCCTCAGGTCCTCGTTCATGTCCGGGCGCTTGTACTGCTTGGCCTCCACGGAGTCGAACAGCTGCTGGAGCTCTGCCACGTCGGCCTCGGCCATCTCCGTCTTCACCCTGCTGTCCGACAAATTCGTGAAGCTCGTGTTGCAGACCACGTTGCCCGTGTTGCCCGCGATCACGAGGCAGCCGGGGTTCCTCTGGTTCGTGGTCAAGGACAGCTGTGTCGAGAGGCTCTTCGTCTGCACCAGCGCCTCATCGTTGATCATGATGAGCTCGCACTGGTGCGTCCCGCCGTCCCGCTCCAGGAAGACCCTGGCGCTCTGGTTGCCCAGCAGCCGCAGCTCCGGGCCGCTGTCGGAGGCCGCGCTGTTGTTGGAGATCTGCAGCTTGCTCCAGCCCGCCCAGTTCTTCGTCAGGAAGAGATCGTCCGAGAAGTCTGAGGTGTTGGTCACGATGAGCGTGTTGGAGGCGAAGAGCTGCGGCGCGGAGACCGTGCCCGAGCTCGTCACGTTGCCGCAGACCACGCTGCCCGTCGACACTCCGCCGCTCGTGGCCGTGAAGGTGCAGTCCAGGCTCTCGCAGTCCAGCGGGCCCGCGGACTGACGTCAGCGTGGCGCCCGTGAGCGCCCCCCGGTGGCTGCGAAGCTCGCCGCGGTCGCTGCGCCCGAGGCCGTCAATGTCCCCGTGGACACGTCGCCCACCGTGGTGAAGTTCCCGGCGTTGGCCGTGTTGTTGATGGTCAAGCGTGCTGCCCGTGATTCCGTTTGGCGGAGCTCAGCAGGCCCACGCTGGCCGCGCCGCTGATGTCCCAACCCAGTACAGCGTGATTCTGCGAGCTGCCTGACAGGCCCCTGTGGAAGACAGCGCTGTGACCGTACGGGCACCCGTCTGAGGTGCCTGTGGCTGTGAGCCCGCCCAGCGCCAGTGCAGAGACTGCTGGCACGAGGCGTCCACGGCCCGTGGTGTAACTGTCGGAGTAGCTGCCAGTGCTGCAGTTCACGTCGTTGCAAAGCAGCTGGTCGCAGCCCTCGTTGCCCTGCGCGGTGAGCCCGTCCAGCGTGGCCGAGCCCGTGAGGGCCAGCGAGTCCGCCAGCAGGTCCGTTACTGAGACAGACTCTCCCTCGAAGGCAGTGGCCCTGATCTGCATGCTGTACAGGTCCAGCGTGCCCGCCGACTGCTGCACCAGCCCGGGGATGGACCCGCCGAAGGCTCCGAAGTGCAGCTTCGCGATTCCGCCCGGCGGCACCGAGAAGTACAGGCGCGCCGTGCTCCAGACGCCCTGCGAGGGCGTGCCGAGGAAGGTGCCGGTGACGCCCACGTAGTCGTTGTCGGCCGCGCTGACGTACATCACCAAGTTGGAGGCCGTGCCTAGCCTGTACCGGCAGCCGAAGGAGTAGCGTCTCCCCGGCGTCAGCGTGTAGTGTGACGACTAGAACGTATTTGTTCCAGGCGAAGGCCGCTCAGGTCATGGCCGGTAGTTAGCCCTCCTGCTGGATGCCTTCCACGTTGATGTATGGCAGAGGCGCGTCCACGGTGCCTCTGGCTGTTGGTGCGACACCAGGAAGGTTGCCTAGCGTTGGTTGAGACGTGGGCTCCAGCAGCACCTCGCCCAGGGTGGCCAGCGTGACGTCGTCGGCCCCTCCGTCGAGGTACTCGTGCTTCAGCAGCAGCGCCGAGGCCGCCGTGTCCTCCTCCGCCTCCACCGCGTTGCCGGTCTCCAGGGTTGCGTCCAGGATCTGGAGGCCGTAGACGTCCACCGTTCCAGCCGTCTGGTTGGGCAGGCCCGGCGCCTGGAAGTGCGCCGCGAAGTGCAGCTTCGCCACCCCGTTCGGAGGCACTGTGAAGTACATCTTGGCAGTGCTCCAGGCACCCTGGTCGCCCACGAAGCTGCCGTACAAGGGGTCGTAGACGTTGTCTGCCTCGGACATGTACACCACGAAGTTGGAGGCCGTGCCGAGCCGGTAGCGGCAGGCGAAGAGGAGCTCTCTGCCGGGCGTCAAGTTGTAGGTGCGCCCGATGTTCCACGGGTTCACCGCCAGGGTCAGGGTGTAGCCGTCCACGCTCACTCCCGCGGTGTGCGTGGCCAGGACCACGCTGCAGCCGCTGCTGGGGCGAACCGTCCAGTTTGACAGCGAGACGTCCGTGGGGGCCAGGATCTGCTCTCCTATGGCGGCCACCACCTCGTCGGCCCCTCCGTCGTCCGGAAAGCGCACTGCTATCTGCAGCGCCGAGGCTGCCTCCGCGACTCCGAGCTTGCCGGCGAGGAGGCCGTCTACTTGCGCGATGGTGTAGTAGCTGAGCAGCGCGGCGGCGATGCTCGAGGCCGTCGCCGTGTCCTGGTCTGCGGCTGAGCGGTACGCCACCAGCGCTGAGGCGATTTGGGTGGTTGTGAAGACGTCCTGGTCCGGGCCCGTCCGGTAGGCCAGCAGCGCGCCCGCGATGGCGGCCTGCGTCTGCGTGTCCTGCGCGCTTGCCGCGCGGTAGTCTCCCAACAGCGCGTCTACCTGCGCCGAGGTGTAGTAGGCCAGCAGCGCTGCTGTGATGGCGCTGGTCGTCTCAGCGTCCTGCGCTGCCCCTGTGCGGTAGTCTCCCAACAGCGCGTCTACCTGAGCCGAGGTGTAGTAGGCCAGCAGGGCTGCTGTTATGGCGGCCGTGAAGCCCGCCCAGGCCGGCGCGTTAACAACTCCGCCGCTGCCGGAAAGCTGCAGGGCTGCGAGCTCCGCGAGGATTGCGTCGAGGGCGCTCTGGAGCGTGGTCTCGCTGGCCGAGAGCGCGGCGTTCGTGGCGTATGAGGCCAGCAGCGTCACGTCGGCCTTGGCCCCCTGGAGCGCCGTGATGCTGGCGTCCCGGCTAGCAAGCTGCGCTGCGACGAAGGCCTCGGTGGCGAGACCCAGCAGGGCATTTGCTATCTTGGTGTCTACCTCCAGCGGCGTGTCCAAGCCGCCCACCGTGGAGAGCAGGGAGGCCAGCGCGCTTGCGTCCGCCTTGCCGAGGAGGGCGGCGTCCAGGGCTGCCGTGGTGACGGCGTCCAAGAGGGCCGTCGCTATCTTAGAGTCCACCTCCGAGGAAGTGACCACGGCCGACTGCAGGGCGTAAGCGGTCAGGGCGCTGGCGTCCGCCTTGGAGGCCTGCAGCCCCGAGATGGAGGCGTCTCGGCTCGCGAGCTCGGAGGCCCGCGCCGCTGGCCACCTTGGTGTCCACCTCCAGCGGCGTGATCCTCGCCGCTATGTCCAGGGAGTGTTGGTCCACCACCGTCTTGAGGCCGTAGTTGGCGGCCACCGTGGCCAGCGTGGCGTTGTTGGCTGAGGCGATGGAGCCGTTCATGGCCGCCGTGGTGCTGTAGTTGGACAGCTTCAGGTCCACGCTGTCCTCGCTGTCCGGGGTGCTCTTGGTGGCAACCACGCCCTCCAGCACGTCGAAGGCCGACTGGTCTGCCTTGTTGGAGAGACCCGTGGTCAGCGAGCTCTGCAGCGCTGCGATGCTGCTTCCGTGCGCGGCCACCTGACCGTCCGTGGTGGCCAGGGTCGCAGCCGTTGCTAGGGGCGCAATCGCCGGCGCCAGCGCGCTGCTGTCCAGCTTTGAGGCCAGCTCTGCGGTGACTCTGTCGTCCAGGGACTGGATGGCAGCGGCGTTGTTGCCTGAGGCTGCCGTGTTCACCGCCAGGTCAGCCACTTGAGCGTAGGGAGTCAGAGCGAGGGCCAGCTGTCCTGCTGTGACGTGCGTGCCGTCAGTCACCTCTCCGTTGTCCAGGACCTCGGGGATGTTGCCCGTGACAGGTCCTTCAAACATGTTTACATATGTTCTCGCCGACGCCTTAGTCCAGTGGCTATGGGACATTCGGGGGGTGGTACGATCCCGTGCTACCAGTACGCGGTCCTTCAAACATGTTTTCTTAGGAGTAGTCGTTACGATTTCGTGTCGTTGGGGCATTGCACTTTCGCAACAGCTTGAGTCGCTATTCGCCGGGTGTTCTGATTGTATATCGACTCGCACGCTGTTTGAGAAACTGCTGAAAAGTCTTCTAAAGAGAGAGATACCGGGGACGCAGGGATTCCCTGCAGAAACCCTGCATTGAAAGTGGAGTATAAAATCACCCACTGGGCATGAGGCGATGAATTGGAAGTGGAGGATAAAAACACCCACTTGGCATGAGGCGATGAATTGGCCGAAGTGGCGCAGTGTCCTATAAAATCGGCCACTGGGCATGAGGCGATGAATTGGCCGAAAATGTCGGTCAAAAGCGCTTGGGACACCTCGGCCACATGACGAGACCTGAGCCAACCTTGCCCAGACAAGCATACTGGCTGGAATGCGATTGAAAGGAAATAACCCTCAATTCAACTTCCCGTGCTACCAGTACGCGAACTCGCCAAAAACTCGCTTTTTCCAAGCCTTTTGCGCACTTTTCGGCCCCAAAGAGAGCGGCAGATTCTCACTGTTTGAGAAACTGCTTCTAAAGTTTTTGGGCCAAAAAGCGCCGTTTTGGACAGGTAGCGAGAGCCCATGGTGAGATGGCTTAGGCGTTGCTTTGCTCTCCGTAGCGACGTTTCGGAGGCTCGATTCCTCCCGGGACCTCGGCGGGCTGACGTGTTAGAGACCGGTGACATCGGCGGTGACGAGCTCGGCGGGCTGACGCGTTACGTGGAAAAACCTCGGCGGGCTGACGTGTTACTCGGAAGCACCTCGGCGGGCTGCCGCGTCAGACGCTGGCTGGCTCTGGGCTGTGCCTCGGCGGGCTGACGTGTTAGAGACCGGTGACTTCGGCGGTGACAAGCTCGGCGGGCTGGAATTCGCAGGTTTTTCGGGGCAGAATACGGATTTCGGAGCACTGCAAACACCTGGAGCCGGTTTTCGCAGGAAAACGAGCGAATTTGGAGGCCCGGGCTGCACTTTTGACGCCGGACACGAAAAAACGCACTTTTCGGAGTTCGCCGTTTTCAGCGCTTTTTGCACCCAAAACGGAGTGGTGACATTGACCGGTGACATCGGAAAAACGTTCAGCGGGTTGAAGAATTTGGCTGTTTTGCAGGGTTTTTGGCCCAAAAATCAAAATGAATTAGGGTAGTATAAGCTGCCTTTCCTTACTACTGTTCTTGTTCTGCAGAGGTTCCACAGCAGCCTCCTGGGTGAAGACGTCCATCACCACCAGGCCGTACCTCGTCTTTCCCCGAGTGTTCTGGCTGAAGTCGATGGGTCGGCCTGCAGCCGGTCGTTCGGCCCCTCGGCGGCCGACTTGCCCAGCGCGCGGGGCGCCTGCACCTGCCGGCCCACGTCGGCCTTCAGCGCCTCGAAGGCGCATCGCCGTTTCGGTTCCGGCGGGCGCAGCGTCGGCGCAGCGTGTGCGCAGCGTGCGCCTCTTGCGCCTCTTGCGCCTCCGGCGTCCGTCGTGTCGGTCGGCTCCATTTATTTTACGTGGTCAAGATATAACACGAACGACAAAGACGACCCGCGAAGCCGACGACGTTGCGTCCAGGTCGGTCAGGCGGAAGCGCATGTGCCTCAGGGTAACCGGGCCCCTAAGGGTGAAGTACCCGTCGTCTGAGCCCGTCTCCACAATGGTACCACTCCGCTCTTCAGCGCAATCTTGGAGTGCTGGCGTTGGCCAGCTGGGCGCAGCGCAGGTAGACCTCGTTGTGCGCCATCATCCGGACGAACTGCTGGACCACATGCTAGGTCGTTCAGAATGAGCCTGTTCCGTCGTCGGCAACGCTCAGACTGTTCGTGGTCTCGCTAGTTGGAGCTGATCCAGGCGGCCAACCGTGCGCAGTGTACGCGCCCTCGGGCAACAACGCCCAGTTCAGCGGCCCAGCGCGGCCACTCTCTTGCGGCTGTCCACGTAGATAGTGGTCATCCTTTTCTTTAGGAACCCGCCCGTCCGGCGGACGACGGGCGGCTGGACGGCTGCGACGGAGGTGCAGCAGGAGATGTTCTCACACTTCGCGTTGATCAGTGGAGCTGGCGAACAGCTTCTGGCCCAGGAAGCTGAGCGCCGCTCCCATCGGCGTTTTTTTCAAGTGCAAAACGCTCTTCAAAGCGCTTGTAGAACATTTCATTCCTCGGCTATACTGTAGGGTTCCCGTGTTGCCTGCTCATACAGCCAGTACAGCTGCTCCTTTGGCAGCAGGGCGCTCAGCTCCTCAATGACGGCGTCCAGCTCGTGCTGGTTGCGCAGCCTCCAGCAGCAGAGGAATTGCATGTTCACCCGCACGGCTGCGCTGATGAGCCTCAGCTTCAGCTTCTGCGAGCTCACCCAGGTACTGATCTGCATGTGCCGGGTTTCTTCATTTCCAACTTCTTGGACGCCTCCGTGATCTTGCGCTGCTGCTGGATGATGCGCCGCAGCGCCGCCTCGTCCCACTCGTCCCAATACGTCTGCTCCCGCTCTGTGTTCACCCCCAGGTCCCCCTCAATGTACTTCTTGACGGGTATCCAGCCGTCGTCTATGTTGACACTCGGGCTGAAGATGTAAATTCTCTCAAAGACGCCGCGATACTGCTCCAGAATCAGGCTGATCAGAGCCACGGTTTTGCCCGATTTTGATGGCCCGAGGAAGATGCCCGTGCATGGCACCAGGGGCACCACGGGGTCAGAGGGCTGCTTACTGCTATACTCTGTCGTAGGAAACAGCTTGATCTTCCCCATTTCCTTTGCGTTACTTCCCAAATTTGAAGGCGGGAAGCCGGGCGGCGACTCCGGGAGAAATGCCATATTTACGGCATCGCAGCCGGAGTTTTCCGTGAGTGCCCTGCTATACAGCAGTGCGCTTCCAGAGTTTTCAGGGCAATCCGGGCGGCGAGTCCGGGAGCGCGTCTCTGTGTAGAGACGCGCTTCCAGCGTTTTCTGGGAGACACCGGGGCAATCCTGTGCCCACGCCAGGATTGAGTGGAGCAATCCTGTGCCCACGCCAGGATTGAGTGGGGCAATCCTGTGCCCACGCCAGGATTGAGTGGAGGAATCCTGTGCCCACGCCAGGATTGACGGCTGGGCGTGTGAATGGTGAAAAAACACTATGTCAGTGGCACCCGCGAGGACGGCATCGCTGACACACCTTCGGCGCTGGCCCGGTGATGGGTTTTTCGGGCAAAAAAGCGAAGTCGCAATTCCGACCTTGGTGTAGAGCGAAGTCGGAATTCCGACCTCGGTGTGGTACAGGCTTGGCAGGCTGGAGGCTTCTATGCCGGGCAGGTGGCGCGGCCGGGAGGCTTCTATGCCAGGCAGGTGGCGCGGCAGGATGGCGCACCCGGAGTGCCAAACCGCCGCCGTATGACCGTATGATCCGTATGATCCGTATGACTCGGCGGGCTGGCGTGTGGCTCCGATGCCGGGCAGGTGGCGATGCTCAACACAAGTGGCACTTGTGTTCTCGAAGTGCCTCAGAACTGGAAACAAGCACCAACCATTTTTGGTTGCTGCCCGCGTGGAGTTCCGCGTGGAGTTCCGCGTGGAGTTCCGCAGACGCGAACTGCGCAGCGACTGCAGCGACAGCTGCAGACTGCGCCGCGCGAAAGCGCGAACACAGAGCATAGCACCTCTCTCTTTAGAGGGGGTTTCCCAAATGGATTCTATTCTACCTGAGAGGCTCCTGGCACTCGTCCGTCCAGCATTTGACAGGATTCGAAGTCTAAAACGGCAAAATAATGACCCCTAGATATGCGGTTTGGCACGCCCTCAAAGGAAACCCAGGCTGGCTTTTTTGGTTGGCTTCTGGCTGGCTTGGCTTGGCTTCTGGCTTGGCTTCTGGCTGGCTTTCTGGCTGGTTTGGCTTGGCTTTCTGGCTGGTTTGGTTTGGCTCCTGGCTGGCTTTCTGGCTGGTTTGGCTTGGCTCCTGGCTGGCTTTCTGGCTGGTTTGGTTTGGCTCCTGGCTGGCTTTCTGGCTGGTTTGGCTTGGCTTTGTTTTTTTCCCCTGTTTTTTTAGCTCGCCTTGCAGAAACGCAGCTGCTGGGCATTTTTGCAAGCATATCTAGGGGTCATTATTTTGCAGCCGCGCGCCTGCACGCAGCGTTTTAGACTTCGAATCCTTCGCAGGACGGAATAGAATCCATTTGAAAAACCCCCTCTAAAAAAAAAAAAGTATACAAACATGCATAATTTCTTCAACTACCATGAATGATATTTTCCCTTGATTCATGTCGGTAGCCGAGCACGTGCTATGCGCGGCAAGCGAGCCTCCGGGCCCGCGCCACCGAGCACGACCTCGAGGCGAAATTTTCGGCGATTTGTCCCGAAATTTTCGAGCAGGTCAGGGGTGGCACGACCTGGTCAAATCACTGCGGCCACTACAACGAAAAACCCTGGTGCGGGCCTGCGCGCCTGCGCGGGCCTGGTGCGGCCGGGCTCCGACTGCGCTTTTTCCCGAAAGCATTGTTCCCATGAGAGTCATTACGGGGAGTCATTGCAAGTCAATTGCACTTGACTCCTGCACTTGCTCCTTGCACTTGCAACTTGCACTTGACTCCTTGCACTTGCAGCTTGCACCTGACTCCATGCCTTGCAACTTGCACTCCTTGCATGACTCCTTGCAATAACTCCTTGCAACGACTCCTTGCAATGACTCCTTGCAATGACTCCTTGCCCTGACTCCTGCAATGACTCCTTGCCAATGACTTCTTGCATGACTCCTTGCAATGACTCCTTGAAACAAGCAATTTTGTCTGGTTCTGGTCAGGGACAGCTGCGTCGAAGGCTCTTCGTCTGCACCAGGCCTCGTCGTTGATCATAATGAGCTCGCACTGGTGCGCCCCGCCGTCCCGCTCCGGAAGACCCGCGCGCTCTGGTTGCCCAGCAGCCGCAGCTCCGGGCCGCTGTCGGAGGTGCCCGCGCTCGTCACGTCGCCGCACACCAAGCGCACTACACGAAAATCGACCCTCTGCGGGGATCGGCGTGGTCGAGGTGCAAAAACCATGGTTTTTTTGCGATTTCTAAAGTTCCCGCGCGACCCTCTGCAGGGATCGGCGTGGTCGAGGTGCAAAAACCATGGTTTTTTTTTGCGATTTCTGACATGCTCGCGCGACCCTCTGCGGAGATCGGCGTGGTCGAGGTAGAAAAACTGTTTTTTTTTTTGCGATTTCTGCGGTGCTCGCGCAACCCTCTGCGGGGATCGGCGTGGTCGAGGTGCAAAAACCCATGGTTTTTTTTGCGATTTCTGCGGTGCTCGCGCGACCCTCTGCGGGGATCGGCGCGGTCGAGGTGCAAAACCCATGTTTTTTTGCGATTTCGAAAGTTCCCGCGCGACCCTCTGCGGGGATCGGCGTGGTCGAGGTGCAAAAACCCATGGTTTTTTGCGATTTCTGCGGCGCCCGCGCTGCGGGAATCGGCGCGGTAGGTGCAACAACGAGGTTTTTGCGACTTTTGTTGTTCGAACTGGTCCTCGGGAGTTGTCTGGTGGTTTGCGCGCCTGCTCCCGGAACCGGCGGGTTCGATTCCTCCCTGGTCCGCGGGCGGGCGTTGCAAGATGCAACTTGCATTTTAAAGCAACTTGCGCAGAGCAACTTGCGCAGAGCAAGCTGCACAGAGCAACTTGCACAGACCAACTTGCACCGACCAGTTTGCGCAGAGCTTGCCTAGAGCAACTTGCGCAGAGCAACTTGCGCAGAGCAACTTGCACAGAGCAATTTGCACAGAGCAACTTGCAGGGAGCCACTTGCAGGGACCAACTTGCCGGAGCAACTTGCGCGGAGCAACTTGCGCAGAGCAACTTGCACGGCGCAACTTGCGCAGAGCAACTTGCGCAGACCAACTTGCACCGACCAGTTTGCGCAGAGCACCTTGCCTGGCGCTTCTCGCGCTTGCCACGAATGCTTCGTGTAAGGAAAAAGAACGCATCCAGCAGCGTTGGGCCGACCTTGCTTGCGATGTTCTGCTTTCGGCCCGGCACAGCGCCCACCCGGCCTCGCTCCAACGCCGCGCTCTCCGCCCGCGCTCCAGAGCGCCCCCAATGCAATCCTCGCGGAGCTCGCCGCCCTGCAGCTTTCCGGCGGCGGAATTGCTGTGGGCGGGCTTCACGACTTGGGAGCTCGTTCGCGGAAGCACGTCGTTCGCACCCTGTCTCTGCTGCCTGGTCAACGGATCACGGCCGACTGCTACTCCGTCCGGCGGCGGACGCGGCCCTCGCGGCTGCGCTGCTGGCCTACTACACCTTGTGTTGCTTCAGCACGGTCCATGCCCCGTTGCCTGCCCACAGTTGCAGGCAGCCGACATGGGCACCACCTCCAAGATTGCGCCATACTGCTGCGCCTCGTCCATGACAACCAGTTCGCCTCCAGCACCGGGGTGCGCTCCCGCATGTGGCCCATTTTGTCGAGAGACTAGTAGTGCACATTAGGATGGACTTCAGCCATCGGTTGCTACCCCTAGCATCTGGCGGGAGGTTGAAAGCGCCTGATGAGGCGACCGGAAGAAAGGCCATGGCTCTCATTGCTGCATTCTCCTTAGACGCCAGCAAGATCTTCACCTTGGAGGCCGCAAGGCAACCACCAGGGCCAAACTGGCCGAGCGATCAATTCCGCACCGGGACGGTTGTCAGGGAGAAAGACCTCATCCGGGCTGCCAGGCAGGCAGAGAGAGCCGGCGCCGCCACCGACATTAGGGGCTTCCACTCTGGGGGGCGCGGCAGTGGCCCAACACCCGAATGTCAACTTCCACTGACTGGCTCCTGCCGACCAGTGAGCACTTCGGCAAAATGTGTGGGAGATGATATCCGATCAGCTTCCGCACATGTTTGCGGTACTCCCGCTCACTTCGCCAAGCCCTTGATGACTGCCACCGACCGCCAAGTTGTTCCGCCACCTGGCCGACTTTGGCTTGCGTCCAACAATTGTGTCCGTAAGCAAAAGCAAAAAGGTCGGCTTCCGTGCACCATCCTCGGAGCACTCGAGCAGCAGAACAGCATGGTGTCCGAAGCCAACGGTTTCAGACACCAAACCACCGTAGACAAACGATCTCAATGGGCACCATTTCATGCAAACCTTTTGGAAAAAACTTTGGTCCCTTGTTGGTCCTTGGTTGGTCCATTGTTTTGATCCATTGTTTTCACTCAATCAAGGGAAATGTACACTCATTTTTTCATTGGACTGGATCACATTTTTTTATATTCATGAAATATTGGCAGTTGCAAAATGTTTGAAACAGGTCCCAAACAGTCCTAGGGAATTGCCATAGCATGTCATGTCAACATGATCTTGAGGATTTGATAGGGTTTGCGCAGTGACTGGCATCCACCAAGTCTGTGTACAATGCCAGTGCTAGAATGTGATGAATGTGGACTGGAGAAAAAACATGGTTGAAAAAGTTGAAAATTTTCAACTTTTTCAACTACATTTTAAATGTAAAGTAAAGGAAAAGGGAGTTGAAAAAGTTGAAAATTTTCAACTTTTTCAACCCTGGTTTTTTCTATGAAGATACCCCACTTGTTTATCTTGATGTCTGATTGGCATTGATCCTTGAACATTCTGGTATTTTTACATTTGAGAGAATCCTGGATGGATGGATGGAATTTGCACTTTGCTCCATTTAGATTTGCAGCATTATAGTGCTAGAATATTTTGAGCTTCTCAGCAATGGCTGCAAAGAGGAATGGCCAGAAGGATGCCAAGGCCAAGGCGTCGGCCAAAGGAAAGGCAGCTGCTGCCAAGGCAGCTCCTGCCACTTTGAAGTCTGTGAAGAAGGAGCCTGACTCCCAGGAGAAGGCCTCTTCTGGCCCTTCAGTTGACAAAGCCGCCCAACAAGGATTCATCAACAGCATCAAGTATAGGGCCAACACTAAGAACGACCCTGATGCCCAGACCTTGTTGGAGAACATGCCCTTCTCAGTATTGGAGGTCACAGTGGTGGAGTCAATTGCTTCCTGCTTGAGCTCGGCTGCCCAAGAAAGATTCTTCAAGCCCCCCTAGCCTGAAATCTCGAAATCAGAGCCTTCTTCTCGGTGGAGCTCATCTTATTGTAGGCCTGCAAAGGCCACAGAAAGTAGATTGATTTGAGAAAAATTACCAAATTTCAAAATGTGAAAAACTGAAGGTTAAAAAATTGGAAAACAAAATCTACTAATTAGGGTCTGAATGCAAAATAAAATTTGCATATTATTATTGTATTCTTAAACATCAGGCACTGCCTCCCAGATTTTGAAGTTCCATGGGCTTGTGGTTGGAGTCAATATCACCCAGGAGCGGCAGGATGTGGTTCTGAAGGAGCTCCTCAGAGAGAACCGGGAGGAGTTGGGCCTGGATCCCAACATCAACATCGATCAGGTGCATCCCACCATTCCTGAGCTGAGCCGCTACTACTACGAGAAGGCAAGCTCCAGCACCTCGACTTCGAATCAAGTTCAAACCACCCAAGACGGACAGCTTGCTCAAGCCCATGATCGCTCATGGGGACGAGAGCACAGGTGTCCATGAGAATCCCGGCTACGCCGTCTGTTGGAGACCATGAAGGCCTTGCAGTCTGTGAAGGGCAAGGTCGATAAAGAGCTGGCCCTGGCCAGGAGCCTTTTGCTTGACTTGGAGGCGAACGAGACTGAGGCATTTTTGCCAATTCAGGAAGAAATTGCCACCATTTTGAAGGCTGTTGACTCCTGGTTGCTTTTCTGTCGGAAGGCCCTCAACCAGGGAAACAAAGCCAACCCAGACACAAAGCTGGAGGAGCTCAAAGAGCTGGCCTCCCAGCTTGAAACTGTGAAAGGGAGTGGTGTCGTCCACTTGGATGGCTTAAAGGGCGTCCAAAAGAAGGGAGAGAGAAAAACGACCTTGTCCTTCACTTGCTGACTGTGCAGCTTGAAATACAGTGCCAGCCATTTTCGAACTTTGTCTGAGTCATGTCAAAATATTTTGTGTTACAACGAGAGAGAAGGAGAGAGAAGGAGAGAGAAGGAGAGAGAAGGAGAGAGAAGGAGAGAGAAGGAGAGAGGAGAGAGAAGAGAGAGAGGAGAGAGAAGGAGAGAGAAGGAGAGAGAAGGAGAGAGAAGGAGAGAGAAGAGAGAAGGAGAGAGAAGGAGAGAGAAGGAGAGAGAGGAGAGAGAAGGAGAGAGAAGGAGAGAGAAGGAGAGAGAAGGAGAGAGAAGGAGAGAGAAGGAGAGAGAAGGAGAGAGAAGGAGAGAGAAGGAGAGAGAAGGAGAGAGAAGGAGAGAGAAGGAGAGAGAAGGAGAGAGAAGGAGAGAGAAGGAGAGAGAATGAGAGAGAAGGAGAGAGAAGGAGAGAGAAGGAGAGAGAAGGAGAGAGAAGGAGAGAGAAGGAGAGAGAAGGAGAGAGAAGGAGAGAGAAGGAGAGAGATGGAGAGAGAAGGAGAGAGAAGGAGAAAACGAGGAAGAGAGAGAGAAGGAGAGAAAGAGAGAAGGAGAGAGAGAGAGAGAGGAGAGAGGAGAAGAGAGAGAGAGAGAGAGAGAGAGAGAGAGAGAGAGAGAGAGAGAGAGAGAGAGGAGAGAGAGAGAGGAGAGAGAGAGAGAGGAGGAGAGAGAGAGAGAAGGAGAGAGAGAGAGAGGAGAGAGAGAGAAGGAGAGAGAGAGAGAAGGAGAGAGAGAGAAGGAGAGAGAGAGAAGGAGAGAGAGAGAGAAGGAGAGAGAGAGAAGGAGAGAGAGAGAGAGGAGAGAGAGAGAGAGGAGAGAGAGAGAAGGAGAGAGAGAGAGAGAGAGAGAGAGAGAAGGAGAGAGAGAGAGAAGGAGAGAGAGAGAAGGAGAGAGAGAGAAGGAGAGAGAGAGAAGGAGAGAGAGAGAAGGAGAGAGAGAGAAGGAGAGAGAGAGAAGGAGAGAGAGAGAAGGAGAGAAAGAGAAGGAGAGAGAGAGAAGGAGAGAGAGAGAAGGAGAGAGAGAGAAGGAGAGAGAGAGAAGGAGAGAGAGAGAGAGAGAGAGAGAGAGAGAGACAGGTAGAGATACAAGAATTTGCATGCGCAGCTTCTTGCTCGATGTCATGTTCAGTTGTTAGATGCAAGCTGGTAAGCCATGGCATCTGTGTGGCACAAAGTGCTCCTATGGATGATTTTCTGGGATGTGACACCTGCTAGTGCCATGTTCCACAACAAGAAGAGTGGGGGCAATATTTTCGAGTCCCCCACCAAACGGTTGAGGCAGCATGTTCACACACTGTTTTTGGACAACAAGCTGAGTGGACAAGAAACCCAGCTTCTGGAGAACCAGATTGGAGCCTGTCATGCGCAAGGCTTCAAAGAGCATGCAGCCCATCTGTCAATGTCAGCAAAAAGGCTGCCAGGGACATGCTGAGAAATGCTTGAAGGGCACAAAGTGGCCCAAAATCACAGCTGAAATACGAATTTGGGACGCCAAATTACAATTGGAGAAGTACGCCAAGGTAGCACTGCTGCTGCCACATGAGCAATGCTCTGCCACCTTGGAAACCTTCACTGACTTCACTTCCAATGCTGTGTGGAGGACCGAAAGATACAGCCACTGGGATTTTCTGGAGAAACTCGAATCCTTGGACAGGCCAAGGACTGCTCTTTACAAATGTCCATTCTTCGCCACCGAAGTTTTTAAATTGGATTGGCTGCAGCAGCTGCGATATGCTTGGCAATCTTCTATGGTATGTTCTGCCCAAATTTGGTGGCACCAGGCAGGAGCAACTGAGTGCGTTGTGGCTCCGTATGAAGATATATTATGCTGACTGCGCCATCCAAGACACAATTGGCAACTTGACCTTTGGCATGCTGAGGAAAAAAAGCACCACTTCGCCCAAGCTGAGAACTAGGGCAGCTGAGACAAGAGCATTGATCCCTTTGGGGAATCCATTGCTCAGTCCATGCTGGACAGCGACATTCCCTTCGAGTTGGGCATCAAGGATGCCATGCATTTTTTGCAATTGTCTTATGATTGCCTTCACAAGGACCGATTCGACCAGGTCCATTTTCAGAATGTTGTCTTCAAGTTCTTGCAAACATATCAATGCCTTGGATCTTTGGCAACTGAAGAATACACTTGGCATCTCAAGCCGAAATTCCATTTGCTTGCTGAGATTGCTTTGGCTGGGGACTGCCCGTCTTTAAATTGGTGTTACCGCGATGAGGAAGCTGGAGGTAGCATCAGCAAGATTGGCCGCTCCAGAGGAGGCCAACAAACTTTGTGGTCTGTGTCCAGTAGATGTTTGCAGAAATTCTGCTGCGACTTCCAGGCGCCAGTGTTTGATGAAAAAGACTTTGGCAGCCACGCGTTGCCTGCACGTTTCTGCGCTTGCGTGTCTGACTGGCAGCTTCAAAACATCAGCAACACTGGAGGGGGGACGGCAGGAGCAAATGTCGCATGGATTGGTTGGTTAACTGGGACTGGAGGGAGGAAGGGAGGAGTCCAAGTTCCAGAACACAATTTTTAACCAAAACAAATAAGGGTCTATTTTTTTAATTGACCCTTAAATTAAACGCTTGTTAAAATAAAATTCGACCCTAACAAGCGCTTTCGACCCTTATAAGGGTCTATTGGTCCCTCTGGGAAGCTCTTGCCGCAAACGGACGCGGCCTTGCTGCGGCGCTCCACCACGCCCGCACTCTTCAGCAGGTCGGGGACGTTGAGCTTCACTCGCTTGCCCGGCTGCTCCACCTCGTGCTGCCGGGTCGCTTTGAGGCCGCGTGGATGTCCTCCCTACTGTCCGCACTTGAGGCGCCGGGGGCTCTCTCCGTCTTGGTGGACAGGAAGGACTTCACCAAGCCGCCCACCTCGTCCTTCACCTCCATCTTCAGCAGGGCCAGGCATTTCGTGGGAATCGGGCCGATGGAGCGCATGGGCCTGTTCAAAAGGTGCTTGTAGACCATGTACAGGATCGCGAAGAAGGAGGGTGTGGTGGATCGAATGGTGTCCTCCACCGGGACCCACGTCTTCTGGTTGGCTTCTACCGGGTTGTCCGTGAACACCAAGATGTGCTCCGCAATGGCGGTCCTCTGTCGCACGGCGTAGTCGGACACAAGCGGCGGGGGCTCGTTGCTCGGCACTCGTTCAGGCGGTTGGTCAACGACGCGGGGTGCGAGGAGACGCCAAGCAGACGGACCCACTGTAGTCCAAAGCGCGCCACGGCCGAGGGAGCTCCTGACGCATGGAGTCCCAGCAGATAAAACGGAAACCCGTAACACGACCGCAAAATTCTTCTGCCGGCGCGCAACTGGAACATGGTCCTCAAGACCTAGCACGACTCTGTAAGCCCCAGTGTTTGCTGTCGCTCGCAAGCATTTCCGAGCAGCCGACAGACACCAGCTCCGAGATTGCACCACACTGCTGCCTCGTCCACGACAACCAGGTCCGCCTCAACACCGGGAAGTTGCTCTCCCGCATGAACCTCCTCTTGTTGAGTAGAACGCCAGTGCACATCACACTGGTCTTCATCTGCGTCGGCGGAAGGTCGAAACCGTGTCCAGCCTGCCGGAAGTCAACCAAGGGCGCCCCGCAGAAAGGCCATCATTAGTAAGGAAAGGCAGCTTATACTACCCTATTAATTTGGGGTTTTTTTGGCAAAAAAGCTGCCTTTTTTCGGCCAAAAATCCTTTGTCACCACTGATGTCACCACTACTTTTTGGCTCCGTTTTCGTCGAAAAAGTGCTCAAATCGGCCAACTTTCCGAAACCCGAAAAGTTCGTTTTTTCGTGTCAGACGTTAAAAGTGGTGCCTGAGCCTCCAAATTCGCTCGGTTTCCGCCGAAAACCGGCTCCAGACCGCCGTGCTCAGAATTCCGTTTTCTGCCTTGAAAAGCCTGCAAATTCCAGCCCGCCGAGCTCGTCACCGCTTGTCACCGCTTTGTCACCGCTTGCTTTTGGGCCGAGAAAGTGTGCAAAAGCGGCCCAGTTCCCGAGTTCCGGAGGATTTCGTTCTTCGCAGGGTTTTCCGCGGCCCGACAGCCCGCCGAGGACCTGGCTCGGAGCGCGGCAGCCCGCCGAGGTTTCGGCCTGCGGCACGTCAGCCCGCCGAGCTTGTCACCACTAATGTCACCGCTCCGTCCGGCTCCGTTTTTGGTGCAAAAAGCGCTCAAAACGTCCAACTCTGAAAAGTCTGTTTTTCGTGTCAGACGGCAAGTGAGCCTCAAGTTTCGCTCGTTTTCGGTCGAAAGCAGGCTCCAGCGCTCACTTTGCTCAGGATTCCGCTTTCAGCCCGGAACAGGCGAATTCCGCCAAGGTTGTCTCCGTTTGTCACCGCTTCGTCACCGCTCTCTTTTGGGCCGAAAAGTGCGCAAAAGCGGCCAAGTCCAAGAGGACTTCTTCGTTGGCAAGTTTGAATCAATCATGGAACCGGGTGATTCATGCTTAGGCAAGGTTGGTTCATCAATGGCGCTTGAGTCTCCAAGGTGTCTCAAAACCCGCGTCGCCCCATAAGACAAGCTTTGTCCTGAACTATGCACACAATGCATAGCTTCGCCGGTCATACTGTGTCCCAAGTGTTTTGACCGACCCATCGGTCAATTCATCATAAGTGAAGGATGCTTTCCCTCACTTCTTTTCAGACCAAGGTCGCTTTGTCATTCCACGGTATAGCGATTTTGCTCAAATGGTTCTTCTTTTCGCGACTCGGGCGGTTGTGAGGTGACACTACAAAGACCCCGAATGCTCCTTAGCGACAAAACACTCCATCGTTACAAGTACGCAACAACTACTCCGAAGAAAACATGTTTGAAGGACCTTCACAGGCAACATCCCGGAGGTTTGGACAACGGAGAGGTAACTGCGACACGCACGTTGCTGCAGGGCAGCTGGCCCTGCAGCTCCGACAACAGCGGCATCTGGACGACCGGGTCACCGCCAAGCTGGCCTCAAAGCTGGACAGCAGCGCACTGGCGCCGGCCATCGCGCCCCTGCCACGGCAGCGGCCCTAACCACCACGGACGGACAGTGGCCGCGCACGGAAGCAGCATCGCAGAGCTCGCTGCCCACGGGTCTCTCCAACGAGGCAGACCAGTCGGCCTTCAACGTGCTGGAGGGCGTGTGGCCGAAGCACCCCGGACGGCGTGGATCTAAAGCTCCTATAGCACCACGGCGGCCATGAACAGCTTCATCGCCTCTCGGCCAACAACGCCACGCTGGCCACGGGGCGTTCCAAGACATAGCGGCGGCGAGGGTCACGCCGCTGGAGATCGACACCAAGTGGCCAACGCTCTTCTGGGCGTCGTACCGCCGCAGCGCTGGCCTCCGAGCTTGCTGCAGGCTGCGGAGGCGGCCAGCAGTTTCATTCGCGTGAAACCAGCGTTCGCGCAGCTGAGGCCTCTTGCCACGCTTGTTGTTCAGACGAGACGAGGCTTCATGTCCGCAGGGGAAGACGCTCATGTGCGGTCACGGTGGCGCTGACACGCAGCAAGCGGCTCATGCGCCCAGACCCTTGCCAGTTGGCCACACGGCAGGTCCGGTTCAGGGCAAACCTGGATGGAGAAGATTGCTTTTGACCGGCTGGTTTGGGACGACTGGCCATTTGTTGCCAGTGCGGGTCCTCTCCACCAGAAGCGCACTTGGTCCTTGTGCGAAACTCGCGCAGTTGGCAGGTACAGGCGGATGACCTTGTAACGATCAAATCGGAAAGGTCTTTGTCTTGCAGCGGAAGTGCAGCGTCACCCACGCCTCCCCATTGCTGTCTGCCGGTGTTTCTTCAACGAGTGGACTGCTCCCGGTATTCGCTTAACTCGGTTGAAATGCCGTGGCGGGGACTAAGTTTCGGACTTCGTTCGTCCTGACTTTGCTCCGGACGTGAAATCTTACGGCGTTCGGATTTGAGGCGGCACTACCTGGAGGGACGGATGCTGCCACGCGCCGACTCGACTGGCCTATGGCGTTGATTTTACCAGGTCAGTATGGCAAATTCAAGACTTCACAAAGGGCATTTGGAGGAGTTGCTGATGGCGTTGCTGCTTGGGACCTCAGAGATCCTGTCTTTTGGCCGTCACTTGACTGTAGCCTTGGCTCAAGCTCGCGATCAGGCCCGCTCGGGTCCTCGAGTTTCTGCACTGTGTGCTCTGGGGCTGGTTGTAGTCGAAGTTCCCAAGAGGCCGCAGGGTGGACGTGAGAGTTGCAGTGCTGCCCAGCGCCTTGTCCCACTCGTCAGCAGTTCATTGTTCACCCCCAGGTCCTTCTCGATGTACTTCTTTGAGAATCCCAGGACGGGAATCAATGCCAAGCCGCAACGGACCGACGCTTATGCGCATAGGGATCGTGGCGTTCTTGATCTTGGACTGCTTGCTGCTTGGGTTTCTAGGCAGCTCCCATTGCTCGCGGATGCAGTCGCTGCGAGTACTCCACACTGTCCTTGCCGCTGGCAGGGACGTGCTTGCTGGACTGGTCCGGATGCCGAGAAGTGGTCGCTGCTGTGGGTGGACATTCAGGACGCGGGCCTCTCTGAGGTGCGTTGCACATGGGCTATTGTCTTTGTAGCGGAAATGTTGGCCGTTGCAGCCCCCGGCAAGAACCTGGTACTGGTTGACCATGACAGTGCACCGCTCACGCTTTTCGAGGTCTTACGCATTGACAGATCGGCCCAGGGCGAGCCGTCCACAGTTGGGTTGATTCTTTTCCCTGAAGTCCGATGGGAGGTTAATGCAAGTGTTTGGCGGACAAGCAGCCACGAAGAAGTGCTGCGCCGGGAGCCGCTGCAGGTTCCTGGTCGGCAGAGGAGAGCCTTTTTGCTGCCTGGCAGAGCAGTAGACAGGCCTTTCTGGACAGCCGCTCGCAGGACTCAGCAGGTCACCAGCGTGACAGGAACCCTGCAGCGCAACTAAGGAGGACCTTTGCCAACACACCTCTTGCGCCCTGTGGACTTCTTGCATGCTTGGGCGAGATTACCGGAGAGTGGCTCAATCATACGATGTTTCAACCGCCCATTTATGGTGATTGGCCTGCGCATGCGGATGGGTCGCTTTTGGATCCCGAGCAGCGGAGCCGTGTGCCGCGACTTACCCGCTTCATTGGATTTGCTGGAAGCCAACCCGCCAGATTAACGACAAACCTGAGGACATGGCAGCTGTGATGCAGCAGCCCATTTTGCAGTTCAGGGCTTGCGCTGGGGTCAGCTGGAACACCAGCAAGCTTCTTGTCCTAACCAACCGTGGCGACATCAGCTCATGTTTGCAGCGCCAGTTCCGCAAACAGAGCATGGCGGACGTCCTGGCCGCCATGGGTACCCCCGAGGTCGGCAGGAGCTGTGCACACATGATACAGGTGGAAACTGGCGTGAGGGCCTTGGGGGCGACTGCCCATGCCTGTGTCTGGCAGCAGTCAGCGGTGGGCTTCATGTTAAATGGTGAGGAAGCGGATGCACGTGCCACGGTGGTCCTGACCCGCTCCACTACGGGGGTCTTGATGATCTCCCCCCGGACATGAAGGGCATTCCGGGGATGGCCCAAGTGCTTGCAGCCAAGGAACGACGGCTGCAGCCCACCTACTACGAGACGCCGGATTGCGCCTGGTGATACAGCGCCTTACGGCCTTGAAGTGCAGCGAACATGGGTCGGAGCCTGCGCGAGTTGGAGACAGCCATGTTGGCGGAAAGACGCCTGCGCGCTGCTGGAGACTTTTGAAAGCGGGCGCTGTTGTCGGAGTTTCCTGTCCAACTTGCCTTTGTTCCGGCACGAAGCGCGGTCTCTGTCGGCAGCAGCAGACGCATGGCGCGCGGGACCGACATGCCTGCAGTCTTCTATGTAGATGTTGTGCACGCTCTAGTTAGCAGCATCTTGCACAAGGAGTTGCACGTGCGGCTGAACGCCCGCTGGAAACACTCGCGACAGATATTGGACGGCCGCCACGGCCGACGTAGGCCAGGGAAAGTCGCCCGCCATGCAGCCGTTGTTTGACGCGATGGAGCGCGTCTTGCGCCGCAACCCTTTGTTTGCCGTTGGAGCTGCAAACGATAACTTCCATTTCCAACAGGCCAGCGCCACTGCGTCTGCTGTGCTAAAGCTGCGGCAGTGCAACGGCTACTTGACGATGTTCAACGACGAAAGCGGGCTGTGCTTATCGCCAGCGCTGGCAAACGGTGGCTGTACTGACGCTGCAAAGCACGTGGACTTGCCCTTGTTTCTCAACGCTGCGCACGGCGGTCTCTTTTCTTGGAGCAACCGTCCAGACCGTGAGCGTGCTCTAAAGGCTGCAGCAGCCCCACCATGTCGAGGCTGTGCCCGAGGCAGTAAGCTTGACGTTGGCGCACACTAACGTCCACTTTGTCTTGATCGGTCAAGAGGATGTGTTTGCCAAGTTTTGGGCGCAGCTGGCCCACGCAAAGCAGATAGGGTTGGCGCAACGCTTCCTCTTGTCTTTTGGAGTGCGCCAATGCACAGCGTGTACCAAGTGGAACGCTTTCTTTCAGAGCGTGACTTGCCAATTCTCGAGCAGCTCTTCACTATCGTCTTGCACCGTGTGGGCCCGCGCACACCGGCGCCGCCGGAAAATCTTGAGCTCACAGCGCAGCAGGAGGAAGAGGTTGACAACTTAGGGCATATGGCACCCATATGGCACGCATGTCACGCGCATGTTGCACGCATATGGCCCGGTGAGCGCAGTTCCCAATGTTTCTTAGTTCAAGTTAAATTTAACCTGTAACCAACCCCGAACAAACCCTAGACCTCCGTCACAAGTAAGATGGTATGATGATCAGAAGTGTCGCGAGAGGGGGGGATCATGTCACATTTTTTGGTATGTGTTCGAGCTGGGTTGCTGCAAGATCTGAAAGGGGCGATGTGCATCATCGATGGGGCTGCAATGCTGGAAGATGGATTTGTTCAGTCCAACATGAGCTCAAAACTGTGCAGCTTCAGCGGGCAGATGAGGCCTGCCGCAATCCTGGAAGATGGAATTCCGACTTACATTTCCCTTGAAAACGTCACCACCCTTGAGCTGCCTCATTTCGACAGCCCGACATTTTGTCTGCCTAGGGCTTGGGTCTTTGTTTTCACCTTTTTTAGGGGTTATTCAGAAACTGGGGTGGTTTCCCCTTGAGCTTTCACTTTGGGAGTGACACGATGTTGCTTTTTTGCTTGCCATTTGCCTGGACGATGTGAAACCTTGGCGTGGCTCGAGTTTCACCAAGCTGGGTGGACAAACTGTGAGCGGGCACAAAAAAAGGCCCCAACCATTTGGCCCCAACGGATACCAACAACCTGGATTTTTCATGTAGGTTTCCCGGCACAAGTCAGAGTTGCCCCCTTCCTTTTCCGAGAAACGATCCTGATGACCAGCTAGCTTTGGTTACAAAATCGGGGGTCCACACGCACGCACAAAACTCTTGCATGCCGGGCATTTCTTAGTAGATTTCTGACAAAAAATTGGACTGTTTTGGGGCCCAGCATGGCGCTTCCAGAGCTGGAAGTCCGCAGTGCAGATAGCGGTGCCCAGGCGGGTTTGCACCTGTCCCAACCCACACCTGGTGGTCTTCGACTCTTCCGAAAGCCGGCAGGCAACGGCGGATGGGTCGACGGCAGGCCCGTTGCACCGTGCTTTTCTCTAAAGTAGGGCTCCAGCTCCGGCTTTTCCTCCTTCGTGCTAAACGAAGTGAGTCTCTTGTTCAAGCCAGAGATATTTGGGGGTTCCACATTTTGGGGTTGTTTTTTTGCCAGGGTTTCAAGAGAAACGAAAAGGGGGAGGTCCAAAAAAAACAGAAGCTCGCTTTGGCCTGCAGGAGCCCACGTTTTGTTGTTCTTCTTCTTTTTTAAGGATTGCACAAAGATCTTCTTGGCCCTGTGCTGCGGTTCAAAGGGATGCTGAAAACGACACGTGCAGCCTGTGGCAGGCGATGGCATGGCAGCAGTCGCTGCTGAGGAGTACGAGGCTGGCAGCTCGTCGCGCGAAGTTCGCAGCGCGTCGGCTTCGCGAGGCCTGGCCGTGGCCGGTTGACGTCTTTTCTTCAAGGACCTTGGCCTGGCCGGTTTCCTGCTGGTGCTGTATTTTACAAGCCTTTTTGGTGTGGTTTCAAGCAGGAAACTCAGCATGGACCTTCTTTTCCAGCAAGCAAGCCTCACTTTTGATTGTTTATATCTTCCCTCGAAGATGGGAAGCGATGTATGAAGGCCTTCGCAAACAGCTTCTGCTGCTTGCACATGACAACCACGTGGCACTCACAATGAACCTATTTAAGTGAGTATTCCGCCTTCTTCAGATATTCACTGATTATAAGAAATGATGTCAACTCCTGGCCCAAAATGGAGGTACGGTATGTGGCATGGAAGAGTCCCTACCTACGGCAAACATAGCGAATTTCGAAATCCTGGGGTCTGCCTATTTTTGGGCGAAGGGGTAAGACAAGCTCGCCATGAAGGCTACTTGGGAATCTTTTAGGTTTAGCTACATTGCCTGGCCATGGTGGCTCAAACATTTGAATGAGGTCACCTTATTTCGGGGTGACGCTTCTCCAGTATGCATTTCTAGGTGCTTGAATTTTTGATCATTTATTCTTCCTCGTTTTTGTCCTATCTCCCAACTTTTCTCGTCCTTTCTCGTTGTTGCCCGTTTTCCCTTGTGGGTGTGTGTTTTTTGGGGACCCCCCAAAATGGTCGGTGTCCTTTCTGGTCTCTTTTTAGAGCCTACCCAAAAGGGCACCCCCAAAAACAGACGAGCCACCCATGTTTTTCCTTTCCATTTCGGCCGAAGCATGTGGCTTCGCTTCGGCCAAGTCCTTTCGACGGCCTTCAAGGCCATTGCTAAGCGGCTGCAGAGGGACGAGGAGCTGATCAAGCAGCTGAAGCACATCGTGAAGGCCGGCTTCAAGTTGGGGGATGGCCTACCCGGCATAGCCAAAGGAGGGAATAAACCGCCTCAACCCTTTACCTAGGGGGTTAGGACTTTAGGACCCCTCCGGAGGCTTCAGGCTACCTCTACGGCACCATAGGTCGGAACCGCAGATGTCTTTGGTGACAGATTTCCCAAAGGTGTGAGCAAT
Source organism: Effrenium voratum (assembly GCA_963377175.1). Lineage (NCBI taxonomy): Eukaryota > Dinophyceae > Suessiales > Symbiodiniaceae > Effrenium > Effrenium voratum. Next base: position 51,842 of record CAUJNA010000288.1, read on the forward strand.
CAGAGGGGTTTTTGGAGGTTCAAAAGGAGAGTTGGTGCTGTGACTTTGGGACCAAACACTCGGACGTTTTTTTGTTTTGCAAAGGAGTGGTCAAAAAGAAAGGGCCTGATTCAAGTTGGGCAGCTGCGCTTTCGCAAAAACCGAGTTGTGCCCGGCTTGGGGGGGGGGTGGCTCCCAGAAAGGTGATTGATCCTAGAGATCAGATGGGGCGGTTTGGATGTTTCTGGACTGACTCTTTTGAAACCTTTCAGAGAAAAAATCGCAGGGCGCTGGAAATGGTCCCCTTTTGGGGTTGATGGGGTTGGCAGGATTCCCTGAAAGGAATTTTGCCTTTCACATTCTTTTTGACGTCACCCTTTACGTTGGCTCTCTTGAAAGGGAAAGCAACCTAGTTCAAGTCCAGTGTAGATGCTGAAAGGCTGCTCTTTTGGCGCTGGGAACGGGGAACCTGAGACCTGCCACGGCTTTCCAGCTTTCATCAAGGAACACCGAAGTCCTTTTGCCGAACCCTTGCTTGTGGCGGTGAGCCGCCATGGACGTTCCTCCCGTGAACTGCTGAAAACATGTCCCAACTGCTTCCTTCGGGCATGGTCTTCGTTGCTTCTCTCCAGTCGCAACCAAAAGCGCCCGGAAGCGTGCGCCATTTTTTTCGCAACCACCTGCCCAAGGTCTCTTTCGTCAAATTCCTTGGTTTGGCTCAGATCTTGGGGAAACTATAGACCTATGAATTGGTGCGACGGAAGCAACCCGACAAAGGTTTCGGACACAGGTGAGATCAAACCTTTAGGCCTGTGAGGCACATCTTGGCACTGGCGGTTTCGTGTGTGGAGTTCCTTTCACCGATCACCAGGACACAAAAAAACTCCTTTCCGCCCCTCGGGCGCATCGCGGCAATTGGCCAAATGGCCATGGGTCATAACCTATGCCTCCATTTTGGGGCGGAGGAATACCCACCATGTACCACCTACTTTGATGTTCACCATACAGGGTTTTGACCCACAAATCTGAGGCCCAGCACGGCAAGATCGAGGAGTTCCGGGAGATGCTGGAGGTTACCAGCTCCAAAAGCGCCTCGGGGGGGTTTTTGGTCTCAAAGACCCATATTTTTGGGACAACAGCAAACCTGCGGCCCGTGTTTTTAGAAACACCCGTTCCGGAAAAAAAGGAAGAGAAAAACAAAAACAAAAAACGGTGGTTGAGCAAGGGGTGTGGGGGGGACTGCGGCTCGCTATCTTCGGAGAACCTCCGAATTTGCTGCCGTTTTTTTTCCTTCTTCCGCCAAGAGCTGCGCGTGCCTCGAGGTGCCTTGATCTCCTCCTACGAAGCGGAGGACTTCAAAAAGGCGTGGCGCCACGTGGGCGGGGGGGGGGGATGGGGGAGGGGCTGGCCGGTGTGGTGTGTGTGTGTGTGGCTTTTCCTTCCGGGTTTCCTTACAAATCTACCCCAAACAGGGTACCATCACAAAGAAAGGAACAAACAACCACGCACACACACAACAGAGAGACACACATTTTTCCCCAACAGCTGAAAGCTTTGGGGTCTCAGCCCAGATACCCTGAGTTAAGGTTTGACGAGGGTTTCACGAGGGTCACGAGGGTTGCCCCGAGGGTTCCACCAGGGTTTTACCAGGGTTCCACGAGGGTTCCACGAGGGTTCCACGAGGGTTCCACGAGGTTCTGCGAGGGCTGCGGGGTGGAGCGAGCACTAAAAAGAGGACTGCATGCTGTTGGGGGTATCACCTGAGCTTATTTTTTTTTGCCCTGGAAGCACAACTTCGAGTCAGCAGGTGCTTGGCTCCCCTCCGGCTTCTTTAAAAAGAAGCACCGTACACATGGCCCACGTTCCAGGCTGCCCATGGAGCATAGCCCCCTGCAATTCTCAGGCCGTGGAGAGCAACCAGGAGCTGCACCAGCAAATCCACAGGCTCCAGGCGTGCAAAAACTTCACCGAAGGAGGGAGGTCCATGGTGTCTGATTTTTGCGGTCTTCGGCTTTGAAAGCTTCTGGCTTTCTGGTCATTTTCGGTTCTTGCTTTGGTCTGTGCAACTCTTCTCCGCTTCTTCTTTCCAATATTGTCAAAATAATTTCACCCAACTCATTGAACAAGTAGGGTTTTGCCGGCAGCAACGCAGTTTAACAGGGTCTTGGAAAGCTTGTGGGTCCCCTGCCCCTGCCCACTAACGGTGGACTTTCGCACTGCGCACTTAGTTCCGACGTCTTGCTGTGCGCACCACCCAACGTGTTGTTGGCATGGGGTCGTGTTTGGGGCAGGGTCCAAGGTTGAGGTTCCCTTCCCTTTCTTTTGGTTTTTTCCCTCTCTCACGAAGGCCGAGCTGGCCAAGTACAAAGCGGAGAACAGTTCGCTGAAGAAGGCCGGCGGCCGGGAGTTCTTTCGGGAGAGTTCTGCTTTTTGGGGTTGATGTAAGGGGAAAACATCAGGTTTACCACAACTTAGGGTTCCTTTTTTGGAGGATTGTATTTTTCGGTTGAAAGGGAAAGCACAGGGACTACCACCACTTAAGGGCTCTTGTTTTGAAGAGTACCATGTTTGTGACAGCTCTCACTTTGATTTGGCGGATGGGACCCCCTCATTTGTGAGCCGGCGAGCCAGAAAGTCACCAACTCCCAGAATGTGATGTCTCGAAGGGGCTCAAATGGAGGTTTCTTCTCGTCACAGAATTTGCTATATAGTAGGCATTGTAGAAGTACTTTATTATGCTATCGCATTTCGTCATAGTATTGTATTGTCTAATACTTGACAGTATCATACTAGATATGTGATACAGCACTATGAATGGACTCGCAACATGTATGCCCTCCCGTTTTTGTTTTTTTTCCTAGGCTGATCGTGAGGTGAACCGCCGCCTCAAGGGCTTGCTGCACAGCGACTCCTCCGGGCGCGCCGCGCTTCAGTGATTCAGGGGAAGGAGGAAGGAGGAAGGAGGTACTTTGGATGGACGCAACCAGTTCGGATTGATGAAATCCCGTGACATGAATGCTGGGATACACCGCCTATCAACTGGAGCAGGAGTTTGTCTTAGGCTTGATTTGCAACCTTGTTCTTTGCGATATTGAGTTCGCGGAGTTTGGGTCTGCGATCTCAAAGCACCCATGGCACACATACTTGCCTCAACAATTAATGGGAAACGAACCAAACCGCCACCAAAGGGACCCCACTTGAAATTCAGATCCAAAGGGGTAAATGGGTGTCTTGTTTTGTTGGCAGCCTTTTCGGGGTTGATTCAAATGGGAATGGGCTTCCGTATGTTCAGACCTCCTAATTTGGCAGCCGAACCCAAGGGTGTCAACTAAACGACTGAGAACAATGGCGGGTTGGTTGGTTGGTTGGTTGGTTGGTTGGTTGGTTGGTTGGTTGGTTGGTTGGTTGGTTGGTTGGCTGGCTGGCTGGCTGGCTGGCTGGCTGGTTGGTTGGTTGGTTGGTTGGTTGAGATGTCAACTCCCAGCAAGATGTGGGGTGTGGGTGTGTCCTTTTTTTTGGGGGGTGTCCTTTTGGAGGAAGCCATCAATTGCTCCTCTTGGAAGACAAACCCGTGGCACTTTTCGTTTGCACCAAAGTGGACACCAAAAGGGCGAGAAAAGAGGCACGCCCGGACGGAGGCACGGTGCCCCGAAAAATTCCAAGGAACGGCCGTGCCGAGTAAGAAAGCACGGGGCAAGGTTGGGACATTTGGCTGTGGGTCAAAACCAATGGTACCATTTTGGTGGGTAGGTGCACCACCCATTTTAGTCTGTTTTAGTGGGGATTCGGATGTTCACTGGGGATACGGGATTTTGACCCATGGCCATTTTGCAAACGAAGAATCAAAAGGGTCTGACACAGGCCCCGTCGGGAAGACAAGCCCAGCACTCTTGGGGGTTTCTGACAGACCTGACGTGTTTTTGCTCCTCGGCGTGGCGCAGGTGGCAGATGTCCACGCAGAGTGATATGCCGAAGCTGGCCTGCATTTATCCAAAGATCCGCCGCTGCCGCTTTGATGTTTCCTTCGCCTCGTGCAATTGCCTGACCGGCTTTTGGTCGGTTTCAGCTGCTCGTTTGAGACCGGTCGGTTTCAGCTGTTTGTGTCTTTTTCCGGTTGTTTTCGCGAAGCAGTTGAAACCACCCAGCAGATACCGGCATAATCTTTATGCGCGTCGCGCCTTGAGAAGCGCATGCTGACTCGCTAAGTCCTCCGCCCAGCGAGTGCCTGCGCCGGGCTCAGCGGATTCGGTTTGGGCGCCGTTGACGAGCGGGCCCAAGAAGGCTGAAAGCGGAAGAGGTGGATGTTTTTTTTCTTCATTTTTTTCTCCATGACTTTCGGGTTGTGTTGGGAGGGTCCTGCGTGGGGCCAGACACCCGCGCGGTTTTAAAAATAATAAGACGGAATCCAGTTCTGGGGCTCGCTTTGGGGCGAGAGATCGGCCGAATGCCCCTTGGCCCCTTATTGGCCCAAGAGCGTCCCTTAGGCCAAGCTCTTGGCTCGGGCCAAAAGGAAGGCCCCGAAGTTTTGGACGGTTCACCTCTCTCTTCTAATGGAACCTTGCCAGGAGCGGGAGGCAAAAAGCTTGTGCATAACTCGCGCATACTTGGTAGGCCGAAAAGGGGTCATGGTTTAGCAGCACACTGGGGCCTGAGAACAATCGTGCTTCAGCCGCGAATTCCAGCGACCTTGTGGCGACTCAGGTTTTTTTGGGCCGAGTTGGTGTCCGTTGGTGTCCTGTCGGGTTGCGTTCCTTTGATTCATGCCCACATATCATATTTTGAGAAGGTGGGCTGGTAGGGCCCGTGGCATTTGGAGCCCTTGGAAGGGGCTCCTGACAACCATCATGGGGGAATCCGCCAATCGCATCTACTCAGTGAGTCTAAATGGAGGCCTGGATATCACGGGCTAGCGGTTTGAGTCATGTTTCTCCAAATACTCCCCTAAAATCGTTGACGTTGTTTTCCCTTTCGCGAAAGGGAGTCCGACTCCCGTTTGGGTTCGGTTTCCAGTTTCTTGGGCCACTTTGAGCAACTCCCATTTGACTCCGGAGCTTTGGGATTTGTTTAGGCCGGAGGTCCCGGCCTTGGCGTCCACGGCGCCGGAACGGAGCTGGTCCAAGGGCCCGCTGAGCGTGTGCCCTGGCGCGCGCTGGTGGGCGCGCTGGGCTCGTGGGCCTTGGGGCAGTTCAGGTTCCCGTAGGTGCGAGAGATGCAGGGAATGAGAGACGGAATCACCCCGAGCTATACGGGAATCCCGAGGCACTCCCTCAGCACCAGCAAGCAAAAAAGATACATTCGGACCACGATGACAGTAGTTCAGGCTGGACCTCAAGGCAGCATCGCGGGAAAAGAAGGATACATTCGGGATCCTCTTGGAAAGCAGGCGGTTTTTGGATGGATTTAGGAAACCCTGGTCGGCACTGAAGACAATTGTTGCAGTCTGCACATGTACCAAACTATTGGGGAATGGCCGACACTCCACGTCAGATGGGCACGCAATGAAATATTGACCTTGGCTCATGCACGTTCTTTTGAGTTTGCAAAGGAGGGCATCCAAAGAAACATCACTTTTGAGCTTCCCGCATTCGAGAACCCATTTGGACGTGTTGCTTTTAAGTCGGTAGGTCTTGGTTCGGGAGTCAAAGTGAAGCGGTCCAGCCGTTGAAACCTGAAGCGAGGCCCCTGAAGCCAGTTTTCCCTTTGAACGGCACCCTTCGAGTTTTTCCTTCGGCACCCTTCGGGTTTTTCCTTTTTGTGTTTGCGCGCTTTCGCATGTATGTGTTCATGTATGTGTGTGTATATATATATATATACACGTGTGGGTTTGCATGTTAAATGTAGTCACGAGCAAAATGCAACGTCTTTTCTGATGCTAGCCACTTGTTGGACCCCCCCAAAAACCCTGGTGGTTGTTCACAGTTGGCAATTCTGCCCTTGTGAGAACGTCAGAAGCAGGCTTCGGCCCATCAGTTTCGGGGATCCATTTGTTCAATAAGCACAGGAGCTGTCAGTTTGCCAGCAAAGTGGTCCTCCGTCTTGCACAGGCACGCACGCACACACACACACACACAGGTTAAAGGTGAAAAGAGCAAACCACTGCGAATAAAACGGTTGTCTTCAATACTGTTCAAGTACTCAAAGCCTCATACAACCTTACGTAGTGCTCCAAGGGGGCCCTAGATTTTCCAAAGGCCAGGGAGCCAAGTCCAACAGACCCTTGGCAAACCCCAAGCGCAAGCGAAGCCAACTCCCATGGGGCGGTCCAGGTGTGCCGGTCTCTCCGAGGAACTCCGGCCGGACCGAGTTGCTGGGCCGGCTGCCCCTCGGCTCTCTGACCTGCAGAGGCGATCGCGGCACCGGACTCGAAGACTCGAAGACTCGAAGTCGTGTCTTCGGTAGAAATGTCCAAAGAGAGGGAGGGCGACCTCAGGATGAAGTCCGATTTGTTTTGCTTCAGTGTGGGGCTATGTCTTGAAGGGCAGTAAATCCTGAACTCACGCACTCCACTGAAGCCGCGGCGAGAATTTCCTTCTGAAGCTTCCGAAATTCCCAAGCTGGCTTGGGAATGGTTCCAAGATGCTTGGCCCTCTAGGCTTAATGTCACACATTTCAGTTGTTGCTTCAGTTTTAGAGGGTTTGCACAGAACAAACATTTGTTTTCTGACGTACCAAGTGTTGGGAAGTTGAATTGCCAAGGGAGGGGCATACTGGATGGCACGAATTTCCCTTGAAGTCCAAGCTGGGTGAAGGAAACTCCGTGGGAACACTCGTGATGTCGAGCTGGGATTTCTACTCCTTCTGCGTTGTCACTGTTATATTTGAGGGAAACTTTTGAATGACAATGCGGACACGGAACGCGAAAACCGACACTTTTCTGGACCCCCAGGTGTTCGCAGCTACTCTTCGATGCTTTTTCCAATGCAGCTGTCGCAGCAGCTTCGCTCGGTGAACGTGTCTTTTTTCTTTTTCGGAAGGCTATGATTCGGTGGGTGACGCTGCCGGCTTTGTAAGGTTTTCGAGGAGTTCCTGCTCTCCTTTGGGCCCCACGCGTTTTTTTTGGGTTCTCATCAGAAAAATGGGAATACTTAAGTTTCCTGGCCTCGGACACATGGCAAGATTTTGCTTTTTGTCCGGAGTCAAATCAAAAATCAGGCAGGGTCCCAATGCATGTTTTGGGCGGTCTGGGATTTGATCTGCTTTCCAGGAATTCGAGAGCCCCTTGATAAACACCTTGGGCGGAAAGAGGCAGCTGAGCGGTTGAGATATTTCCTTTCCATTGGACTCCATGGGTTTGGAACCCTGCAGATTTTCTAGCCGTGAACAAGACACGTCTCCGACTTGGGACTTTGCAACTGCGCAGGACACTTCAACCGTGGAAGACTGGACTTTGCTGGGGCCCCAGCGGAAAGCAGAAGTCGACGGCACCAAAGATGCACCAAGTCGAGCAAGCCGGACGGGGTGAATTCCAGAGATCCTTGATTTGAACCCTCCACATGTTTTGGTGCCCATTTGCGGAAACAACGCCTGAGTATCATTTGGGACAGATGGTGCCACCTCATAAAGGTTGGTTTGCGACCTCAGATCCTCTGGTCGTCCCCCTTCCTTGGGCTGGGCACCTTGATCCACAGACGCACTAGTGACATTCTCAATATTCACAGGTATAGACTGTCAGGAAATTCCACCAAGTCCAACAAGATTCTGTGAAAGGCTTCACATGTCACCTGCGAACAAAGCATTTGAGCTTTTTAAAAAAGAACCTCCCACGCCTCAACCGAGGTTTCGTGTTTGCGGTTGCTCGCATGGCTTTGTGCTTGGCGCAGTTGACATGGCGAGTTTTCGGGGCAAAAGCCGGGCTTAGGTCGTGGGGTAAACCGACAAAAAGAGGCCCTTTCTATGCGTCCAAAAGACTTTTCTGGGCACCCACCGCTTTATGGGCGCGCCAAAGAGCAATCGACGTGAGCGCGGATCGATCGATGAATCCGTTCGAGGACGACCGGGATCGGTCATCCTCCAGAAGCCCGCCCAGGAGGCATTCCCAGTACCTGGGTTCGGCACCTGAGAGCATCCACTACCCTTGGTTTTGGGCGGATTCATATTGCCTGCTTTTTTTTTCTTTCTCCGGACTCTTTTTCCTAGAAGCAGTCACTGTTAATGTCGCAATTGATGTTACTGGTACTGTT
>CAUJNA010000288.1:67795-180295 GCA_963377175.1 Effrenium voratum
CTCTTAAAGCCCCGCGTTTGGCCCCATGATGGCAATCCCAGCAGGTTTATGGCTTGGTTTGGGAAGAACGATTTGTCGGGGTCAAACTTGCATATTTCCATTGCTGGCAGGATGTTCGTGCCAGTAGGCCCATGAGGGTGCTATTTCGGCCCATGAGGGTGCTGTTTCGCCCCCCGGGTCATTCGCGCTCAGTCTTTGGATCTAACTTCCAAGGCCTAATTTGCAGCGGCACCAGCAACTTAGGATTTGCAAAACCGGCTTCCCTTGCCAAGAATTTTCGTATGGTCAACGCACCCTGCTGCTTGGGGTTGGGGATGGTCCTCATCCTTCACCATTGTGATCCCTAAGGGAACCATGACCCAACCGACCAAAGAATCATGGGGGCTGGGGGGGAGGGAGGAGAGGGGGGAGGGAGCCCACATAAGCCCTTAAGCCCTTAATAAGGCCTTATGTAGGGCCTACTTGGGCTCCCTTTCTCCCCCCCCCATCCATGAAAGAAGCGGAGTGAGGAGACCAGCGCATGGATTGGCTGCTCCCAGGCGAGGAAGCAGAAGGTTCCCCAGTTCTCCCGGGTGTCGCAGCTCATCAACTCCATGAACTTGCGCCCTGGCTTACGATTCGGCTCGGTAGCTTCAAGGATCCGCAAGGAGGGTTTTACGAGCCATTCCCCGTTTTGGAAGCTCCAAAAAGTGGCAGTTTCAAGGGAGACCACCAGTAAATTGCAGCTTTTGAAGGCGACATCCAGTGGCTTGGTTTGGCAAGCGGAGCCTCGCGCAGCTAATAGGTAACCCCATGAGTGGTCTGGATTGGTTGACCCTTTCAGGGCTCGGTTTTCTGTAAGGCAGTCCAAAAATGGGCTCCTGGTTTCAGGTCACCTTTATTTGCTGGTCCAGATTGGCTTGGGGAGTTCTAAAAATCCAAAGCAGGGGCAAGGTGAATGCAAAGCAGGCCGGCGATATTCTCTTGGGCAACCCATACAAATCTGCAGGGAAGCATGGGGGGCCTCCCCTTGTGTAGGTATAAGGAATCCAACTGGGTTTAGTTGGTCTCAATCTGAGAAAACTTATCCATCAAAGCGACTTGTCTGCCATGCGGGACCCGCAAGCGGCTACAATTGAATGCTGTCCAAGAAATAAAGGCCTCTGAGTATGGCCGTCGGTTGCCCCGAGCCGACTGTTTGAAAGCGACCGAACCTCAGAAAAAAATGTCTTGCGAGGAAACTTCAAGGGAAGTCGAAGAAGTAGGCAACTTTCCTTTTTGAAACCAGAGATCTGATTCTCCCATTAAAAAACAAAAAAAACACCGCTCCCTTGGTTTCGAATGTGCATCCCTGAAGAGAATGGGGCTTGGATAGAGTTCGACATGGGCCATGTCTCAACACTCGGGAGCTGCAAGTGCCGCAATTGGGACTTTCCTACCAAACCATGGGCATGCTCTACCTTTGCCCTCCCGACCAGAAAGTGACTTTCAGTCTTCCCAGTTCTGCGAACCTTGAACACTGGTACTTTGTTGCGCCGGATGCCGATTTCCTTCTTTGGTTCACCCAACTCCCAGGATGCAGGCGCTTTTTTCTGCTCGCTTGCGCTCAAGGCTGTGGCGGGACTTCGAGTCTGCCCTGAGCTGCCTGCGGGCCAGGGCCTCGGGGCCCCGAAAGTCACAGGCAAAGCCAAGCCAAAACTTGTCTTCGGCTTCCCTTGACATACGAAACCCACCAACCAACCTAAGCTAGCGGACGAACTTCTTTTAGGCATTGTCAGACCCTTGGGCCCTCAAAGCCACAGGTTTCAGGTTTCCTGGAGCATGGCGTGAGGCCGCCTTGCCTGGCGAGCATAGTTTCGGCTATGGAACAGCTCAAGGACTGTGACCTTGGAGGGTGTACCACTTCCACCTCCCGAAAAATGGGGGGCGCAACTTGAAGGCTCACTCGATTTCTGCGACACATTGTTGAATCAACCCGGCCCGGAGAGCCAGGTTGCTGCTTTTTTCCCGGCACCCTACAGAAACAAGCAGCGACTGGATCCAGCTGGGTTCCGCTCGCCGCTCCCGAGGCCACCGCCGACGTGGCGGCCAGGCTGCTGGCAGACCGGCGCGTGGCCAACATCACGGCGCCGCGGCGCAGCCGTCAAGTTGGCCTGTGTGGCGTCGTAGGTCTCGGGGAAGCCCAGTTCGAGGTTCTGCAAGAGGGCAACGGAAACCACAATGACTAGTGTAACTGCACGGAATCCACCTTTGCCATCCTTTTCTCCTGCAATGGCGAAGTCTGACCTTCAGGGACAAAGAGAGTTTCGATGGCGCATTCTTTGAGAGATGCCACTTTGAACATCGAGTTGAAGCGAGTCTTCACGAGACCTTCATTTTGGAAACAAATCGAGGGGATGTCAAATTGGTCCGCGGGCCAAGTTGCAAGTTGCAATTTTTCCATTGGCAGTTGATAATCATCGCACCTTGACTCGGGGACATAGGTTTGGAGGTTTGGGGGTATTTGGTTTCAAGAGCGACTGGGCCAGGACTGTTTGCAATCAAACAATAGCAAGCGATCCCCCGAGGCTCCCTTGTTGGAGTGAGACGTTGACTGGGCTTTGCAAGGAGGTGTTAAGAATCTGGCTGTTCAAACCCAGGGATCCCATTGTGGGGTGGTCTTTTTTTTGAGTATGTAGCTTCTGGGGAACATGGCTGGCCCCCCCAAAAGTGTGGATTTAGATTTCCTGACTTGTCCCTAAAGGGATGGCACCATCGCTTGACAACCTGTGAGACAGCTTAGCCGGGCCTGAAACTTACCCTTGTGAGAGCATCTTTGGGCGGAGGGTAGGCAGGGTCCCTGAAAAGACGTCCACACTGATAGGTTTCGCCAACTCGAGGGTGCTTTGGGCTAACTCTTTCCATGGATGACATACCCACACTTTCGGGTGTTTCAGATTGGGGGTCCAAGATCCTTCCCACCTTTCAAGTTTGTGCCTTTTGGGGGTGCCTTTTCAAGGGTTCAGAACCTGTTTTGTTTGTTGATGAGCCAACTTGCAATTGTTCCCTGCATTGGATATAGGTGGCAGCATCATGTGAGTGTTGAGTTTAAGGTTGCCACTTTCTGTGAGCCCTTGGGAACCGCCCCGCAATATAAGGGTCAGACCAATTCAAGCACCGTATCTCTCGGAGCCTAGGGATACTTTGAGCTCATCGTATTCTCCAACCCCAGAGATCGCACTAAACCGCCAGTTGTGGAAAAGCATCGCTTCAGTTGTTGAGCTCTGAGGTGTTTATGGTGGATCCGTGGTTGCGAAAGGCTGTCACTGCGCCTCTGGCGAAGGCGCGCCGGCGCAGCACGCTTTTCAGGCGAAGTGTTCAAGGACATCTTCAAGGAGCCTTCGTTTTGTGGGTACTTCACATTTTTCAACACTGAGGTCTGTCGAGAATGTGCCTGACGTGCAAGCCACCAAAGGGCTGTGCCATGCTCCCAAAATATTGCGGCCACCAATTCCAGCTTTGACACGTTTACGACACGCATCCAAAGTCGGCAAGGTACTGCGACGCCAAAGTGAATTCAACAGATTTTAAACTCGACAGAGCCAACGTAAATGACACTCGAGCAAACGTTTGCACGTGCCCAAGCAAAGCAACTCAAACCGATGAGTCCGATTGACAATAGCACAGCAACGCAAGCATGCAACCTTCGAAAACACCGCGCCCGCGCACCGAAGTGACAGGCAACGTCTCAAAAGCTACGATTTACGCACAGGTGCAAGAACAACAGCACCTTGCAAGCCATACGGATCGCACATGCCAAGCGTTCCCCAACGGCACGGCCTTCGCAGCGGTCGCGAACTGTGGAAAGAGACTTCGCGAACACGATCTCCACCCCCACACCCCCACTTATAAACGTTTCGCTAGTCGGGAAAAATCCCCGCTGAGACAAACAAACACCCCCAGCGACAGGTACCACCTTTAGTAAGGACACCAATTCATTTGACTGTTTGGCTTCCCTTTAAGAGAGACCCCAAAAGTACCATCAACATATATATATATATGTATACATGTATGTGTATATATATATATATGTATATGTATATGTATATGTATATGTATGTGTATATGTACATGTGAATGTGTACGTGTATGTGTGTGTATATATATATATATATGCACACCCTTATATGCGATCGTCCCTCGTAGTGCAACAATCAATGTTCAGCATCCACTGCGGGGAGGGGGACGACTCCACGGTCACTGGCCCGACGTTTTATTTTTCCGCGAGGAGGGGGGCTACTGGTGGTTCAAGCTGTGGATTTGATTGATCTTGAAGGGAAGGCAAAAGGAGACCCAGGAATCTTTTAGGGGAGGCTGATTTGTTTTTAAGTTTTCGGCCGAAATGCTGGCAAACATTGGAAAGACCCGCTGGGTCCAGTGCCTTTGGGTGTTGCCGTTTGCGAGTTACCCTTGGTTGAAAGGGAGCCGTAAGGAAGCTAGCGTTAAATTGAGCTCCTAAAAGGGCTGAAGTTTAACCCAACACCTATAAATGTATTCATGTCTATATGCAGTCATAAGCTTAATGGTTATACATATCTGAGAGGTTTTTCATGAACCTCTTGCTCACGCGCCGATTTGCCGATTCGGAGTCGGAGCAGCTGACGATTTTCTACCTGGGCCAAGGGAAGACCGAGCTGCAGGCGGCGGATCCGACGGCGGACTTTCTCGGTTTCCGGTTCGCGTCACGTGGATAAGCCAAACCTTTCTCCAACCCCACGCTTTTCGACTTTTTCAGGGTATACTTCACGGTTGTAGACCTTTCTAAGGGAGTAGTGAAAGATGAAAGCCAGCCTTATCTTTGAGGAATCTCGGGCTCAGTGGCTTGAACTTGACTATTTGCTCACTTAGGGGAACTTGAATTGGTCCATTCAACCAGCAAGAGGTTTTATGATTGTTTTGTTTTGGCAATGGAGTGACAAAACCAGGTGCCTCTATGACCTGACTTCGCCTTTTCAGGTTAGCTGAACGTGGTTGCCAGAATCTAACAGCTACATTTTCAGTTGGGGGCAAATGCAGGTTTGGCTGGTGTTTATGTTGCACAGACAAAGGAGAACACCATTCTTAGTTGCGTTCCTCTTTCAAGAAATGCTCGTTTCGGGCGTCAGAAAATGCGGATATGCTTCAAAACTGCTCTGCGCTTTTTGTTTTTGAGAGTCAACCGGGTGTGTCTTCTTGGGTTCAAGGCGCCCATTTGGGCTTCCAAAAGAGCCACCCGCAACTTGTCTTCCGGACTTTTTTAGTTTGAGCAGACGGGATATTTTTAAGCAACGAAGTGGGAGACGTTTTGTCACCCAGAGCGACAATGGGTGCTGGGGTGGTGGGAGGCTTCATGCAGGTTCCAGGGAGGTTCCAGAACAAATCTAAGAACCAACCCTTAGAAGGTTCTAAGAGCCTCTCCCAGACTTGGCAATTTGGGGACGATGGTTTTGGGGAAGATCATTCTTGGCCTGTTTTGGTTGACCCCACGTGCGGGAAGCGAGTCAACGTTTTGCTTCGATGTTTGTTGATACACTGTGCGCCTCAACTTTGGCACCATCCCTGGCGAGTTTTCGGGTGTTCGGGTTTTCAGGATTCCAAGGGAAGGAGGCAGGACATTCTTGGTGGTTTCCACGAGGTTTCCTGGTAAGATACCGTGGCATCGTTCGATACTGCTCGAATGCATGCCGTGGGTCACCATGCTGACAGATGGGACCTGGGAGCCGATGAAACCAGCAGTTTGCGGACCGTGAAGTCTGGTGTGCCCGCGCGCGGAGCTGAGAGACTTTCGTCACAGAGCAACAGCCTGGGCTCCTTCACTGCGCCGTTCAGAATCTTGCAGCTGTTTCGCCGCGGTTCCATCGCGGTTCCGGCCGGACCACAGTACTCGACACTGTGGAGATGTCATTCAGACGCGAAATCAAGTGGAGGCGAACGTGTGCAGCTCAAGACTAGTTGCAGGACCCTGTCTGAAGCAGCCCCTGACTGCCGGGCACAAAGGATGCCTGAGCACAGCGGCGCTTTCCTGAAGTTGGATGCAGAATCCACTTGATGCTTCAATATCATGGTTGTGTGGGGTTTGAATGAATGGCTATGCTGAAAAGTCTTGCTTGTGTCCAATTCTGCTACCGTCTTGTCCGGCAAAGAGTCTATGAACTACGTTTGACTGGACACACACACACAATACTCCATCAAGCACGCCGCATCAAATCAGATTGTGCGTTGGCTGAACTTTGCATCCTTGTTTTCGACTCACTGCCTTGGCCAGCCGGGGTTTGCACCTCTTCTGGCAACAATTTTTGTCGGTACTCACAAGGGCGCCCTAGCCGTCCTTGTGAGTCCCTCTCAAGCAATGTCACGCGCCTTTTGGGGGGGGGGGGGTACGGGAAACCCAAAGAACGCCTATGGGGTGTGGTTCCTTTCTTCGGAGTTGGTATGTTTGGGGTTGTTTTCAAGGGAAAGCTGAAGCAAACGTTACCCTTTTGGGGGCTCCCTATTTCAAGACACAATGGCTCCTACGACCTTGTTTCCTCTGGCAGAAGATTCAAACGAGGCTTGACATCATGGTTATGAAAAGAGCGGTTGTGGGTTTGACATGGATTCAGGGGGTACCACGCCGCACGCTTTCGAGAAAAGAGCGCTGCAGCGCCTTTCACGTGGCTTCCTGGCTTGTTGCGCTGCCCAGGGATGAGATAACACAAGATCACAATGGGCTTTCCGTGGTCACCTTGTTTGTACGATACTTGGAGTCTTTGGATGGTTCTGTTGATAGGCCAGTCGACCAGATTGGCACGGATGTTGGCGCGAGTGTCTCAAAACATCCTCTGTCTTGGTGATGATCCCGCGGGGACGCTGAAGCCAAAGCAGTTCGTTTGATGCAGAGGGCCATCCAAAAATGGCGGAACTGCGACAGCCGGGAGACGTATGTCAGCGGTGTGGAGCAGGAACTTGCAGAGTCGGAAGACCCTACTACGCTTCGGAGGATTCTCCGCCGCGCCGTGGCTGCCTTGTCACCGCCGCGATGCAAAGGCAATAGTTTGCTCGCTTGCAGCTCGCAGAGCCAGCTGCCATCCAAAGTTCTGCAGGCTCGGCTGCGGTCACTGGTGCTTGCATGCCTGGACGGCTTGGATTTGACGGATTCGTCATTGGCACCTGCGTTGCTGTGCTTGCAGGCTCATGTGCAGAAGTTTCAGGAGCTTCTCGTCAGTGAGAGCTCAGTGGCCAGCCAGAAGCAGTGGCTTCGAATACAGGCAAAGTGTGCTGTCATCTCAGCTGAGGCATTGCCAGGCCCACCTGCTTGTTCTACAAGCTTATGCGTGGATGACAACGAGATGAAGCGCAAACGGCCAGCATGCAAGTTGGCTTCAGACAATCAGCGGGACACACATTCTAGAACACGGCACAATTGTTCGAATGGCAAAGTGAAATGGGACTGCAAGCACTGTGCTGGATGTCCGCACGGCAGCATTCAGCGGAAATGCACGAAGTGCAAAGGGTGCAAACACGGCAGGCTTAAGGCGAAATGCGCGAAATGCAATGGGTGCCCCCACGGCAGGCTAAAGAAACGGATGCCGACTGTGCTGTCCATGTCCGCACGGCAAGCTGGAGCGACACTGCGCGCAATGCCACCCGTGCCCCCACGGCCACCTGTCTGCTGATTGCCGACGGTGCAGTGGGTGCCAACATGGGCGCCTCAAACGCAGATGCCGAGAGTGCAAATCCATTTTTTTGGACAGCTGACTCCGCTTTCGTCGGAAAATGAGATATCCGGTGTATCATTCCCAAGGGCTCTAATCGAGGAGACACATGGGTCTGTCTTCTTTTTGGGGAACCTGTATTTGGCTGGTTTTGAATGGACATCAAAAGGAAAGCCACCATTCTGGGGGTTCCCCTAATAAAAGACACACACACACACACACATGGGGCATTTGCATCTCTGACCACGTGACAGCCGGGGGTTGAGGTGCTGCTGCGGCTCGAGGAGAGCAAGGCCGGGCACGAGAGAACTCGCCGATTCGGGGGTTTGGCTCCAGCTTGATGGACAAATCCTTCCATGTGAGAGAGATTGCCGCAACTCATCTCCGACAAAATCGATGCCAGCGCGGCAAAGCAGCCTTTTGCGTTGATAGCTTAGCATAGCTTGGCAAGGTATGCAAAGCCATTGGGTGCCAAAGTGGTCTGCGCTCGGAAGCCTGGGCGGCTTAGGCACTATAATGGTTGCGGCTGTTGGGGGAGTCACAAGCCGCGGTTGAGGAGGTTGTTCCGTTAGAAAGATGCCGCATTTCCTATTTCTGCCACGTGGCTGCTCGCTCTATTTCCGGGGTCTTTGCAAAGCCACGGCTCCTCAGCTCTGCAGAGGTTTCTCGCTTGGTTTGCCTCGCAAAACAGGTTCGCTTGAATACATGGTAAGCCATCCCCAGACGTACTTTGGAGAACGGCTCAACATGTTCACTTAGAGAGACCCACACTTTGGGGCCGTCGAATCTGGCGTTTTTGTCGGCATCCTTTCTCGTTGCAAAACAGATGCATCCAAAAGGAGTGCTTGCGTGTGCACTCCCAACGAGCTCAAAACCGCGCTGCAAAGACGGACCTTTCCCCCGCGGTTCCTCACCCGTTCGCCTCGATGTCTCGGGAACTCTCCAGGTTGCACCCGAGCTTTTGGCCGAGGCTTCTAGGGACCCTTTGGCGGGTTGCTTAAACCGAGAGTTATAAATAAATATATATATATATATATTAAAATATATATTAATATATATATATATATATATATATATATATTATTTTGCCTTGATGAACCGAGAGCTTTCCCTCGATGAACCGATGGACGGGCTTGCCCATCTCCGATTCCTCCAGCTCTTCCGCTTCCGCAGGTTTGCCCGCCGCTCTTCACCGACCTGCAGGCTGGGGCTGGTGGGGGCCGCTCAAGGCGCGGCGTTTTTAGTCCACAAGGCCAGGGGGAGTGTCCCTCATGTGGAGAATGAACAAATACAGGGGCTGTGTCGCAACATCAGTTGGACAGCAAAATCAGCATAGCGGGTTCCTTTACACCACTTTGCCGCGGGTGGATAGGGAGCCAAGGGGGGAGCTATGTCGCACAGCTTGCGGCTTTTTGCCGACCATCGCAATGGAGCCCCGCGTTTTCCAGTCGGTGGTTCGGTCCTTGCTTCACATTTTATGACCAGGGCTCACAGCACGATGTTGCCGTAGACATCGCCAGTGCCACAAGCTGAAGCCACCCGGGTCACCCGTTGCCGGCATCGGGTCTCCGTGGGAGTTACTTCCGACAAAGCGAGCGCAGCCGCAGTAGGCGCACCTGTTTCTATCTGTTCTGTACCAATGATCTTTCTGGTGGCTCATTTTTATTTTTATTTTTTAAATAATAGGGGCGAGGTGTTAGTCTTGTTTCCATATGCCAAGGTGCTGTTTTGGGTAGCTCCTAAAACAGAGCCACAGCCAGCTGGTTGAGGTTTCAAACAGGGGACATCTGCGAAAGCCGGAGAGGCCATGGTAGCTTCTTGGTCCCTTTTGCCTTCGCGTGAAGGGCAAGCCTTTGTTTTGGTACCCTTTTCGGGGTTGAAGGGGAGTCAACCCGGCCCATCTGGAGACATGGGTTAGTCGCAAAATAGGATTTGGACCAGGCGGGTTGGTTTCCTGGTTCTCCTCCAAACCAACCGCAAGGGAGCCCAACCTCGAAGAAAGAAGCCCACACTTCACGTGGGCAACTGACAATATTATTGGTCTACTGCTGATTATAGAGAAGACATGCGGGTTGCGTGTACCCCAATTCCCTACAACATACCCAATCCTGCCATGTTTATTGGGGAAACAATGTCAAGTGGCTGATATGGTTCAGTAGGAAGTAGTCATTGTATATGTTCCTATTCAGGGAGCCAGATTCGGAGTTTCACAGCACATGGGGAAGTTGGGTGAAGCCCAACTTGTCCACACAATGCCTGCGGAGAACCCCAATTTCTCCCTAAGTCTCCTTGTGCAAACAAGTGGGTATGGCTCAAAATTAAAGAGCTAGGGCTACGCAGGTTTTAGTCTTTGGTTCCATGTACCAAGGTGCCATTCTTGTACCACTTTTTTGAGCCACAGCCAAGTATCTGATTCTGTTTGGGGGTCAAACGGTTGGACGATGGGTGAGTCGGTAGGCGCTGCCCTTCCGATCGCGGACCGGCGCGGCGCTGCCAGTGGGGGTCCAAAGAGTGACGCATCTGGACCCTTCCTGCGAATCGTTTTTGCTTTGAGGTCTTTAGTGTTGCTGTTTGGGGTTTCCTTTTTCTTTCCCGTGGTTTGCTTTGCAGCTTCCTTTAAGTTTCCTTTCAGTTTGAGTTTAAGTTTCCTTTGGGTTTCCTTTCAGTGTCCTTTCGGTTTCCTTTCCGTATCCTTTCAGTTTCCGTTCAGTTTCCTTTCAGTTTTCCTTCAGTTTGATTTTCAGCTTGTTTTTCATTTTACGTTCAGTTTGATTTTGAGAGTTGCCTTTCAGTTTCCTTTCAGTTTGACCTGCAGTTTCCTGTCAGTTTAATTTCAGTTTCCTTTCAGTTTGTTTTTGCCAAAGCTACGCAGTTGCTGAGAAACAACACAGCGAGCATTCTGCGGAGGAGTGGCAAGTATGTCTCAACTTGAAACTTTCTTGTCAGTTTGAGTTGCATGGGCATGATCGGACTTGTATCTCACCCATGGCCATTTTGGGGCAAGTGTGCTGACTGGGCCTCATCGAAGTGCCCTCATGTCGGCGTGCTGAAATCATGAGCCGAAGTGTGCTGCCGACTGACCATGAGCTTGCAAGTCTTGACTCGGTTGATGCCATCCGAGACTGGGCTGGCATGACACCAGATGTATGGACGCTTTTTTCGCAGGCACAACATTTCATCAGTTCGAATTTTGGCGTGCACTCCCAAAGAGACTCTGCAGGCCGTGTTGTCAGGCTTGCGCATCCTGGGAGCTGCAAGTGGCGCAGTCAAGGGAGCTGAGTGCAGTTGAGGCGATCAGAATTGCTTGAATGTGGAGAGTAGCCAGGCAAGCCTACAACCTGGATGAAACTCAAACAGCCCCTGCAAGTACTCCTTCGGTTCCGGTGGCTGCAGCCGCCCTGCCGCCTGCAGCAGTGAAGAAAGTCAAGATGTCTCAAGCGGACCAGCAGCTAGATGAGACTGAAGTGGAAATGCTGTCACGGGGTGAGATCGATGAGGCATACAGGGCGCACCGATCGCTTGCAGGAGCTGACCCCAGACCAGAGAGTGAGGTAACTCCAGAGCAGATATCACGGTCCTGCGAAATACGATTGTTGTCCGGTCTGATCCCCCGTATGCTGACTTCAGCGTTTTGATGCCCTACGGGTGGAGGCTGCAGAAGCATGAGGACAAGAAGCTCCAGACAGATCATGGAAAAGCACAGAAGTTCCTGGTCCCCCGACCTTCAACGCCTGGGATGCCTGCTGGAAAGTGTACAAAACAACGTTGTACATGCCACAGCGTAATCCGGATCCGAATAGTACGAAATGGCCAGTGGTGACAACGGCGGTAATGGAGGAGTATTTCGACAAGATTGCGGAACTCAACGAGGAGTACCCAGAGTGCTGGCATTTGCTAGTCCAAGCAGAAGACAGATGCCGGGGAGAGCATCTTGAGAGGATCAAGAGAAGGCTCACACAGGCCCGCCTTGAGGGAAGGCTGCCAATGGGGTTGGAATTTGAACCATTCCAACCTTGGGCTGACGTCTTCACGTACGCAGCTCGCAAAGCACATGACCCGCCCAGCTCAGACTTCCTTTTGCGAGGAGGTGCAGGCAGAGTGATGCCCAAGGAGGTGGCGGAGGATGTGAACGTCTCCGACAGTGAAGAAGCGAGCCTGTGGAGAAGGGCTTTCAAAGCAGGCAAGAAAGCGGAGGAAGGGCAGTGAGAACGCTGAGGCAGCTGGCCATGCAGACGCTGGCTGGAGCATCGCCTGGCAAGATGCGAGTCGCAGAAGCGCTGGCGTCAGCAAAGGAAGGGGCAAAGGCGCTGGAGGGGCAGCGCATCCAAAGAAGGTGAGTGGCGTGGGAAGGCAATCAGATCTGCTTCAAGTATGCCAAAGGCCAACCCGGATCCTGCGAAGAGCCATGCTGTGATGGTCGTTCTCATGTAGCAAAGGGAAGTGAGATGAGCAGCGGGTTGTTCAGTTCCCCTTCAGATTTTCTCCGTTTCATTTCGGTTGAATCTTCAGTTGGCTTTCATGTTCCTTTCAGTTCTTTGTGGTTTGCTTTTGGTTTCCATTCGTTTCCATTCGTTCCCAGTCGGTTTTCTTTAATATTCCTATTGTTTTGTTAGTTGTCTTTTAGGTTCTTTTTTTTTCTCTCTTTTCTGGTTTCTCCTGGGTTCCTATTCTTATGATCATTCTACAAACTTTTGGGGTTACTTTTTGGGCGCTGCTTTTGCTATTGGTTTCCCTTTGGTTCAAGATGCAGGCTTCCGTTGTTTTCCGCAAGGTGAGAGTTGTTGTACCGCAAGGTGAGAGTTCTGTTACCTGGGAGTTGCGTGTTGAGAATTGCGTTTAAGTCTACCTTGAGTCACAAACTGGAACGCCACCCGGATGACTTTGCCGAACCATTGGACGTCTGGCAACGGTCGCTGCGCTGTCCATATGGCAACCGTAAGTTTGGGAAGTAATCACACGCCATGTTTCCCGAACCTCCAATGTGCACTTTTGTTGGAAAGAGGATAGATTCGAACCCGGGAACACCCAGGCGTATTTTGGTCCTGGTTGGGCTGAAAAAACGCGAGCGTTCACACGTTTCGAAGCCGGCTGAGCTGAGGTGCTGACGCCCAACCGCTCCAGGGTTTGGGCGGGTGCCTCAGACGGGTTGCAGACTTGGCGAGTTGGAAACTTGGTTAAACAATCAGAACCCGGTATTAACCAAATGGTTCAATGGGTGAAGTCCGGTTTCAGCGTTCAACCGCCCAACCTTGGGGCGCAACCCTAGGGGCAACGCTCGGCGTGAGTTGTGGGCGAAGTTTGTGGTTTGAACCAGACCAAAACTCATGCAGCCACATGCCTAAAATAACCCAAAAGACACCGCTGAACCAGCAGCACACACAACACAAATCAGCCCCAAGACCCTCCCTCATGAAGATCCAAGCCAGCCTAACCCCCTCCTAGCAAACCAGCCAGCAACTCCCAACTGCCTTCCAATCAGAGTCAATAGGCAAGCCAGTGATGCTGGGGATGTTGCCAGCCCTGCCGAAAACCAGGCCAAAAAGCCAACACCTCTACCCCTCAGGCGCACGGCCAGAATAGCCTTTGCAGTGCATGGGTGTGAATCTTGAATGGGTGGTTTTGAAGGCTGCCCTAAGCAGTTTGCCCTGGAACAAAAATTACGTGCCATATGGGTATGAATCTGAAGTTTGTTGGATGTCCACTTGGATCTCAGGCACATTACCTCCATCAAAGTTCATAGCAAACACTGTAATATAGCTGGATGAATACACACATACTTTTGCAACTACATGAATAAGTCGATGAAACAACTAGACACAGAAATACAGACAAACGCATTAATAACCAAATCCTTTGGGGCCCACGGTGTATACCCTTTGTGGATCTTCGTCATAGTTGAACACAGGCTGCACTTTTGTGGGACTGCTATTGGCTCTGTGTAAAAATATTCAACAGACTTTCACCATCTGAACCAGATCCGATCCAAGATGGATATTCATTTAGGGTTGCTTCAAGGATACTCTGCTTGACATGGAAGCCAGAAAATATATCCATTTAATACAACCTGGGGCAAGGGTGTTCTTGTTGTTGTTCCATGTGACTTTGCACAGATGTTGGCTATCTTCAATATTTACTAGCTGATCTGGGAAAGGATGCTTTGGCGAAACCGATTTGGCGATTTTGGTTGATTGTATCGATGAACTGTTGATTGGGATGTTTCAGGTTCGTGTGATGCTGGGATCCCATAAGGAAATGTCGCTCGCGTGGCTTCAATGCAGTTGGACAGATGGTTTTGTGGGTTTCAACGCGAATCCTGCCTAGCGCCTGATTCAGCAAGTGGGAAGATCAAAGCCACGCCATGCCAGGCTGCCTGGCTTTGGGGGCGCCATTGGCTCTCTTGGCAAAGGTCGACCAATAATATGACACAGCAATCTGTTGCCAAAGGCCACATTGATCGCAATTGGTTTCCAACTTTTCGTTCCCTTTGTATAAATAAAGTCCATCCAACCTACCCCTGCCAAAACACATTTGCTATTTGCACTGATAGCGAGCTCTCAGAAGGGCACAAATGATTCTGCTGAGGCCTGTCTTGGCGGCGAGTCCTTGTTTCAGGTTGATTTATCCTACGCAGGTAGTGGGCACCTGGTTTCGGATGTCAGTTTTTGGATGAGGCGGTGCTGCAAGTGACCCTGGAGGACGGATTTCCGGGAGCGGGAGCAAGGGATCCAGTGTTCTCAAGGGTTGCGTGCGCCACCCTCGGAGACCAGGTTCCTCGAATCCCGAAAGATGTCTGGCATGAAGGACGTCCGCACCTTGCGGAACTTTGTCACGAGGTTCCCAAGATGGGAGATGAATTTTAAACACATCTTGGACATTTACAAAACTCCCTATGGCTTCTCGCCCCCAAGCCTTGCAGTCAACATTGGGGCACCCAGACCCCTTGGGCTCTGAGCAATCCCCACGGAAGTTGGCGGGGTGGGATCCATCATTTCGGGCAAAATGTCCGGCCCCCTAAATATGATTCCGGTTGCCTCTTTGTATGCCATACTTGTGCAAAACAAAGGCGTTGCAAAAGCACTACCCTGGCGGGAGGGTCTGAGTAGAGGAGATATCCTGTTTTGGGCGGTTGGTAGATGATGATTTTAGTGTGGGAAGGGAAACTCAAATGAGGTCTCTGAGAAGGCCCCCTTTCCGGGAATGTGCAGAGATTGTCCCCAGTCCGCCGTCCCAAGCTGATCCGGGTGCAGAACTGTTGAGAACTCTTTGCTCTATGCATCCCTCTGCTCCAGAGGACTCCTTGCGAACCGCTGAGGCGGGGGAAAGATGGGGCGGGGGGGGGGGGGGAGAGCGAGAGATAGGGGGCGGGGGCGAGAACCGAAATTTGTTGCACTTCTGCGATACCACGGTTCCACCCCAGCAAGCGAAGAAGTCGTTGTTGCCAGGCCCTCCAATTGGCTTCGAGGGGACATCCCCGTCTCGTGAAGTTTGCTTCCGGCGAGCTGCTTCTTTGCTGCTGGGATTTAGGGGTCTGCTTTTGAACCCCTCAAAAAGAATGTACTCCCACTACCATGGCCCCTGACAGAGGGTCCTGACAAGAGGAACATGATCATCCAGGTACCCTGCCACAGGTGCTATGTTAGCGGAAGGGAGGGTGCTTGGTAGACGACCCAGGCTTTTCCCGGCAGGCGACCCCGGTTCCTAGGGTGCTGCAGGATGCTGGCGTGTCGCAGGACGGGACAGAGAGTGCCTATGGGTATGTCTTTTTTTTTCTTCGTTAATCCCTCTTTTTGGAGTTTTTAAGGGAAAGCCACCAGTTTGGGGCTTCCCCTATTTTGAGACACGCCCAATGATTTGACCATCCTCCAAAGGCCCGGAATCCCCGAAAACCGCATCTGTTCAACAGAGTCTTGGCAATTCTGGCACGTGCGCGCACATTTGCTTCATCCAATTGCACAGATTTGCGGAAGTTGCTCAATTCTACTTGTCAGTGAACATCATATCAAGGTTTTTAACTTCTGTTCCCAGCATATTCACAATGTTAGATGCAGTTGAGACAGCGTTTCATTTCTGAAGGAAATGCTGCGATTTGTTTCTATTGCGAAGGTTAGTTGAAGACGTGTTTGTAAACATATGGTTTGAGTCGAATCCCACACCACTGGAATGAAGCTTCATTTTCAGTTTTCTCATGAGTGTGTATTATTTTGCTATACATTCTCCAAAGAAACAATGCATGAAAAAGGGAACGTTTCCATTCGGTTTCTTCTCTTATCCATTGTTCCATTGTTTGAGCACGAATACAAACGACACATTCCAAGGGAACGCATCGAATCCGTTTCCAAGAGGCAATGGGTTCATATATGGCTCATACACTCAGCCTTCGAATCCGTTTCCAACATCAATGTGGGATCTGCTCTAAGCTTCTAGTTGCTGCAGGTAGGATTTTGCAGCTTTATCCTACGGCCCTTTCTTGTAACCCTTTTTTAGCGTTGCTTGGTGGTTGGTTGGCCGACCGCCCGGTCAGTCGGTCGTTTTGTCGTTTTGTTGTTTGGCGGCTTTCATTCCAATTTCCATCCAAATCACTTTTTTTGGTTTCCACGCGGTTCATGGCTTTTGGTCAGGGGAATTGTCCGGTACACCCCACGCGGTATTTCAGGTATCTAGGAGTTTGATTTGATCCATTTGAGGGGGGACGACGGCAAGCAGCCAGTTGAGTAAACAAATCGTGGGTTTTCTGCGCGCACTCATATGGAACTCCAGTTGATTCCTCCTTTTGGTTCCTTGGTGTTCTGGTTTCCCCTTTTAGCCAGCCAAAAGGCCCCGCAAAAACGGGTTCCCCTTTTCTACCAGGGGTTGTTGGGAAGCGCAACTAGGACTTCCTTTACATTTCTGTGATGCCAAGGGATTCTGCGCCAAGGGAAGTGGGAAAAGGGAATTCCACCACTTTGGTATCCGGAAGCAGCATTTCCACATTTCCCCCCCTTCTCAGTTTTTTACCCCCCAGATCAAAGGGGCATGTTTCCTCAGGGGACCTCAAGAGGTTTTCCAGAGGTGAAACCGGCAGACCCTTTTGGCGACGTCAGGACCCCTATGCTGCCAGCCAGTGCTTCACCGATTCCCACGTGAGCTATCTGCGCACCCGGCGCCGTTTCCTTTTTTTTGTTGTTGCAGGGCTGAACGTATGTATTCGTTGCCGTTTAGCCTCGTGTCAAGAATCGATGAGTAGTTGTTGAAGAACCCAGCCTGGGTTCGCAACATATTTTCATGAGTGGACGCACAGGCAGCCTTTGATTTGGTTTCTCCTGGTCGCAGATGTGGGCGTGGGTCCCAGTTCTGGGCACCAAAAGACTGCCCAGAGCGAGTCAACCTTTTTACCTTTTTGTTTGTCTTGCGACACATGGGATGGTTTGAGTTGGTGGCTTGGGCTGGCCCAGGACACTCGCCCTGTGAACCAGCAAAAAACCCACTGGCCTTGAATAGCTATGTGGCCGAAAAGAAAGTTCGTGCGAGTTTCCCAGAAACATGTGCTCTTCCATTCTTCGCGGAGTTTCCAACGCGCCATGGCATGTTTCCTATCTCCTGGAGAACTTTCCTGGGTGGAGTTTGGGCCTTTGGTTGGCCCCGAAGGAAGCACCAGGGGGCGGAGAATGTTTCTTTTTCCACTCGATTTGGCAGTGTGAAAGGACTCACTCGAACATCCAGTTTACGATTATCGGTTTGCTGATTTTGCATTGCCTTGCCCCAGTTGAACCGCAGGTACATGAAGGCTAGTCAGGGACAGTCCCAGAATTCTTTACAGCCGCAATGAAAACGCAGATGAAGGTTTAGTGACTCATTTGCCGAAAGGCAACAGAGGGGATGGCTTCCACCTGTATGAAGTCAACCAACCCCGCTTGCGTGCTTTGGTTTCGTTCAGGTGGCCTCACTTTGAACCCCCCAGAAGTGGGACAGTTTCAACCAGATTTCACTGATGGTTGTCCTTCGGCTTGCTGGGGTGAAGTGAAGATTTGTGAGATGACAAAGGATCCCGCACATCAAACTGGTATGGGCCAACATTACACCAGGGGACCGCAGGTTTGCCTGGGTCCGACTTCGGGGATTCTTGACCCACAACTGCGTCTGGCCCCGGAGCTCGAAGTAGCCGAAGCGCGAGCATCCAACAGCGAGCCTGGGAGACGTTCTCCCGACTGGCCGGATGCAAGCACAAGACCCGCGGATGCGGATCGCTCTCTGACATGGGGGCAGTACCCCCGAACCAAAGCAACAAGAGATTTCAACAGGTCCGTCTCATTTTCGCCAGCCCCCAGCTTAAGTTTGCGACTATCACTTTGGACCCTGTCAAAGGTCTTCGATTTGCCTCTTGACTTGGGGGCTTGAAAGGAACGGGGCGCCGGAGACGATTTCGCATGACATGGCAGTTTTTGCAAATGGACGTGCTTCTGGTCTCTCACCAAGATCGTGAGGAACCCTTCTAGCAAGGGATCCCAATGGATCTTCGAAAGGGACTCCACGGGCCTGTCTTTGTTTGGACCTCCAATGGACAGTGTCTTGGGGACGATTTCTCCAACAAATCCCCTTTTCTACGCAGGAGAAGCCCAACCGAATTCCGCCTGCCTTTTGTTTCATCTGGGACCGGCCAGGCAGCTTTTATGCAGCTTCATGGGTGGCGTGCCGGCCCAAAGCAATTAGCATTGCTTGATGCGATCGATGCGAAATGCACTGAGCCCTCTTCCGGGGACGATGCGTTGATAACACTTCCGTGTTTTGCATTTGGTTTTGGATCCAATGCGGTGTTTATGGGCAGATGGTGTTGGTTTGCAATGGGCCCTAGGATGAGGGCTCCTTTGACAGGCAGCTCTTGTTTTGGGATGGATAATTATAGTGCTCAACCCTGGCTTTTGCATTTTGCCTTTGCAGTGGTTGACATCACCGTTTGAACCTTCTCGAGGGCACGTTGCTTGATGGTTCTTGCGCGGATCCAAGTGCAGGTTAGACACCATCTTGGTCATTCCGCGGTGTTGGGAGCGCTGGTTGCCTTGTCCATCGCCTTGCCTTGAGAGGAGCAGTCTCCTTGTCTTGGGCAAGCTTCTTTTGGGTATCCGACGGCACCACTGCCGGTTTTTACGCGCCTTTGCCCTCCATTGGCGTCCTATTCTTCAACCAATGGCGTAAGGCCACTTTCCCACCGCCTTCTTTCCAGGGAAGGGCCGTTTGTCTCAGGGTACCTTCCATTTCCATTCTTTCCAGGGATCCTTCCTTTCAGGAAACCATCGAGAACCCGGGGGAGAGAAAAGAACGAGGGTTGTAATGGGGAATCAACCCCTAGAATTTGCTGAACTCCGCCTAGCTCCGCCACGGACACCCGGAGCGCCTGTTGATCCAGGGGTTCCCCTTCGCGAAGCTGAGGTGCTGCTCCACGTAGAGAGGCTGGAGCAAAGAGCCAAGGTGGCGTGGGCCCCAAGGGCCGTTCGTTTTGGTTCGGAAGGGGCTCATAACGGGGAATCAGGGAAGCCATGGTGTGGTTTGGGTTGGATTGAGGGATTTGAAGCCGGTGCTTGTGAAGGGCAGGGAGGCTGGGCTGACCAAAATTTGGGGGAAGCTGAGGGAAGGCCTCTGAAGCTTCGGCTGCCTGTTGGTTTTCCCTTCAGAACAAAGCTAAAGAACCCGTTTGGGGTGGAGATGGATGCCGTGTTTACTTCTGCTCTCGTGATTCTCCCCTTGGGCCGTTTGCGTCAACACCCCAGGTTTTTTGGCGGTTTCGGCTTTCGATGTTCCCATTGAAACCACACAAAACGTGCATCAACTCGAACAGGGTCCTTTTTGGGTAATCCCTCTTTTGCATCACTTTTCGGGGAGCGCCCCCTTCTTCTTTCAAAAGGGACTTGAGCAAACATGTACCAACTTTTAATTGGATATTCCTTTGTCGTGCCTCAACAAAAGATCCAAGCAATAAGGGGGGAGAGGGAAGGCACGTCATCTCCCTTTGCTCTCAGGTCAAAGTTTGGGTGGACAAATGTATGAAACACAAAGACGAAGGTGTGAGCCCCTGCTTTGTGGGTTAAACATGAGCTATGTGATGGGCCGTCTTCCTGGGTCCTTTCCCAGAAGTGATGAATCAGGTTTTTTGAGCCCTACAGTCGACCGCGCCGGCTTTTCGAGCTCTTTCAAGATGCAGCGGCAACGATAAAAAACACCGATTCGGGATGGTTTCCCAAAAAAAGGAGGATTGATCGGATCTCGTTGAGGCAACTCCTCAAAAAGAATCCCCCATGGCCACGGAGAAAGCAAAGAAGCAACAAGCACAAGAAAACATAAAATAACAATCCCGTTGGACAAAGAATCCCCCATGGACAAACAAAAAGCAAACAAAAAGCCAACAAAAACAAAACCATAAAATAACAGCCTGCGGGTATCCCTAGGATGCCGTTCCTGCCACTTCGAACCTGGGGATATTTTTCGCATCGAGATGGTCACTAGTGACCTTTTCAAGTTAGGAAGAGGATACCAACCGTGGGAAGGGGGTCCGATGCTGCTAGCAGGTCCCAAAAACGCCACGAAGAACCTTGTCAGGTAGATCTGGATTGGATGGTTTGTTTTTTCTTCGGGGGTCTGATTCTCATTTGGACCGACCAGCAGTTCCTACATGCCACTAGCTCTTCATTGGCTTGGTTTGAGTTCATTTTTCAGAGGCAGCCGAGCCTTGAACAGATTGCTTCTTTCTGCTGTAGACTCCCTGTACTTCCCCTTGAAGGGCAGTGTCAGTGTCACCGTTTTGGCCCCTGCCCTTCCTTGGTAGCGGTGATGTTTCCGCGAAACCAAGACCTTACCCGTTTTGGAGGAATGGGTTGGCATTTCTGCGCATGACGACTTCTTCCCCCACACCCCGTTTTGTGACCAAGCCTGTTACAGATCCACTTCCGGGTAGTTTGCGAAGGGAGACGTCAGACTTACGCTTCACTGGGGGCTGGGTGGAGTGGGACAACGCCCCTTTGAACATCAGACCCGCAGCTACGGGGACAGGAGGTGTTCTTCGAGAAATCAACCACTTGAGGTCCAAAAGCCCACCTTCCATTTAGGCGGGCCTCAAGGCCAGGCGTGGTTTGTGGCGGGGAACGAGCTTTCTGCAGGCTTTGGCTACATATTTCTTTGATGCCAGAACTGGCTTATGACTCATGTCCTGAACGATGTTGGCAGTTGCTGGTTTTTAATTCGGGACCCTCATTGCACTGCCCTCACTCCAAATACCCGGCTTTTTGTTGTCAATGATTCAAAGTCTAGGTCTGCCTGCGCAAACACTCGTTGTGTGGTCAAGTCTAGGTCTGCCTCCGCAAGCAATCCTTGTTTGGTCAGGGTTGGCATCATACTCTTCAACACCGGCAATCCATGGAACCCAAGGCACTGATTCCGTTTTGTTTATAAGAACGGTCTTTTCTGGGCTTGGACTCCCCTTTTTGGGGATCCCGTGCCAAACCAAGCGTCGAAGCGGCGTATTTCCGTGTCCGAGGTGGAGCGAACTCGCTCCATCTTGGAGGCAGCGATGGATGTGAACAAGGCCGGCAAACCGCAGCCGACAATTTGCGGCGAACCGCAAGCGACACTTTGCAGTGTGCTCAGCCGAGTTGTGGGCAAACCCAGCAACTTGTGCCAAGCAGGTCTCCCCTTCTTGAAACAGCCCTTCAAATTGGGGATCCTTTGGTTGACATGTACAAAAGCACACAGGGATTTATGTCCATTCATCTGGGAGTGTGTTCCAACGAAGATTCACAGGCCTTCCTCCTCTTTGCCGGCCTAAGAAGATCCGGCTTTGGCTTTGTGCTAGGGAAATCCTCAGGAAGCTCAATCTGCATTTCAGGAGCTGCATGGCTCCCATCCCTCCTCTTGCGCTCCGGGTTTGAACCTGAGGTTGGGCTCTGAAAGGCCCAGGGGATCTGGGAGTTTGTTTGGTTTCGAGCTACCCTCCTCAAAGGTTGGTGAACGGAAACCAAAGGGAACAGACACCCAATTTCGGGTGTCCAGTGCAGAAAGGAGCTTGATGAAGTAACTTGGTTTCCCTTACCCCCCAGGCGCTTCTTTGCCGCCTGGCTTTTCCAGGCCAAGACGCTGGCGGACTTTGAGCAGCGTGTGAAGCACATGCTCTCGGGCTTCTTCAGCGTCGCTACACTCGGAGTGTTGAGTTCGATGGTTTCGATGGTTTCGGATGGACCGGTGCCAGGTGTGTGTCACTCCAGTTGCATGGAACCCCAATCATTTGGGTGTGTCTGTTTTGAGCGTACCCATTTTTTGGTGGTTTTGACGGGAACACCAGAGGACAACTCACCCGTTTTGGGGGTCCAAATCCTAAAGCGGCAAGTCCACAAATCCATTGGTAGCGGAATCGTTCATGAAATCTGCCGGAAAACCCAGGCCGGCAACTGGCCCTTTCGATCGCTTGGGTTTCAACATTTATGTTGTGGGTTCCCTTCAAAAAGCAAGCAACCGAAAAGGGATGTCAGCAATCAAGAAAGGCTGTGACTAAGGGTGTCTTTTTTCTTCTTCTTCTTCTTTGTTTTCTTGTGCCACGAGAGGGGATGGGACAACTCCCACCAAGAGGGAATTGAGTGGCCCACTGGTGGGTGTAAGCCAACCGTAGGCACCCAGAAAGCGAACCCTGGCAAGTGGGACCATTAGACGACCGGTCCGAGACGAGCAGCTGTGGCGGATGTCGAGCCACAGGTCAGCACCATTCGAATTCTCTTCTACGACCCTGAGAACAAGGCCCTGCTCCTTGCCTCCTCCCAAATGCGCAAGAAGGTGCCGGAGCGCCAACGGAGAGCGGGGCAATCGGGGGGTGACCCACCCGCCGTTCATGACCCAACACTCAGTGGGAGGGCGAAATATGGGGCCAGGAAACAGCCTCTCTGAGCTTCCCTTCCAAATGGGTCCATAGTTTTGGTTGCTTTGGCAAGTGTGTCGAAGATTATTTCAAGTTGACTGATGCAGAAATCCCTCATATCAAACCACCGGGTTGACATCAATCCCCCAAAACAAGCGGGTGTAGGAACAATTTGGTGAACAAATTGCAACGCGAGTTGCACATATTTTTCTTCTGGACGCTTTGAATGGGTTTGCAAGCCAATGCCTCCCCCCCACCCGATTTCCTGCGAAGACTAGGCCAAAAAGTGGGAGAACTCCCGTTAAAAGGGAATACCCAAAAGAGGAACTCCGGTTCCCCAAACGAGCCGGATCAAGGATCCTTGAACATTTCTTGGAGCAACTTCCATTCTTTTATTGATGCACTGGCGCGTTGAAGGAAACGGACCAGGATGTGCTCGGGGCCTTCTTTTGAAGATGGGTTTGCCTCAAGACGGCTTGCCCCCGTTTCCTTTGTCCTCCCTGAGCCAACCAAAGGCGGGCTTGCTCCTTTGGCCGAACAAACCCCGTGGTACATTGGAAAACCCAAATTGTCAGATTGGGCTAGGGAACTGAACACGAGCCATCCTGATCTTGATCCCGTTTTTGGAACCTGGACTGGACCGCGCGTTTTTGTCCGCCCTCCCAAAACGGTGCAGTGTTGATTCCCAGAAGTAAGTGAAACCTGGAAGAGAACCAGGAGGTTCTGTCTCAAGTGGGAAACCATGCCCTAACCAGGAGTTTATCGATCCTCGGCCAAGATTACACAAATGAGGATTGGGGTGCCGTGGAAAGACCATGCAACCATCCTAAAAGCCCAACCAAACCACCCGAATTTCTCACCCTAAAGTCACCTAAAGGGAGTGAGCCCTTCAAGTGAACCAATCAGGGCTGTTTAGTTTTCTGGAAATATGTCGAATCCGGTCCTTCTTTGTAAGAAAAACCATGCCAGAAATGCTGCGGAGTTGTTTAACAATGGATGGATCGAATGGGGGATCAACTTTGAGAGAATTGCAGGCGAAATGGGAGGGTTTGAAACCCACAGGTGCTTGCCCCTGGTTTTTCTTTAAAACAACAACCAATAACGGAACATAATGGAACCCTCAAAATAATTGGCGCAGGCTCAAGCAGCAACTCCTACGGATGCCTGTTGAGGGCCCCTTCATCATGAGTCTTGTTAAACGTGATAGAAGGAACCCAGCGAAGAAAGCGTCCAATCCCAAAGGAGATTGCTTAAGATGTAATTTGAGGATATAAACCATGGACGATCCCATTCTGTTGGGCAAAGAGGATGTCCCTTTGAGGATGCAACACGTGCTTTCCCACAGGGACCCCCCCCCTTTAAAGGGGCAAACAAAAGGCAATCCTTCTTACAGTAGGATCCGACCCTTTGTGCGAACGGCCCCTTTGTCTCTGGTCCTGTCGTTCCCCTTTTATTTGAATTTCATCTCCGGTTGGTTGTTCGCAGTCTCCTCTTGGCAGCTCCTGTTGCTGTCTGGTCTTCTTCCGTTTCATGGGCCCAGTGGCTGCCGAAACCGCCGCCGCTCCGCCGCTCCGCGAGGGCGCCACCAGCATCGGCGCGCAGAAGGGCATCCTGGGCCAGTGTGCCCAAAAGCAGCAGGCGGGCGGTGAGTGCGGTGAGTGCGGTGAGTGCGGTGAGTGCGGTGAGTGCGGTGAGTGCGGTGAGTGCGGTGAGTGCGGTGAGTGCGGTGAGTGCGGTGAGTGCGGTGAGTGCGGTGAGTGCGGTGAGTGCGGTGAGTGCGGTGAGTGCGGTGAGTGCGGATGCCTGCCCGAAAGGGAGGCCTTGGTTTGAAATTATTCAGAGGGTCGCCTTGGTTGGATTTCCGAGGTCGCCTTTGAAACCAACATAGGGTGCCTTCTTTTGTTTTCTTCCTTTTTTGTCTTCTTCCCATTTGGAGGTCCGGGCCAGTTTCCCTTGGTCAGATGGGAGCACTACCTGGGATCTCTCGGAATGACATCTCAATCGACATTTCCAGGTTCACGAAATGCGATTGCCTGAAGCTAAGCTCCTTTTCGACCTTTTGATCATTGGGCTGAACATGGGGTTCCAATCTTTAAAAGGGGACTAAACATCCACCTGCGGGTAGAGAAAGAGAAAACGAAAACCCTTTCTGCCAAGCCGTTGCTCACCACAGAGTTCAAACTGAATGGTTCAACAAGAATCCTTGGGGTAGCAACTTGGACAAACGATTTCTTTAGTTTCCCTCGCCCGGGGCAGCTTCCGACCTTGCGATCGGATCATTGGAGCAACGCTGGTGAAAACGCAATCCCTGTGAGCGTTTTGTCCTTTCGGTTCCTTTGTTTTCCCTTCAGCCAACAAAAGGTTAAACTTCGCATGAAGTCTGAATCTTGCCAACAAGGGTGCGGGGCGAAAAGGAAGGGCAGTTTGGAGGGCAGTTTGGACTCTGCTTTAGCATATTTGTCTTAACCCAAAATGGTTGGCTTAATTGTTTGTTTGCCTCGAAAGCAAAAGAGGGTTCCCCTCTTCGGGTTGTCAGCAACATCCTCTTCGGACAATGGCCCATCTTCAACTTTCTTTTTTTTGGAGCCTGCCAAAATAGGTGTATCAGTTGCATCTATAGTACGTTGCAATTTGCTTGGTTTTGATATCTTGTGGCCATGTTTGCTACCCGCTTTGGTTGTTTTGGGGTCAAAACGCGTCTTTCTTTACATTTTTTTTTGGGGGGGAGGGGGGTTGAACATGCACATGTTTCGCTTGCTTTCGTCGTGCCTCAAAAGGAAATGCGGAGCGCCATTTTTAGGAAATACACCCAGAGTCAGAGCAAGCCTTTAGTAACCCAATAGTTCATGCGCTTGGCCTTTGAGGGGGGCTTCACAACCGCTTGCCCTTTTGCCAACGCCTTTTTTGAAAGAAGACGCCATTACCACGGTTCGGAGGTAACAATGTTCCAAGGGAGTCTTAAAATAGACTAACTCTGTTTCAGGTTGACGGTTCCAACAAATGGGATTCCAAAGAGAAGTCCTTTTGAACATCACCCCACCCACAGGAATCTCCAAAATAAGTAGCAGCCAACAGATTGTGTTCAACCAACCAACAAGAAGGGCAACACAGATGCCCTTTGTAGCACAAGTCAATGTATTTTGACCGGTGACCTGAGCCACACGCATGTGTTTCCACAGGGTCAAGCAGAGAAAAGCAAAGGTTCTTGTCTTTGAGTCTTTCTTGAAAACAGGGAGTTCGTTTTTTTGTCAATGGGCGCAGGTTTTTTTGCCGGCAAGTGAAGCCATGTATGCACCCGGGCAGTCCCAGGTGTATGCCAATTTGTTTGAGGCTCACCCATTGAAAGTGTTCAAAGCCCGAAAAAGCAACCGGGGATCCCCTTCGAAGCACGCTGCAACCCTTTTCACCGCCGGCAAGCCGGGCTGATTGATATCGATCGACCCATTGGAGCCCGTCATCGGACCAGGTCATCAACATTCCGGACATCCACCAAAATCCGTTCGCGGGCGCCTC
Organism: Effrenium voratum; assembly: GCA_963377175.1. Classification (NCBI taxonomy): domain Eukaryota; class Dinophyceae; order Suessiales; family Symbiodiniaceae; genus Effrenium; species Effrenium voratum. Next base: position 93,869 of record CAUJNA010000288.1, read on the forward strand.
AGCCTGCTTTGTTGTTGAGAGAAACTGGTGCGCTCAAAAGCCACTTCGCGGAGCCCTTTGTGGGTGGGCAAATTGTTTTTTTAAGCTGTTGCCGTGGAACCCTTTGGCCCTTGTTCTGTGCAAAGTAGAAACGAACAGGTTGAAACGAACAACTCTGACTGTGAAGGTCTCGGATGTCGTCATTTACTGGTCAATGATTTCGTTTGAGCTGTGCAGGTTTTGGGTGGAGAAGTGTCAAATCCATGCGCAGCAGTCATACTCACTAGTGTTCTCACTTCCAAATTCCGCGGATTGCTGGAGCAAAGGCGGAACCTGGAAGTGAAAGGCAACGGTCCACGGCGTAGCGAACGAGAGCCGGGCCAAAAACAAGGTCACGCCGCCACTAACGACGCGGAGGAATTCACAACCCTGGCAAACACCCAATCAGGATTTCTGGACATGAAACAACTACGGCATTGCTTCCTACAGTGTTGTGCCGCCATTGGTAGTTATGCGAGTATCGCCACCGCTCGGGATTGAGCCCGCCCTTCTTCTTAGCATGACATAAGGTGGCAGCCACCTTTGCACGCCTGTCCAACCTTTCAAAGATCCTGAGGCAAGAAAACATGAGGGGGAAACTGCAGCGAACTATGGCTCACAGAAATGAAGTGTACGTCATAGTCTTGGAGCCTTCGGCGGACCAGTTGTAATTAGCAAGGTTCGATGACACACGCCAGGGAATATAAAAGTCCAAATTCGGCCTGCGTGATACGGTGTCCGGGACTAAACTTGTGACTAAGCTACACAATAGCAGGCATCCGAGCAAATTGTGCCCCGTACGTTGTTACCCCACCCCACCCCACCCCGCCAAAGTCATCAAGGCGTCGACCACAACAGCGGGAAGGGCGGTGGGACGTGTTCGCATAAAAAATGTGCGAAATGCTCCCCGCCGTTAGTGGCGGCGTGAGCAAAAGCAACCGCCATGGGTTTGTCTCAAAATAGGGGAAGTCTCCAAACAGGTGGTTTGGTTTCCCGCTAAACCAGTCCCACAAAAGGTATCCTCAAAAACAGAGCGAGACACGAAGGCCAAGCTGCTGCTCTTTTCTTTTTCCCAGACACACCTGAGAACAGGCGCAGTTGCTTCGGGAAAAAACTTATATATATATATATGGTCACCCCCCCCCAGGGCCTACCTTTGCCCTCTTCTAGTTGAAGGTGTCAACTCTACTCTGTGTGCCTCTTTCTTGCAGATGCCTGAAAACACTGTAAAATACAGTGTTTTTGTTGTTTTTTACCTTCTATGTGACAGCAAATGTCTGATTATTTGAGGCTTGAAAGGCAGCAAAGCGAAAACGGATTCCGTTTTCAGATTCGAGCCTGGCTTTGATTGAATCACTGGTTTTACAGTGGTTTTGAGTACACCAGGGAAAAACAATGAAAAAATGATGTTTTTGGCAGCTTTGAGCTCTGCAACCTGCACAGACCCAAAAGCACAAAATCTCCTGAAAATGAAAGCTCTGAGACCTGCACATGCCAAACACATCTCCAGACCAAGTTTGGGAGTCTGGGGATATGTGCCCTTTATTTGTTTAGCCACATTTAAGCTAAATCATATTTGGGAATGAGTTACTATTAAAATTTGATTGCAAAGGCCAAGTGATTTCTTTCCAGAATAAGCTATATTCCAATTCAAGCTGTATTTGGGGATGGATTCTTGATTAAATTATTTTGTTCAAAAGCTAATTGAATTCTGTCTGCATTAAAGTATATTTGGATTCTACTGCAATCATATTTTCCTTATTTGGAAAGGTATTCCTGTTCAAATTCTGATCTACTATAGACATTATGGTGAATTATGAATGGTGGTGAACTATGTGCTTACTACATTCTATTCAATATGCAAATTCAATTCGGATCAAAATCGTATTTGGAAAGGAATGTGTACTTGGATATGTTGGACTCCAGGCTCCAAATTATGAGGCTTGGAGAATCCAACATTAGACATCTCAAGGATTCTGATCTCCAGATTCTAGGTTTCAGGTGTTTCAAATTGGACATTTCAAGGGATTAGAGATCCAACAAAATGCTGTAAAACAGAGTGTTTTGCAGCAGTTGCTCAGATTGTGTTCCCTTGGACCGAATGGACAGCCTTTGATATAACAGTGCAGCAGTGATGACACACCCACACACAATCATCAACCTTTTAGGACCACATGCCCAAACCACATCAAACAAGGCCTCAAATGAGTGTCCTTTTTTTCCCAAACAACAGTCTCCACTTGCTACGCAATAAGCCTACAGAAGGTTTATAAACTTTCAGGAAAGTTTATAAACCTTATTGAGTGTTTGACGAGTTTCCCGCATCAAGGCAACAACACCCTACGAAGTGTTCATGGTATCGTTGAAGGAGGGGGGGGGGGTGGTTGGAAATTTTGGGAGGGGGGGGGGGGGTGGTTGGTTGGAAGTCTTAGCAGTGAGGTGTGACTCAGCCAACTTTGTAAAGACTTCTCAGTACCCCCCCCCTCCCCCCCCGTAAAGAGTTCTGACCCCCCCCCTGCCCTTGTTGCAGGGAAACCGTCAAACCCTTGACATGGTTTATAAACTGTCTTGTAAGTTTACAAACTCTTTGCTGTTGTTACTCAACATGACTTGTCACCCACAAAAATATGCAGCAACAGCACACTTCTTGCGTATATATGCTCACACCCCCTGTCTTTAACAGCAAGAGGGTTTTGTACATTTTGAAGTGGAAAGGTAGGCCCTGGGGGGGGGGTGAGCATATATATATATATATATATTAAACTGGCGAGCCAGGATTCCAGCCCAAACTGTCATCTTGCCTGAGGACAAACGGTTGTGGGAGGAAGCGACCCTCAAGGAAAAAAGGGGGATGAAGTACAAGAAACTGGAAGTTTGATCAGCGCATTTAGGACCTTTCGGGGCGATCGGTTTGGGACAAGTTCGGGTTTTGCGTCTCCAGACGTGGGGAGGCGTGATTCCAGTAAAGACGCTCTACTTCCGAGAGATGAGGCAGTCCCGATCATCCGCAGATTGGCTTTGTTATAATTGACGGAGTTGCTTGCACAAAAGCATTTGAGAGCAGCGTTTGAGGGTACCAATTTAAGGGCTGCCGCCCTGTGCGCCGACCCCTTTGTGGGTAGCTGTTGGCGCACGAATCGGCTGGCTTGTTGGGCCTAGGAAAGGGAAGTTCGGGAAACAGCTGCCCTTTTGATTTTTACTTGCATGTTTTAACCTGGTCTTGATTGTGACTCAGCCGGCCGTATGATGATGAGAAGGATGATGATGATGACGATGATGCAGCCCAAAACAAAGTCTCCCACACCTCAAATTAATAAAGTATTAATTTGAGGTGCTCTCCCTGACAAAAAGCTCACCAGGAAAAAGAGACAAGGATGCCACTCCCACACCTCAAATTAAAACATATCTGTGTCACAGAAACGATGACATCTGTTACAACACCTCTGCATCACCAATGCTGCCTGATAAGAGATGACGACGACCATGATGATAATGGACGGGCGTGATGATCGTTATCATCCGCGTCATGACAACTATCATCACAACATCCTCTGCATCCTACTGGTTCCTAAGTAACTATCATCATCGCATCCTTTGCATTGCCAGGGATGTCAAACGTCCCTTTTGATTTCTATATCTAATAAGATATTAGATGATGCTAGGTGATGATCAGATGATGATAAAGATGATGACAAGGATGATAACTATCATCGTAGCATCCTTAGCGTCACCAACGGCTGTGATGATAACTACCATCGCAGCATCCTCTGCATCACCAATGCTGCGCGATTAGAGATGACGACGACCATGATGTCAATGGCACGGGCGTGATGATCGTTATCATCCGCGTCATGACAACTATCATCACAACATCCTGTGCATCTCTACTGTTGCCTGGATAACTATCATCATCGCATCCTTTGCATTGCCAAGGATGTCTAACGTCCCTTTTGATTTCTATATAATAATAAGATATTAGATGGTAGTAGGTGATGATCAGATGATGAAAAAGATGATGACAAGGATCATAACTATCATCGTAGCACCCCTTAGCGTCACTAACGGCTGTGATGATAACTATCATCGCAGCATCCTCTGCATCACCAATGCTGCGTGATAAGAGATGACAACGACCATGATGTCAATGGCACGGGCGTGATGATCGTTATCATCCGCGTCATGACAACTATCATCACAACATCCTGTGCATCTCTACTGTTGCCTGGATAACTATCATCATCGCATCCTTTGCATTGCCAAGGATGTCTAACGTCCCTTTTGATTTCTATATAATAATAAGATATTAGATGGTAGTAGGTGATGATCAGATGATGAAAAAGATGATGACAAGGATCATAACTATCATCGTAGCACCCCTTAGCGTCACTAACGGCTGTGATGATAACTATCATCGCAGCATCCTCTGCATCACCAATGCTGCGTGATAAGAGATGACAACGACCATGATGATACTGGCACGGGCGTGATGATCGTTATCATCCGCGTCATGACAACTATCATCACAACAACCTGTGCATCTCTACTGTTGCCTGGATAACTATCATCATCACACCCTTTGCATTGCCAAGGATGTCTAACGTCCCTTTTGATTTCTATATATAATAAGATATTAGATGGCGCTAGGTGATGATCAGATGATGATAAAGATGATGACAAGGATGATAACTATCATCGTAGCATCCTCTGCATCACCAATGCTGCGTGATAAGAGATGACAACGACCACGATGATAATGGCACGGGCGTGATGATCGTTATCATCCGCGTCATGACAACTATCATCACAACATCCTCTGCATCACTACTTGTTCCTTCATAACTATCATCATCGCATCGATTGCATTGCCAAGGATGTCTAACGTCCAAGATATTAAATGATGCTAGGTGATGATCAGATGATGATAAAGATGATGACAAGGATGATAACTATCATCGTAGCATCCTTAGCATCACTAACGGCTGTGATGATAACTATCATCGCAGCATCCTCTGCATCACCAATGCTGCCTGATAAGAGATGACGGCGACCATGACGATAATGGCACGGGCGTGATGGTCGTTATCATGACAACTATCATCACAACATCCTCTGCATCACTACTTGTTCTTTGACAACTATCATCATCGCACCCTTTGCATTGCCAAGGATGTCTAACGCCCCTTTTGATTTCTATATAATAATAAGATATTTGATGGTGCTAGGTGATGATCAGACGATGATAAAGATGATGACAAGGATGACAACTATCATCGTATCATCCTTAGCAGCACTAACGGCTGTGATGATAACTATCATCGCAGCATCCTCTGCATCACCAATGCTGCCTGATAAGAGATTATGACGACCATGATGATAATGGCACGGGCGTGATGATCGTTATCATCCGCGTCATCTCAGCTATCATCACAACATCCTTTGCATCTCTGCTTGTTCCTGGAAAACTATCATCGTCGCATCCTTTGCATTGCCAAGGATGTCTAACGTCCAAGATATTAAATGATGCTAGGTGATGATCAGATGATGATAAAGATGATGACAAGGATGATAACTATCATCGTAGCATCCTTAGCATCTTAGCATCACTAACGGCTGTGATGATACCTATCATCGCAGCATCCTCTGCATCACCAATGCTGCGTGATAAGAGACGACGACGACCATGATGATAATGGCAGGAGCGTGATGCGTGATGATCGTTATCCTCAGCGTCATAACAACTATCATCACAACATCCTCTGCAGCACTACTTGTTCCTGGATAACTATCATCATCGCATCGATTGCATTGTCAAGGATGTCTAACGTCCCTTTTGATTTCTATATATAATAAGATATTGGATGATGCTAGGTGATGATCAGATGATGATAAAGATGATGACAAGGATGATAACAATCATCGTAGCATCCTTAGCATCACAAACGGCTGTGATGATAACTATCATCGCAGCATCCTCTGCATCACCAATGCTGCGCGATAAGAGATGACGACGACCATGATGATAATGGCAGGGCGTGATCCTGACAACTATCATCACAACATCCTCTGCATCACTACTTGTTCCTTGATAACTATCATCATCGCATCCTTTGCATTGCCAAGGATGTCTAACGTCCAAGATATTAGGTGATGCTGGGTGATGATCAGATGATGATTAAGATGATGACAAGGAGTATAACTATCATCGTAGCATCCTTAGCATCACTAGCTGTGTGATGATAACTATCATCGCAGCATCCTCTTCATCACCAATGCTGCCTGATAAGAGATGACGAGGACCATGATGATAATGATGATAAGGATAAGATAATAAGAAAGAGATGGTGATAAGGATGATGATGATGACGATGACTGTGATGATAACAGTCATCGTAGCTGCTGATGCTGATGAGGATGAAACTTTGGTTATACTTATGCGCCAACCACCCTTCCCGTGCGCCTCCCCTTTTTAGAGAAAGGGTCGGCGGACTTTTGCTGCATGTGAAGACCTGCTTTGAGCCACGCCCGTATTTCTGGTAAATCCATATACCTCAGGCTGCTTGTTCTCTGGCCGGGGGCCGCAGACCTACACGATTCCAACAGAAAGCAACAGAGTCGCTTCCTCAAATCTGGGCTTTTCTGGCACTAGCAAAAAGTGCCGAGGGGGCGGCCTGGCTGGCAAGTTGTGTTTGAACGACCGGATCCTGTTCCCATCAACCAAACGGAGCTTGTTCCAACCATGGAGGTTTACCCCCCCGGTCCAATGGCGGAAGCCAGAAGGAGGGTGTCCCCAGCGCCGAAGGAGGCTGCAAAATGGGTGTCTCGCCTTTTTTCATTCTTTTTCGGGGGTGCCCTTCTGGTTGGTTTTAAAGGGAATCGAATCCAAACGGACACCGCTGCGCCATTTTGGGCGGGGCCTCCCCTATGTTGAGACAGAACCAAAATCGGCCCCACACGCCCCACCTCACTCCAGCTGTGGGAACCGAGGTGGACCCCATGGCGGACGGCCTGCAGCGCAGCGGCAGACCCGCGGCTCGGCGCAGTTTTGTGGTTCTTTTTCCGAGACACCAACCAGACGAAACAAAGAAACGAGAGGTCATGGTTTGCTGGGGAAGAGACAGACACTGGCGATCCAACACTTTGGTTGTTAAACAAAAACAAGGGCCTGACTGATAGTTGAATTTTGACAAATAAAGCTGATTGGGTGTGATTCGTTTTGGGGAGCACTTTTGGGGACGCTTTAAACGGACACCAAATGGAAAGCGCACATTTTGTTTATTGGGGGTCCCCTTTTCACGGACAAAGCTCTTCAACTTTGATCTGACCAATTCATGGTTGTTGTTGCGAAACATTTTACATTTTTGCTTATTGTGGTTTAGTGGGAAATCCGAAGCCACTTAACTGCTAAAATTTGAGAATTTTTGCTTCCCTTCCAACGTCAACCAAGAATTCGGGTTTGCCCTAGCGGTTGCAATCACATATGGTCCTCCGATGTTTTTCATCCGAAGCTGTGCCATGAGACCAAAGCATGCTGCCATCCGAAGATACAAACCAACTGGTTTGGGTGTCAGGATCAAGCAACGGGTCGTCAAAGTCCGAAAATGGATGTGCCTTGTTTACTTCACGCCTCCCGTTGGATCGACTTGTGTTTCATGACCTCTCAATTAGGTTTGGCTTTTGACTCCTCTTGTTGCGCAGTTTCCTCCTTTTCCGACGTTTTCGAACTAGCAAAACTGGCAGTGAACTGGCAGTGAGCCTTGAAACCCACACGTAAATCAAGGAACTTTTGATTTGGGACGCCTGTGACACCTGTTCTACTTCCTGCCTCGGCTGGGGTTTGCAGTTATGCCCATGTTGGTAGAAACAAAGGTCTGGCTCTACTTTCTGCATGCAACACGTCAACGCCCTGATACTAAACTTCAATCATGCGGATTATGTTTCTTTTCACGTGCCTGGAGTAAAGATCAAGCTGTGACAGAGCCAAAGTGGGGTAAATAGTTCGCGCCGGGTACATACCCACCCGCGCGTTTTTTTGCGTGTCTTCGGTTTTTGTGCTTGAATTCTCAGGCAGTTTGACAAACGTGCATCTTGTGGGTCTTTGAACATCCCGGCAACTAACTCATTTCAGAGTAAAGCCGCGTATTTTTCTTCTAGTCAGGACACATGGCAGGGAGACGTGGGCTGCCAGAAGCCGGGGCACCGGCTGGAGACATGTCCTATCCCAGTGGAACTTGAAACCCACCGCCTTCGTGGACTGCGTTGTTTGTTGTTTCGCTTGAGCAGGTGCACTTGAGCGGGTGTTCTTACCATTTGGCATGCGTGCGTGCAGCGCAAAGCGGGTGCGCTTCAGCGAGTGTTCTTACCATTTGGCATGCGTGTGTGCAGCGCAAAGCGGGTGCACTTCAGCGGGTGTTCTTACCATATGGCATGCGTGTGTGCAGTGCTGAGCGGATGCACCTCAGCGGGTGTTCTTACCAATTTGGCACGCGTGTGTGCAGCGCAAAGCGGGTGCACTTCAGCGGGTGTTCTTACTATTCGGCATGCCTGCGTGCAGCGCTGACAGGGTGCACTTCAGCGAGTGTTCTTACCATGTGGCATGCGTGTGTGCAGTGACCAGCGGGTGCACTTCAGTGGGTGTTCTTACCATATGGCATGCGTGTGTGCAGTGCTGAGCGGGTGCTCTTGAGAGGGTGTTCTTACCATGTTGGCGGGGGTAAAAACCACTTCGACTTGCGGGTGGGTGAATACCCAGTACCAAATAGTTGGGCTGGGTGGGCGCGCCCGATATGCTCGGACTGCTATGGAGTCGGTAAAGGCCTTGAGGGCTTCGGCATTCGAACACCCGGACTTGGCCAAGCGCCTACGACAAGAGCGCGGCTACGCTGCTAATACGCCGTGAACGAAGCTTGGCCTTCACTGAAGACATGCAGCAAAGAAAACCAGGGAACATGTCTGGCAAAAAAGCGCGCGCGCGCCCCAAGCCTGAAGCCCGGTGAGCATTCTGAACCAACCAGCTGGAACTTGGATGGCAGCCATGTCCTGCGCACCCGAGGCACAGCTTGTGATATAAGGCTGTGGGTCAAAACCAATGGTACCATTTTGGGGTAGGTGCACCACCCATTTTAGTTAATCTTAGTGGGGATTGGGATGTACGGGCTTTTGACCCATGGCCATAAGATTGAAAATACATTTAAGCCTTCTTTGAACCTTTGCATCTAGATCCATTCAAAATCCCCCAAAAGCCGGCGGGGAGATCCCAAACATGATAGTCTGGCCGATTCCCTCGCCCAAAACCTCACCTTCGAGGGGTTGAGTGGACCTGTTGGTATCCGCGTAAAATTTGAGCCAGAAAAGCAATCGATTCAACCTCCACACGTGCAGTAGCCTTCTCGAACGTTTGCTGGCCCCCTTTGAAATCAGCCGTCTAAAAACAAAAAAGGTAGTTCTTTTCACAGGCAAGCCCAGGCGCCCGTCCCGCCTCCCTCCTGTTTTGGGGCGGGTTTTCTTCTGGAACCAACCGCCCGCGCTTGCAAGCCCGCCTCTTCCAACTCTTGGCAGTTGTTTCGGCTTGTTTTCTGATTCCAACCGCTTGCAAGCCCGCCGCGTCCAACTTTGTTAGCAGCTTTTTGGGCCCGCCAAACCGGCCGAGATCTTGCCAGGTGGGCGCGCACGCCGGGATGTTGGTGGGGCCCATGCTGGTGGAGACCTCCGAGCGCTCCGGCGCATGCCTCGGATTTTGTTTTCGCCTGGCTCGTCAATAGTCGGGGCCACGGCAGCCCCCAGTAACAGCATCGGTGTGCTGTTGGTTTCGGTTTCAAACCACCCTCACCAAAAAAATGCTCAATTGCTTGGAGCGTTTGAATAAGGTTTTGGGGGTCAAAGTCAGTAACAAGGGGAGGGTGGTTCGGAGGTTGAAACTTCAAATCACTTAGGGGGTGATTCGAAGATTGGCCAGTTCAAAAAGGGGCTGCAAAATGGGTCCAGCAAAAGGAGGACCATAGTGCTTCCACATAGCTCGACATGTCTATCCCTTTGGACCACAACCCCTGGGTCGCTGGGTTTAGCTGTTGGCCTCTCGACATAAATCCCCTCCATAAGGCTGGCAGTTTCCTTCGGGGGCAACGCGCTCGCGCGCGTTAAAAGTGCATGGTTCTTCTCGGAGTTTCAGAAGAGCCAGGGTTCGGCAGCATGGGAGGGTTACTCTTTGTTGGGGAAACGAGCGTTTCGCCTGCACCAAACAACGATATGTCGAGCAAACAGTTTCAGGCTTTTCGCGCGCAAAGCCTTCCCCGACTTTTGCAGCAACTGAGACATGCGCTCTCAAGCACTTCCCAAAGGCCTGAAATCTTTCATCAACCCCAGAAACAGCTGCCCTAAGCCAATCCCCTTGGCGATCCAGGGGTTGTGTCTCGCTACACACTGCTCAAAACTTGAGGTACCTTGGGCTAAAACGACTGGTGCCATGTTGGAATCCTGGCGCTGCGTGCAAGTCGGGCAAGCGCTCACTGCTCCCTGAAGCATCCAGCACAAGCGGAAGCCCGCACTGTGGCAGCCGTAGAAGGATCAGACCGTGAAAGCCTCTAGTACCTCGCCCAAAGCCATGCCCGCTGAACAGCATTGTCAAGGACATCTAGAAGTGAACGAACCCAATGCCAGAGTCGCCCAAAACCTCAGTCTAGGGCCGTGAGCAGCAGGCGTGAACGACACCCCCCCAGCCCCCAAAAAGCTTGATACGAGGCACGGTAGGCTCCCACAAAACCCTTGCTTTTGCATCCAAGAGGGTTTCACTTTGGGTTTCCCTACAAAGAAAGCCCGCGAAATTTGTCCGCAGTTGGCTTTTTTTGGAGCTCCCCTTTTCGTTCCCAGTCCTTTGCGATGTTCTATGTCCGACTTTTGTTTCCCGGTTTTCCTTTGGTTTCTGTCTCGGAATTGGTCCCCTCAGGCCACTTGACATCAGCCCCTCCCCCCCCGCTCCTGGGGAGCTGGCTTCAGGCCATGAGCTCCTGGGCGTGGTGCAGCTGCTCGAGAAGAAGCGCCGCGCCGCGGACGGGTCGCAGCAGCCCAGCCGGGGCCCCGCATGGACCGCATGGACCGCCGGCGAGTCGGCGAGTCGGTCGTCGGCGAGTCGGGCGCCGGCGAGGGGGAGCAATGCGCTTGTTGGGGTGCGACCGGGCGTGATGGCTTGCCATGGCTTGCCATGGCTTGCCATGGCTTGCCTATGTAGAATTGGGTGGTTTGCAGTTTCCTTGGTGGATCGTTTCACCTTTGTTTTGCTGCTGGGCTCAGCACAGGATAGGTTCATTCATCCGGGGTGCAGTCAAAGCGGACGGTTTGAGCACGGCATCCACGCCCATGTTTCCATTTTCTCTGGGGTTACTTTGCCTGAAACAGCAGCAAAATGCAACCATTGTTATGAACATGAACGAATAGTCTGGTTTTTTCCCGGGTAGCCATGTGAGCGCATGTTGCTTTCCTTTGCTCCCCAAGTTGGGCTTGCCATGCAACAATTCGCCCCCCCTTTTCCGTTATCCCTCCCCCAAGAAACCAGAGGGATAGGGGAAGTTTGAATAGCTGACCAAGGACCTGCGTTCCAACCACACTTGGGTGGCTTGTTTTTTTTAGGAATCGGACCCCTCAATCTTTTGGTTTCCCGTTAAGCACCTACCAGAAGGGGGTTCCCGCCAAAACGGACACCGCCACCGATGTTCCAGGCTCCCCCTGGAAACGTCACGGCGTTCTGTAGGCGAGTTCACCCTGGACGAGCAGCAGCTCTTCAGTCAGCTGCGCGTGGCTCAGGTTTCCCCATTTCGAATCAAACGTTGATCAATTTCGCGGTGGCTTCCATGAGAAACGATCTCCACTGTTGGAGCTTCCAAAGCAAGATCTGGAGGAAGCCCCGTTTAAGTCAAGGACCGCGGAGAAGGGAGCTCAAAAGGAGCCAACCTCAACCAGCACCTTTTTCCAACGATGCGCAATCGTGTTAGGCCACTCTTGGGATAGACCTTTAACCCCTGAACTTGGTAGAGGGAACGACTGTTCTTTTGCAGGTCAGTTGGACCAGCACTTCAAGCAACTCTCCAAAAGCCGTGGCAGAGCTCACAGATGAGTTTGGCCCTTTCTTTTTGCGAAAGAGACCCAAGTTTGGAGACAAACCCAAGATAGGCGTGCCATTTTTTCTCCTCTTCAGGGGGTTTGGAGACAAACCCAAGTACCTTTTTTTCTATTTTCTTTTCAGGGGCCCCGAGAAGACAGGTTCTCCGACTGGGAGATCTGAACATCTGCTGCCGCTCCGGCGTGCCCGAGGCTGACCGTTTGTTCGCATGCTGGCTCGAGGACGATCAGAGCGGGGGGCCGCAGGTGGCAAGGAATTGGCCAAGTGCATAGGTGTCCTTTTCGGGAAGTTTGGTTGGATAGTCATGGGTTTCACTGGTTTACATTGGTTTCATGCCCCATGTACCAGGGAAATCCATCTATTTTTTCCAAAAGGTCACCTATGTGCCAAAGTGTTTCTTTGAGGGTGTGTTGGAGCCTCCAGGACCCCGGAAAGGCTGACGTTTGGCTGAAAGCGATCGGTGGAAGTAGAGAGAGTTGAAATGACGAGGGCTTGATGGGAAGTCTGTTGCCCACTGCTTGGTTGATAGATGTCACGTGGGATGTTCTGTCTTGGAGGGCATTCTTTTACTCTTGGAGGAAAGCGTGACCCCTACAAATCCGCCAGGTTCATTCATCCCGGGTCGGCTTGACCGCTGGTATTCCTGAAAACACATTGGTCCCTGTGCTTCCCCACATTGGGGGTGAGGTCCCTTGATCTTCTGTGTGGTGTCGTTTGGAGAAGCCAGCTTTTGGTTTCAAAGAGAAACCCAAAAAAAGCCGCAATATACCATGTTGAAACAAACCCAGAAAGTTATCCCAGATATTCTGCCCCTTGCAGGATCCCCCAGGCCACTTTGAACAACCGGACCCGTTTGCCCTTGCTTCCCTTTTTGACAAGCCCCAAAAGCAATACCCTCAAAAGACGGACAACGCAAAATCGAAGGTTAGCGGATGCACGTGTTCGATTAGTTTTTTCCATGCCCAGAGCATCCATGCTTTCGTTTGCCCCGTGCAAACGGAGCCCCTGCATGTTTTGATCCTCCTTTCATTCCGCCACCCCCCTGCTCAAAAACACATGGGGCCTGGGGTTTTGGCAAGTTCGAGAGGCTCAAGGAAGCTGTTTTGGGGGTTCTTTTTCAATAAGCCAGATGCCCCTCTCCCATTTGCGTCTCTCTTTGTTCAGCGAGTTGGTACCTTTCTTTTGTGGTTTTTACAGGGACCCAGATAAACCGCCCCCCTTTCTTGGGTGGTTTTACAGGGGACGCGCAGACAAAACACCCGTTGCCGCCACTTCGGGGCCCTTTTCGACCACCAGCCCCGCCCCCATTTCGCGGACTGCTCTCTTCAGGTCCAGCAGCTCGCCGCGCAGATCAACGGCACGCCGAACCACGTGCAGGCCCTGCTCTGCGGGTGAGACGTGAAAAAACCACGCGGACCAAAAATATGTGCGGCGAGCCGCGAGTTCGGAGCGGTGGGGGGGTGGAGGGGGTGGAGGGGGGTGGAGGGGTGGGGGAGGAAGTTTGTTTGAGGGTCCCACAGGTGTAATTACTGTTTTGGTTTCAGGTTGGTTGAAGATGGATGGATTCCGCTGATGCAAGTTTGGTTTAAGTCATTTGGCTGTGGGTCAAAACCAGTGGTACCATTTTGGGGTAGGTGCACCACCCATTTTAGTCAATTTTAGTGGGGATTGGGATGTTCACTGGGGGTACGGGATTTTGACCCACAGCCATTTCTCAGTGCCACGAATTTGTCCAAGTGCTGGACACCTGTGGTCCTAGGGCTGTCCTTTTTAGACGACCCTGGGATGTATGCAACGCGAGACTTGGACACTTACATGCAGTCCCCCACATGGGCGTTGTCCAAAAAGTGGCAGCCTTTCCTGGGACGACCCGCTCACGTGGAAATCAAAGAGCATCGGGGTCCCAACAGAACGAGTTTTGCCCATGGCAGTCTGGTTTTTTATTCTGGCCACCCTTAGGTTCTTAGCTACTGTCAGATGCACAGAGAGTCAGATGCTGGTTCATGTGCTGTCAAAACATTTGGGACTCCCCTTGGATCTTGGACGCACAAAAACATGGGTGACACCCTGCGGGCAGGCCCAGCCTCGGATTGATTCGCAACGAATTGAAACGAGGATCCTCGAACTTTGGTCTAAGTCGGAGGCACAGCTTTTGCGATTGGAGATGTTAAGCTCCTGTTTGAGGGCAGTTTAAAAGGGGTCTGTGCACTTCCATGTGGCCACAAGCTGGCGCCGCCCTCTTGAAACTTTGCATGGCTTTGGCTAGAAACTTTCAGGTCTTGTTTATGACTCATGCCATGAGAAAATTTTCCAGGAGACCTTTAGGCTCTTTGCAAGGGCACCCTTGTCACTTGCCAGAGGATTCATTCATCCTCATAGGGCAGCTTGTGGATTGATTCAGCCCCCATTCTGGAGAAGATTGGAGAGCGCATATGCAAAGGGCACATTAAGATGGATTATTTGGTGCACAAACCGCTGGCTCACTCAATCATTTTTTTTGGGTTGCCTCTCGACTTTGCTTCCGGTCAGGCTCTCGCTTTGGCCAGCAACGAAGTCAGCACGCAGAGCCAAGCAAACCAACAAATCTTGAGAGCACTAGGAGTGGGACGCCAAGATGAACTCGCTTCTCAGCGTTGCTTCGTGGCTGCGGGGAGAAAGAGAGAGTCAAAAGCAAAGGCCGCAGGGGAACCTAAACCAGGCATGAGGCAAACCGGCCCGAGCAATTCGACCAGAAGGTCCCCGCAGGCGGCGCCTTCACCGTGCCTTAGCGCCCATGGCGCCGCCTGTGATTTGCGATACCGGGACTGGGGTGATCAAGGCACGTTTCTTTTTGGGCGGTCGTGGGTATGCCTGGGTATGCCTGGGAATGCCCGCGTATGCCTGCGTATGCCTAGAGCCTGTGAAGTAACATTTGTTAAAGGTTCGCTAGATCGGGTGGCCAGAATCAACAAATGCCATTTTGAGTTGGGAGGCAGAAGTTGAGTTGGATGATACGTTGTCGAAGGCATGTCAGTCACCTTTTCTGGGTTTAGCAAAGGGAACGGTTTAATTGGGGTTCATTTTGTTTGGGAGTCATTCTTCCTGTCCGTCAAAGGCATCACTCTGGACCCGGCTTTGTTCCGCTTTGAAGGTTTCGACACCACTTCAATTTTTTTTGGGGCTTCACCCCATGGAGCTCATCCCAACCAGGGCGACACCAAAAAACACGCGCGAGCCGGGGCTTATCAAGTAAGAAACCCCATGGGCGACAGATTCCCATCCCGAGCATGGATGGCCTTTGGAGCTGGCCTCGGCCGGCAGCATTGGGAGCTCTCGGATTCCCCGACTTTTACGTGGGTAGAGGGGAGGGAGAGAAGACATGGGGGACTTGTGCTTTGGCGACCTTACGATCTTGCTCAGCGAAATCGCCGATCCTGAAGGCTCATGTGCGTTCCCAAAAGCCTGCCTTTGGCCTCTACGGATTTTGGCGCGTCTCAACATGAGAACCCGTCCCCTCCAGTGGTTTCCTTTCGAAGCATCCACAAAAGCAGACAGCGAGAACACAAGCAAACCGAAAAACGCCAGGCAAACTGAGGAATGCGCACAGAGCCGAACAAACAAACCACGAACAGAAAAAACACGCCACCGCCGGCCTCCTCAACAAGGGTAAATGTTGGAGGCGGGCCTGGCCGGTGAGCAGGAGCCGCGCGGAAGCCCTGAGCCTGTGTGCGGTTAAACCGCGGAATGGGGGGTCGAAAACGCGGTTCAGAGGCCCCAGGTGACCCAAACCGTGTCCTTTTGACCGGTGAGTTTGGTTAGAAATAGATGGGTTCAAAGCTGGTTTGGATGGGTTTTATGCCCCATTTGCCAGGGGAGTCCATCTGCTTGTCCAGAAGGTCACGTATGGCAGAGCAATGGTCCACAGTTTCTTTTGGTTTCCGCGGCCGCATCGGAGCAGCCCAGGTTTGGCAGAAACCATTTCAACCTAGACACGTCAAGGGGCTTCTGCTCTTGAGAGCAAGGCCATCTTTTGTCTTCCGAGGAGTTTTTTCCATTTTTCCGCTGCTCTTCAAGCTTTTGGAGTCGATTCCTTCAAGTTCGGTCGTCAAAGCGGAAGTCTGCAAGAGCATCACAGATATCGGGGCATCTACGATCCATGGCCATGGCATCAGCGGGCGCATTTGTTTTCCGTTCCCTCCTTTTCCTTGTTTCCCGTGCCAGTTTGTTCGAACCGAAAGCTCCGAGCGATGGATTTTGGGAAATTCATTCTCAAGTGAGCGTGACTCAATTCGCGCAAGAGGATCAGACAGGGGTCCCTTTCTTTCATGGGCACTGCCAAAGCACCCGGACGCTTTGGCCAACTTTGCAAGGTGGGGGTGTCTTTTTTAAGGATGGACCCCGCAGAAAATGGCTTCGGTTTTCTTCTTGGTGTCCCTTTCAAGCCACAAACATAAGGGAGAATCCGAACAACGGCGAGCCACCCCCCTATGGCAAGGGTTTCAAGGATTTCCTGTGGGTTTCAACTCCATACTCGAAAACCACACAAAAGCTTGGTACCAACTAGAAAAAGAGCAAACACCTTTTTTCCCCCTTATTTGGTTTCAAAACACCAGACAGGTTGGCACCAACTGATCAAACAAGACGCACCAAAGACATGCCGGTCTTCCCTGGCTTCCCTTAAAAGAAAACACAAATGGCTATGGACCAACACCAATGGGATCCCATTTTGGTTGGTAGGTGAATTCACCACCCATGTTAGAACCTATTTCAGTGGTTGGATTGAATCGGATGTTCACTGGGGGCTAACCGAAATTTGGGTTTTGAAAAGCCCATCGCCAAATGGCTGTGCCTCAAAAAATCGGAATTCCAAAATGGGACCTTGGTAAGTGGAAGCATGGACCAAAACCTGCGGTTTGCCCCTCCTGTTTAATTTTGAGGTTTACACCCAAAATTGTCGGCCCCGGGTAGTGACGGTCCCAAGCGAGCGACCGCTTGAGGTCCCTGGTCTTCCCCAACCTCCTGGGGCGCCCCATGCTGCGCGCCGACGGCATGAACCTCGGCCAGGCGAGAAGAGTTGCGTTTCGGATCGGTTTGTGTTTCGGAGGCGCGGTTTTTTTTGAGCGGTTTCCAGGTGGGGGGCCCGTCGTTTATGGCCTCCCCCCCAAAAAAAACAACAAAGACCACAAGGGGTGGTGGTCCTTCTGGTATCCCTTTAAAAACCAATCTCTTTTGGAGTTGGTACCCTGTGGTCTGTGGGTTTAGGGACACTGAAAGGATGCACACCGTATTCTTATTCATTTTTTTTCTCGGGGGGAGGTCCCCTAAACAAAGACAGACCCAGGTGGACAAGGGAAACTGGCGACCATTTCTGCTCATGGCCGAGCTTTTTTTTAGATAGCCAGGTTGCAGGTTGCTGCTTTTCGTCGAGACACTTTCCCTAGAAAAGTCCCAGCTGCTGGCAAGAGAAAGATGACAATCATTTGGGAGGGTCCCTAGTTTTCACACTTAGAGGCATGCCGCCCTCTGCCTTTTTGCACGGTTCCTTCAGCCAATAATGTGTGTGTGTGTGTGTTGACCATCAGCAGGAGGATTGTTGTTTGAGGCTTACTTGAGCCGGTATGGCCCGCCTGAGCGTTTTCGTGTGCGTCCTTTTTGGTCCGTTTTTGTTTCGGTGCTTTGTGTGATGTTGTCATGGTTGTTGTTCGGAAGCATTTGACACTTTTGCTTATTGTGGTTGAGTGAGAAATTCCCACTTAACTTCTAAAATTTAAATGTTTGCTCCCCTTCCAACGTCCACCAAGTTGTTGGGTGTGTGGTTGCAGCCTCGTCTGGTCAACGCCTCGTCTGCAGGTGGAGGACCTGATGATTGGAGACGAGGCCAATGCAAACAGGCGAGGGGATGCCGAAGGGGAGAGAGACGGGATACGGATGCGGGGAGATGGGGATAGATGGGACAGATGGAGACCCACCTGGTTGAAGCAAAATCAAGTTGAAGGTCCTGAAAGTGTTTGGGAGATAGAGCCCCAGAAAATGCGCCCATTTTAGAGATGGGGTGAGATGGGTGCAGGTACAGGTTAAGGTAAATGAGTCAGAATGGCAATATATTAGTGTAGTTGGTAAGGGTAAATGAGGAATGGCCCACAGAGGACATTGTTGTTGTGGTTGGATAAAGTTTTGGATCCGGAATGGAAGGGTAACTGGGTCACTGACAATACTTGTCTATTAGAAGGACGAGAAAGGGGACTAGGAACCAACAGATCCCGCCAACACAAGGAAACCAGACACCTAGCCCCTATTGTCTCCCACATCCTTTTGGCGATTTGCACATATATATATATATATACACGTGTCCGTTGCTATGGGGAAGAATGGCTACATAAATCAAACATACTTGCGCAGCCGCAAGTTTGGAAGTAAGTATGCCCCAGAGGGGTAAATGGGAATACCTGCGAAGGAGTACATGGAGAATGATGGGTGGATGGCTAGCTGGCTTTTGCCACGAGCAATTGATCAGGGTTTGGCTAGTCTACCACAAAACATCAAGCATGGGTCATGCCTCTTTCGGGCTCCCGTGTGGGGGCGAATATGGCCCACTTCTTTGTGTTTTTGAACACCATGTTTGCCTCATGTTTCGATGGAGTTTCCCTTCTTGTCAGCAACCCTGTTATGTTCGTTTGTTGTTTTAAGCATCGGGCAAATGCCAATGCTGATTGAGTATCCATTTGGCAGTGACTCCGAAGCACAACACATGTTTCCTCTCTGCCCACTAAAGCCCCCTTTCTGGGCGAGTTTCAAGATACAGCAAACGGAGCCACCAGGTTCGCCCTACCTGGAGCGGAGGGTCTTTGAAACTTACCGAGCCACGGTGCACCGGGATCCTCACATGGTTGTTGTTGGGACACATTTTACATTTTGCTTATTGTGGTTTAGTGGGAAATCCCCACTTAACAGCTATTTTTTTTTTTGCTCCACTTCCAACGTCAACCAAGCTCAAATGGCATCACCCTTCACATTTTCAAGTGCACTACGGACGGGGCCCTGAACAAAAGCAAAAACGAGCCCACAAATGTGGCCACCGCCCTCCCCAGCGCCCGGTGGGGGGGAAAACTTCGCGAGGTCCATGCTCCAGCTGTCCAGACCCATCCAGAACGGCGTGGTGAAAGACTGGGACGGCATGGAGGCGGTTGTGGGATTTTTTTTGGGCCCCCCCGCCCCCCCCCCAAAAATCACGAAGCGAGTTCAGGTGTCTAAGGCCTTGGGGGAATCTGCCCAAATTGACGCTTGAAAGAATCTGGGGTTGCAGAGGGTCAAAAGGCGCGCCCTGCTTTGAACCGACCAATCCACATAGAGGGCATCTGGGCCCACGCTTCGCTACAGGTTTTTTTTCTTCTCATTTTTGTTTCTCGGGTGGGTGGGTGGGTGGGTAGACAGTAGACCAGCCAACAACTCGTTTTGGTTGTGAAGACCTTATTCCTCTTCAAATGGGATCTTGGCGTGGAATGATTCACCAACCTGAAGCCAGTAATGGACCTTCAAGAAAAGAAGCTTCACGGGAGGCTGACTGAGCGCGAGATACCCGAGAAGCACCGGAAATGGAAAAGGCCGCCCCGGCACAAGGTTCGGACCATGCCCCAAATCAAACAAATAGCATCGATACAGAGTCAATGACACCGAAAGCAAGGCTGCACGGATCAAAGTAGCAAAGAGCATTGCACATGAACGTCAAACACAGTACAACACGGCAAAGACCAGCGGAAGCAAGCAACATTTATGTCAAGCAAAAAAATGAAGCAGAGCAAAACTATAGAACCAGAATGAACATTTCGGATCAACTCAGCCATGAGCAAAACTAAAGCAGCACACACACAAATCGAATCAAAACAACTGCGTTTGACATCCACATCAATGTGCCATCAACACATCTCCCGTCTCACCATGTGTATGTAATTTGGCTTGCCCTTGTGGACTCTCTTGCCAGTTTCCTGTTGTGCTGGTTTTAAACTGAATCAGGACCCTCTTGGGGGCTGCCGTTTACCCTCCGCCTCTTCGATTCAGCGCCTCCCTCAAGCCGAAGGCTTGTCCAAATCTTTGAAGCTGCGTACAACTTGTGATCAACACACCGCGGAAGACGGCTTCGAACGCCAAAGGCAGAACAACAGCTCGGCCGATTTGAGTGCAAACCTGAGCTTCGAAGGTCTTCCTTGTGGCTGGATGTGACTTCAGCCATCGCTGGTTGATTCCTTCCCCCCCGCCCCCCTCCCCGAAAAGGGGCGGCGCGCTGGCTGAAAAAAGCTGGAAGGCTGTATGGGACTACACCTTCCAGAGGCTTGGCGTGTCCAACTTCAGCGACCACAAGGCGATCGGCTGGGATCGATCGCTGGGATCGCTTGGTGCCTTTGGGGCGAAATGACCACCAGTTGGCCGCTTTCTGGCCTTGGTTGTTGCTATAGCGTGTTTGCCGACCACAGGAAGTTTGGGGCGTCTCCGCAACCAGATTGGGGGGGGGGATTGGGTTCTGCAGAGCAGGGGAAGTTAGGCGCCGTTGGAGTTTTGTGGTGGCAATCCAGTTTCCTAAGGGGGATTTCTGATTGCGTGCCCGGAAGGGGTGGACAAGCACCTTTGCCAGCTATGACTCAAGACGAATGAATCCCCTCCTGCAGAGGAACATGGAACCCAAAGAATCACCAAGTCTAAAGGAAATGGTTGGAGCACGTCTTGAATCGTGGTCAGTTGCATTGACATGTCAAATGGTGGTCTATAAGGCGAGCTTCTGTCTTTGCCCTTAGTGCAAGCGACAACTTCCACCCGTGGAGTCAAGCCAACAGAAAGCTGAAACCTGCGAGTGACCGGATTGATCAGCTCGACCGGGTCGGTAGAGCAGCGGCATTTGGAGTAGATGCCGCACTGGTTCATTTTTGCAGGAGGACCCGGGACTCTGAGGAAGGGTGCTGCAGTCGAAGCCATTATCATTGCCACAGGTCCCCACGTATTGTTTTGGCGGTTTTTTGCAAACCAACCAAGAAACACACATTTTGGCGGGGGCGATATAGAAGGGCAATTTATGGGGAGCCCTGCAGAGGGACGTTTTGAACACCGGGCGGCTTTCCGGCAAATCTTAGACGGGTTTTCCATTATTTTCTTGGGGTTTCATCCATCCAACAGTATCAACCTGTTCATGTGCTTACGTATTGTGGAAGCCAAGCTTTCCTTTGGGTACGTAGAGCCAACCAACCGGCGGGTCAGCTAAATTCTCAACAAGCGTCTACAACGGCTAGCCACGTGGCCGGCTCCCGAACCATCATCCAGTGGGGAAAAGTTGTTGGTACGGTCTGCTTCCCGAACCATCCTCCAGCAATGGGTTCTTTGGTTTCCTCTGCTTTCCGGGCTCCAAGCACCGGCACACCGCAGCTTTCGCCGATTTTCGCCCGATCCAGCTGAGACCATTGATCCCGCTGACGGCTTTTGGCAGAAAATCGGAGCCACGCCTGTGGTTCCCCCGCCTTGGAGCTTTTAGCCGGAGCGGCCGACCGTCTCTGGGAAACGCCCGCACCGTGACCGTTTGGCGGGAGCTACAGTGTGGACCATCCCAAGGGGGGAAGGGTGTCAGAGGTGCTTCTTGCTTGTTTTTTCTTTGCAGGGGACAACTTCTCAAGTAACCCTTAGGCCCTTGGTGGTTTGGACTTTGGGGATTTGAACCTTCTGGGTTGGGAGAGAACCATCTCTACGGCTCCCTTTCGCTCCAAACCCCGCCGATGGAGTCGAAAGAGGTGCTTCAGACGGAGGCGGCGCTGAACCCCCCGAAGAACCGGGAGAAGATGGCCCGAGCCCCGGGCGCAAACAAGGCGCAACGGGCGCGTCAGCGCGTGTTGCGGGAGGGGGGTGTCCATGGGCCGCTGGTTTAAAGGGAGCTATTGTCTTACAAATGTGCTAGCACATATGGCCAGAAGGAACTGGTTTTTTTTGGCGGGTAAATGCGGTTGAATTGTGTTTTGGATGTGTGGATTCATTTGATTGGGGTGCTCCGTCCGTGTTTTCCACTATTTTTTCCGAATTAAGTTTCCATTTCTTTTTCGTTCCAGGCAAACTCTGAGAGTTGCAAGTGGTGAACAAAATTTGGCGTCCGCAATGGAATTCTGTCCAAGTTCCTTCTTCTACAAGCACTTTTTCTGCTTGTTACCATGACAGCTGCCCATTTCAAGCGAGTTTCCTTTAAGAAGGGCAATACAAGAAGGACCATTTGGAGACCGCGTCTATCTATGTATATACGTATATATATATATACATTCATATCACATACATAAAAATATATATACACACACACACACATCGGCTTCTCTGAATAGGGAACCTTCAAATTGGGCTTTCTGCCCCTTTGGCTTCCCTCAGGTTGGACAGTGTGGGCTAGATGTGATGCTTTCCCCCTCAAAAAAGGATCCCTTAGTTTTGCCGTTGGCATTGTCTCCAATTGGGGAAGTTGCCCTGTGTCTGAGTCCCAAACCTACCCAGAAAAGGAACTCTCAAAATTGGTACGCACACACACGAACACACGCCCAGTTGACACTCTGATATGCTCCCGGGCAAGCCACCTCTAGGTCTACGACCCGTTCTGGGGTCTCAAGGAAGGGTTCATATCCTGAAACGCTTGCTTTCGCGTTTCTTTCACCACAAGACAAAACCCCCAAAAAACCGCCACTTTCTGCAGGGTCAAGAGAATACGGTTTACAGTGATATAGTAGTCAACCGCCAAATCATAGCACAGAAAGGGTCAGGCCAGGATTTTCCACGCCCGTTCAAAACCAACCAGCAGGCATTTTGCCTGGAGGGCCCGTTTTGCAACGCTCCATGGACCAGAAGCTTCACCTCGGCCTTTCGCCCGGCCGAGGTGGAGATCATGTTTGAGCGCTATGGCTTCGGCTCGGTGAACGTGTCCGTGCAGGCGCTCCCGAGCTTGTCACCCGTCGCCCGTCACCCGTCCGTCGCCGGTCGCCAACACCGGGTTGAGCGGGCCGAAAATCGCGGCCTCTTGAAGAGGCATCGGCACTGGAGCACAAAGCGGCGCCAGGCTTTTGACCTCCCCGCTGGCGAGAAGTCATGAAGTTGTGGGGAAGTAGGACCTATTTTGTTCATGGGGGTGTCCTACTTTGAGTTGGCAGCCTTTTCAGGGAAAGGTGTTGAGGGGGAATTGAAGGGGAACTGAGTGACAATCTTAGGCTACTGGAGGACGAGAGGGGGGGGGCCCAGGCATCCCGAATGACGACAACTCCGGGGATTGCCACAACCTTCGGGATTCAGTCGACTGCCAAGTCGGGTCTCGGGATTGTGGGATTCAGCGCGTCGGGTTTCGGGGGATCCGGGACTCGGGACTCTCGGAAGTCGGATTCGGGATTTGGGCTTCGCGATTCGGAGTCCCATCTTCAGAACTCGTGCCTGAATCGTGCCGAGGCTTATCGTGTCTCCAAATTACCCACTGTGGTGAGCATATTTTAAGATAAGCACGTCCTTTTGGGGAAACAGTCACTTTTGTTTGTTGCTCGCTTGGACAGGAATGGTCATCGTCCTCTTTGCAGGAATTAGCGACCTCACACATGCATAGACAACCTTTATTTGTCAGTTTGGTGAAGTACTGTAGTTCGCCCCGATGCTTTGCGGTACGGCCGAAATAGCCTTTCAAGTCCTTCATCAGCAAGCAACCAGTCACTTTTGGCCTGGGGCCAGTCGTACCAACCTCAATAGGAACTTAGCAATCTAGACAAACAGGTGAGTTCTGGAATTGGGCACCCCATGTTTTCCGAAGCGATTCAACGCCATGTTCAACATGTGTGCGTGTGTGTGCTTTCGCAGGGTTACGGCCGTGGGGATCGAGTTTCCAATGCCACGAACTACTCTCAGAAATGGCTGGTGGGCATAAATGCCCCGGTTTTGAACAAATGCCCACAGGGATCGCCAAATACTGTAAGATTGATATCCATGTGTGCAAACTTGGGGACGGCAGACTCTTGGGTGACTTTAGACAACCTTTGAAGGGTTCGTAATAAGGCAACCGTGACTACGGCCCACATAAGGAGCCTTAAACTCTGACAAGAGGCGAGCCTCTCTCTCTGCAACCCCTCCATTCTACTTTTTGGTTTGTGGACCCCGAAAACAGATTGAGGTCGGAAAGCCAAAGCAGAGCCCCCCCCAGAAAACATAAAAACGCAAGCGGGAGAAACACTCAAGAGGAGGAACACCAGACACAGGAACAGGACAACTCTTCACGAACACCAACTCCGATTTGCGCGTGTTTTTTCTCCGCCTTTCTTTTGGGGGAAGACGAAAAAAAACATGGATTGATCCTTTCTCTCTTTTTTTTCTCCGTCTTTTCTCCGCGGTTTACCCGCTGATTTTTCCGCCCCAAAGCCAAAGGGAGGGGTTTCCCCGGGTGCGGCTGCCGCAGGCGATCCTGGCCTTGAACTCGCGGGGGCTCACCTCCGGCTTCGTGGCGCGGATGCCTGGCCTCCGGCCGAGCAACGCGCGCGTGCTTTTTTCTTCTTGTTGCAGTTCTTCTTCTTCTCTTTTATCTCCTCCTTTTTTCTCCTCATTTTTTCTCTCTTTTTTTTTTTTGGGGGGGGGGGTTGTCCTTTTGGTTTCCCTTTGAAACCAATCTGTTTCGGAGTTGGTGCCCTTTGTGGGTTTAGGGAAACAAGGATGACGCCGTATTCTTATTCATTTCTTCTCTTGTTGTTTCTTCCTTTGTTTTTGAGGGGGGGTGGGAAACCCTTGGTTGGCGGTTTGGATTGGAGGTTTGGGGATCGGAACCCCTGGTTCTTGTAGGTAGATGGAAAACCCCCGGAGCAAAACGGAAACCATAGGTTAGAAGCTCCGTTTTTTTTTTTTTTGGGGGGGGGAATGGAAGCCATAGGTTGGTTGATGTTGGCATAAGATAAGCATCCTTTTTTCAGGGTCCCCGGCGCGTGGTTTTTGGAGGGTAGACCTTTTGTAGGTTTCAAGGGAAGCCAACAGGAAAGCAACCATTTCTCGGGTTCGGGGCCAATTCGATTGCCCAATGTCTTTCCGGGGTTGGATGGAACTACATGCCTTTCACCCTTCTGTTGGTGGAAGTACCAAAATTGACATTTGGAAAGGTGAATTTGATTGTCGGTTTCTCGAAGTTGACGGGGGACATCTAAGCAGCGCTGGGTACTGATCTGACGGCCGCTTGAACCCTAGACAGCCAGTCAAAGTATCTGGCTTTTGGGGACTAGCAAATAAGACGGGTGTGTGTATTTTACCACAAGTCCACCAGCAGACGAGCACACAGGTTTCCAAGCACCAGCCAGATATGCTGTTACGAGACTGGGCAGATGAACATTAGAGTCAAATCCTCCTGGTTTTTGGAGTTCAAGCGTCGTGGCTCGTCCCCCTTCCTGTGCCGAACCCCAAATTGACTATTTTCGTTTCTACCGAGACATTAACACAACCTTGCATAGGGACCCTTTGATAAATGAGCCCAGTTGATCACAAGTGCGCGTCTTTTTTGTAGTGGCTCCTCCCCACCCCTGCGACCGCTCGATTGCCGAGGTGGACTCCGGTGATGGTGTCACCCACCTGGTGCCGGTGACGGAGGGATACCTGGAGCCCGCGCTGGTGCAGAGAGTGCCTCGATTTCGATGCCTTTGTCTCCTCTTTTGAGGGTACCCCATTTTGAAAGGGAAACCACTTGGAAAACCCGTTTTGGTGGTGTGTCCTACAAAAAAGACACCCAATTCTCTTGGGGTTCTTCTTAGCACCGAAGACTGGCTTCTCTATGAGGCAAACCAAAAGCGACTTTGGCCTAAACAAGGCATAGTTGCCCGGAAAAGAGGGCTCCCCTCCTGCTTCAAACCACAGTTTGGGGTATGATGCCACCTGATCAACATTGGAGGTATTTACCATGAGAAAGCACATGTTGTTTCAAGTATTCCCTTAAACATAAATCTGGATTCCCACAGACACCACACTTGAATCAACCTATGACGGGTTCCCTAGACCGTGAATTCCCACTGTGGCAGTGGTGGAATCAACATGGGCTCCTTAGAAAGTTACATTACGCCACCTGCTGACATGCCTGCCAGAGGGTCTACCTTGTGCACCCAAGACCAGCAGTTTTACACGTGCAGAAAAGACCACCCAAAATTCGCTTGTTTTTCCGGAGGAAGCCTGTCCCAGTTCCCTGTCAGCTTCTCCGTTCCAAGGTGAACCTGGCTGGGCGCCACGTCACAGAGCAACTCATGAAGCTCCTGGTAGGCGAACGGGGGGTCCGGTAGAAGGACATTTGGATTTAGGAAGCACCCAGAAGGTTCACTACATATGGACCCTATTTCAACCTGCCATTTTTGCTGGAGGAAGACGCTAGGCTCTAAGTGGGATTTGATCAGTTAAGTTCCATAGTTGTGGGAGCAATTCTAGTAATAGGTCCCCCGGTTTCGCTTCTCAGTTGGTTTCCCCACGTCGCTTCACAAGCAAACATGACAGGTGCGTGGCCAGCTGAGTGTGTCTTTTTTTCGGGAACCCTTTTGGTTGGCTTTCAAGGTAGGCCCACAGTATTGAGACAATCCCGCCTACGGTGTTGTTTTGGAGCGCTCACCTCATCCAACCGGCATCGATCTTCGTCATTGGTACCCCGCCAGGCCCAAACCATGCTTGATTTTCCATGGTCAGACCCCATGGGCCCGAGCTTCTTTTGCCGACGTTTTTCTTTTTTATTGGACCGATACATCAAAAGGCAAAAAGGGGAGGGTCAGATCCACAGGGATGTGACCTTGCTTTCTTGGCTTTTCCCTTTGCCTACCAGGCTCCAATCTCGATCTCTTGTCGACCCGAAGGAGGGCTCAGGCGCTCCTAGGAGGTTTCGAATACTTTGGGTTGGTGAATTCATGCATCAACAAGGAAGAAACCGGTTTTGGGCCTTGAAATCCGAGGGCGACCGTTCAAATTGTGGCATTTGCCATGAAGCCAAGCCTTTGCGTGCATGCTGTGCGTGCATGCTGTGCGTGCGGTGCGGTGCGGTGCGGTGCGGTGCGGTGCGGTGCGGTGCGGTGCGGTGCGGTGCGGTGCGGTGCGGTGCGGTGCGGTGCGGTGCGGTGCGGTGCGGTGCGGTGCGGTGCGGTGCGGTGCGTGCGGTGGTGCGGTGCGGCGGTGCGGTGCGGTGCGGTGCGTGCGGTGCGGTGCGCGTGCGGTGCGGTGCGGTGCGGTGGCGGTGCGGGCGGTGCGGTGCGGTGGCGGTGCGGTGGCGGTTGGCGGTGCGGTGCGTGGCGGTGCGGTGCGGTGCGGTGCGGTGCGGTGCGGTGCGGTGCGGTGCGGGTGCGGTGCGGTGCGGTGTTGTGGTGTTGCGGTGCGGTGCGGTGGGTGCGGGTGCGGTGCGTGCGGTGCGGTGCGGTGCGGTGCGGTGCGGTGCGGTGCTTGCCTGCGGTGCGGTGCGGTGCGGTGCGTGCAGGTGCGGTGCGGTGCGTGTCGGTGCGGTGCGGTGCGGTGCGGTTCGGTGCGGTGCGGTGCGGTGCGGTGCGGTGGCGGTGCGGTGCGGTGGGTGCGGTGGCCGGTGCGGTGCTTGCGGTGCGTGCGGTGCCGGTTCGAGTGCGGTGCGGTGCGGTGCGGTGCGGTGCGGTGCGGTGGCGTGCGGTGCGGTGCGGTGCGGTGGCGTGAGCGTCGCGAGCGTCGTGCGGTGCGGTGCGAGGTGCGGTGCCCGTGCGTGCCGAGCCGTGCCCAGCCGTGCGTGCCGTGCCGTGCCGAGCCGTGCCGTGCCGTGCCGTGCCGTGCCAGTGCCGTGCCGTCCGTGCCGTGCCGTGCCGTGCCGTGCCGTGCCGTGCCAGTGCCGTGCCGTGCCGTGCCGTGCCGCGTGCGTGCCTGCCGTGCCGTGCCGTGCCCGTGCCAGTGCCGTGCCGTGCCCGGCCGTGCCGTGCCGGCCGTGCCCGTTACCGTGCCGTGCCGTGCCGTGCCGTGCCGTGCGGTGCGTGCGTTGCGGTGCCGTCAGCGTGCGGGTGCGGTGCGGTGGCGGTGCGGTGCGGTGCGGTGCGGTGCGGTGCGGTGCGGTGCGGTGCGGTGCGGTGCGGTGCGGTGCGGTGCGTGCGGTGCGGTGCGGTGTCGTGGAAGTCGGTGCGGTGCGGCGGTGCGGTGCGGTGCGAGTGCGGGTCGGTGCGGTGCGGTGCGGTGCGGTGCGGTGCGGAGCGGAGCGGTGCGGTGCGTGCGCTGCGGTGCGGTGCGGTGCGGTGCGGTGCGTGCGTGCGGTGCCGGTGCGGTGCGGTGCGGTGCGGTGCGGTGCGGTGCCGGTGCGGTGCGGTGGGTGCGGTGCGGTGCGGTGCCGGTGCTGTGCGGTGCGGTGCGGTCGGTGCGGTGCGGTGCGGTGCGTGCGGTGCGGTGCGGTGCGGTGCGGTGCGTCGGTGCGGGTGCGGTGCGGTGCGGTGCGGTGCGGTGCGGTGCGGAGGCGGTGCGTGGGTGGAGCGCAGGGCGGTGCGGTGCGGTGGCGGTGCGGTGCGTGTGCGGTGGCGGTGCGGTGCGGTGCGGTGCGTGCGGTGCGGTGCGGTGCGGGTGCGGTGGCGGTGCGGTGCGGTGGCGGTGCGGTGCGGGCGGTCGGTGCGGTGCGGTTCGGTGCGGTGCGGTGCGGCGGTGCGGTGCGGTGCGGTGCGGTGCGGTGCGTGCGGTGCGGTGCGGTGACGTGCGGTGCCGGTGCGGTGCGGTGCGGTGCGTGCGGTGCGGTGCGGTGCGTGCGGTGCGGTGCGGTGCGGTGCGGTGCGGTGCTGGTCTGCGGTGCTGGGTTGCGCTGATGTCGGTGGGCGGTGCGGTGCGGTCGGTGCGGTGCGGTGCCGTGCGGTTCGTGCGGTGCGTGTCGGTGCGGTGCGTGCGGTGCGGTGCGGTGCGGTCGGTGCGGTGCGGTGCGGTGCGGTGCGGTGTGCGTTCGGTGCGGTGCGGTGGCGTGGCGTTGCGGTGCGGTGCGGTGCGGTGCGTGCGGTGCGGTAGGGTGCGGTGCGGTGCGTGCGGTGCGGTGCGGTGCCGGTCGGGTTGCGGTGCGGTGCGGTGCCGTGCGGTGCCGTGCCGTGCCGTGCGGCGCCGCGCCGTTGCGGCGCGGTGCCGTGCCGTTGCAGTTGCGTGCGGTGCGGCGCGGTGCGGTGCGGTGCGGTTGCGTGCGGTTGCGGTGCGGTGCGTTGCGGTGCGGCGCGGTGCGGTGCAATGCGGTGCGGTGCGGTGCGGTGCGGTGCCGTGCGGTGCGGTGCGGTGCGGTGCGGTGCGGCGCGGTGCGGTGCGGTACGGTGCGGTGCGGTGCGGTGCGGTGCGGTGCGGTACAATACGACACGGCGCGGTGCGGTGCGGTGCGGTGCTGCGGTGCGGTGCGGTGCGGTGCGGTGCGGTGCGGTGCGGTGCGGTGCGGTGCGGTGCGGTGCGGTGCGGTGCGGGGCGGGGCGGGTGGTGCGCGTGCGGTGCGGTGGCGTGCGGTGCGTGCGGTGCGGTGCGGGTGCGGTGCGGTGCGGTGCGGTGCGGTGCGGTGCGTGCGGTGCGGAGCGGTGCGGTTTCGGTGCGGTGCGGCGCGGCGCGGCGCGGGCGGCGGCGCGGCGCGGCGCGGTGCGGTCGGTGCGGTCGGTGCGGCGCGCTGCGGTGCGGTGGCGGTTGTTGTTGCTGGCGTGCGGTGCGGGCAGGCGGGCGCGGCGGTGCGGCGCGCGCGGTGCGTCGCGCGGCGGTGCGGCGCGCGGCGGTGGCTGCGCGGCGGGCGGCGCGCGGCGGTGCGGTGCGCGGCGGTGCGTGCGCGGCGTGCCGGGGTGCGCGCGGTGCGGTGCGGTGCGGTGGCGGTGCGGTTGGCGGTGCGGAGCGGTGCGGTGCGGTTGCGGTGCGGTGCGGGCGGGGCGGTGGCGGTGCGGTGCGGTGTGCGGTGCGGCGCGCGCGGCCGGGCGCGGCGCGGCGCCGCGGCTCGGGCGCGCGCACGCGCGGCGCGGCCTGCGGCGCGGCGCGCGCGGCGCGGCGCGCGCGGCGCGGCGCGGCGCGCGCGGCGCCCCCGCCCGCGGCCGTCGGTGCGGCGCGGCGCGCCGGCGCGGGCGGTGCGGTGCCGGTTGCTGTGCCGCGTGCGTGCGAGCGGTGCGGTGCGGTGCGGTGCGGTGCGGTGCGGTGCGTGCGGTGCGGTGCGGTGCGGTGCGGTGCGGTGCGGTGCGGTGCGGTGCGGTGCGGTGCGTGCGTGCGGTGCGGTGGGGTGATGCGTGGTGCGTGCGGTGCGCGCGTGCGGTGCGGTGCGGTGCGGTGGCGGTGCGGTGCGGTGCGTCGAGCGGATTGCGAGTGCGGTGCGGTGGCGGTGCGGTGCGTGCGGTGCGGTGCGGTGCGGTGCGGTGCGTGCGGTGCGGTGCGGTGCGTGCGGTGCCGGTGCGGTGCGGGTGCGGTGGCGGTGCGGTGCGGTGCGGTGCGGTGCGGTGCGGTGCGGGCGGGCGGTGCGTGCGGTGCGGTGCGGTGCGGTCGGAGCGGGTGCGTGCGTGCGTGGCGTGCGGTGCGGTGCGGTGCGGTGCGGTGCGGTGCCGTGCCGTGCCGTGCCGTGCCGTGCCGTGCCGTGCCGTGCCGTGCCGTGCCGTGCCGTGCCGTGCCGTGCCGTGCGGTGCGGTGCGGTGCGGTGCGGTGCGGTGCGGTGCGGTGCGGTGCGGTGCGGTGCGGTGCCGTGCGGTGCCGTGCGGTGCCGTGCGGTGCGTTGCGTTGCGTTGCGTTGCGGTGCGTTGCGGTGCGTTGCGGTGCGTTGCGGTGCGTTGCGGTGCGTTGCGGTGCGTTGCGGTGCGTTGCGGTGCGTTGCGGTGCGTTGCGGTGCGTTGCGTTGCGTTGCGTTGCGTTGCGGTGCGTTGCGGTGCGTTGCGGTGCGTTGCGGTGCGTTGCGGTGCGTTGCGGTGCGTTGCGGTGCGTTGCGGTGCGTTGCGGTGCGTTGCGGTGCGTTGCGTTGCGTTGCGTTGCGTTGCGGTGCGTTGCGGTGCGTTGCGGTGCGTTGCGGTGCGTTGCGGTGTCCTGCCGTGCCGTGCCGTGCCGTGCCGAGCCGTGCCGTGCCGTGCCGTGCCGTGCCGTGGCCGTGCCGTTGCCGCGTGCCGTGCCGTGCCTGTGCCCGTGCCGCCGTGCCGTGCCGTGCCGTGCCGTGCCAGCCGGCGGTGCCTGCGGTGCCTTGCGGTGCGGTGCGGTGCGGTGCGGTGGCGGTGCGGTGCGGTTCGGTGCGGTGCGTGCGGTGCCGGCCGTGCCGTGCCGGGCCGTGCCGGCCGTGCCGTGCCGTGCCGTGCCGTGCCGTGCCGTGTGGGATCACCCAGGGCCGTGCCGGTGCCGTGCCGTGCGTGCCGTGCAGCGGTGTCGTCGGTGTCGTGGAGCGTGCCGTGGTCCGTGCCGTGCGGTGCGGTGCGGTGCGGTGCGGTGCGGTGCGGTGCGTGCGGTGCGGTGCGGTGCGGTGCGGTTGCGGGCGGTGCGGTGCGGTGCGGTGCGTCGGTGGCGGTGCGGTGCGGTGGCGGTGCGGTGCGGATGCGTGCGGTGCGGTGCGGTGCGTGCGGTGCGGTGCGTTGCGGTGCGGTGCGGTGCGGTGCGGTGCGTGCCGGTGCGGTGCGGTGCGTGCGGTGCGTGCGGCGGTGCGGTGCGGTGCGTGCGTGCGGTGCGGTGACGTCGGTGCGGGGCGTGGCGGTGGCGGTGCGGTGCGGTGCGGTGCGGTGCGGTGGCCGTGCGGTGCGGTGCCGTGCGTGCGGTGCGGTGCGGTGGCGGTGCGGTGCGGTGCGGTGCGGTGCGTGCGGTGCGGTGCGGTGCGGTGCGGTGCGGTGCGGTGCGGTGCGGAGCGTGCGGTGCGGTGGCGTGCGTGCGGTGCGGTGCGGTGGGGCGGTGCGGTGCGTGCGGTGGCGGTGCGTGGCGGTGCGGTGCGGTGCGGTGCGGTGCGGTGCGGTGCGGGTGCGGTGCGGTGCGGTGCGGTGCGGTCCGAGTGCGGTGCGGTGCGGGTGCGGTGCGGTGCGTGCGGTGAGGTGCGGTGCGGTGCGGTGCGTGCGGTTGCGGTTCGTGCGGTCGGGGCGGGGGGGCGGGGCGGGGCGGGGCGGGGCGGGCGGGGCGGGGCGGGGCGGGGCGGGCCGGGGCGGGGCGGGGAGGGGCGGGGCCGGGGCGGGCCGGCCGTGCCGGCCGGGCCGCGGCCCGGGCCGGGCCGGGCCGGCCGGGCCGGGCCGGCCGGCCGGGCTCGGGCCGGGCCGGGCCGGGCCGGGCCGGGCCGGGCCCGGGCCGGGCCGGGCCGGGCCGGCCGGGCCGGGCCGGGGCGAGGCGGAGGGGCGCGGGGGAGTGGCGGGCGGGCGTGCGTGCGGGCGGGCGGGCGGGCGTGCGTGCGTGCGTGCGTGCGTGCGTGCGTGCGTGTGTGTGTGTGTGTGTGTGTGTGTGTGTGTGTGTGTTACCTCGACACCCGGCCCCTTTTGGTTCTCGCAGGCCAAGGCCATCCCCTGAACTCCACCGCCGACTTCGAGACGGTCCGAGAGGCCCGAGCGAGGGGCGCGTGTCACTTTTTAAACCCGGGGGTTGATCGGGAAACGAAAGAACACACCAGGGGTTCCAGTCGAAATGGGAGGCAGTTGCCATTACTTTGAGACCAACTTGAACTGCAAGCTTGCGTAACCAACACATCATCCCCCCCCCCCCATCAATAGGGCCACCCCAAAATGTGGCTCAGAGGGTAAATGTCAGAAGTTCCTTTTGGCCAGGACATTTTGCATCCGGAAAGGCCAATATCCACCAGAATCTCATGAACCCCTCCAAATGCCTCTCGCCATCTCGCAAAGGGTTTAGGAAGACTCCTTTCATAGGGCACCCTCAATTTCGAGTGGCGAACCACCACCAGTCACCCGGATATCTTTTTTGCGCGAGATCAAGCAGAAGCTGTGCTACGTGGCCTACGACCCCGGGGCGGAGAAGAAGCTCGTGGGGCGCCGAGGAGAAAGTTTTCGCCACGACGGCCTAGAGAAGTGCTTCCTGGAACATTCCAGACTTGGATAGGGACTGGTCTGTTTTTTTTGAGGGTAGTTACCTCCCAAAGTTGTGAAGTTCCCTCTTGGTTTACCTCTTTAAAAGCACAAAAGACGGGTACCCTTTAAACAAAACAGTGAAATTTTGTGTTTTAGGGCCACTTTCTGTGATGGGAAAGGATGCTTAAAGTGAGAAAGTCAGAAGGATGGCCCGTGTTGGTATCACAGAAAGAGTACTTGAAGCTATTGCCGACAACCATGCACTTGACACTCTTCCTTTGAACCAGGGTGGTGGTGGGGGGGGGGGTTGGTGGTGACTTATCATTCAACCTGATTTGGGTTTTCTTCATACTCATTTGGAGGGTCTAGGTCTGGTCCAGTTCAGCCCAAACCTCCCAGTGGAGACCTTTTTCAACCTTGTTTTCGTTTTATTCTTCCCCACTACAAGAAGGGTGCCCTTTTCTGCAGTTGACATGCACATGTTTGCGAAGCATCACTTTTGGCAAGGTCAACTCCGTTGGGGCGATGCTTTTCTTTTTTTCATGGCCTGTGGCTCCGAGCTCCGGCCATGGTGGACCAGATTCGGAAGTTCCAGGTATCGAGCCACAGGCTGATCCGCAAGTTTGCCGAATGGAAGCACACTCAAGATCACGGGCAATGATACCAACACCCAGTTGCTGCCTTTCTCTAGATACTTTATGTTAAAACCCGTCCCTAGGAGGGAAAAAAACAAGGTAGCAACTGGGGAAAAAAAGAAACAGTTTTTATAGCTGGGGGTGAGATACTTTATGCTAAAAAAGGTCCCTGGGGAAAAAACAAAAACGGTAGCAGCTGGGGATCCAGGTTGCTTCGGTTTCGGCGCGCGGGTTTCGGGCCATTCGCGTCGAAGTTTCGGTGAGCAGAACGCCAAGCGCCGAGGCGCGGGAGACCACGTTGGTGGACAGGCTGTGCTCCCCGGAGCCGGCGCCGGACTGGGAGCATTGGGGCAAGGCCCCAACAAAGCCTTGGGATGTGTTCCATGGTTAAAGATGGTGACATCCAGAAATCAACCCCTTGGGAATTTAGATAAGGGTTCCTAAATGAACTATGATTGGAGTTTTTTTACCATAGCAGTGCCGTGTTTTCAGCAGTGTGCCCACAGCTTGTGTTTGAAACATCCTCTGAGCACCCCTTGGCGCATCTTCTTTTTTTACATGGGGGATTCCAACTTTCTTTGGTTTATTTGAAGGGACACCGCCACAGGAACCGCGCACCAAAGGAGAGTCGTCTCACGAGGTACAGCCTGCCGGACAGCCGCGCCATGCGCATCGGCGCGGAGCGGTTCATGGCCCCGGAAATCCTGCGGCTTTGGCGAAGGGCGGTGTTCCATTTTTTTTCCGGGCTCTGTGTGTGTGTGTGTTTTGCATATTTGCATATTTGCATATTTGCATATTTGCATATTTGCATATTTGCATATTTGTCAATTTGTTCCGCTTTTGGTTTAGTTTTGTCGTGTTTTCTCCTGGCTTCTTGGTCGTGCTTTGCTTCTGTGGTTCGTTTTTTCCTTTTTCTTCCTCCTTTTCTTTTCTTCTTTTTTTTCTCTTCTTTTTATTTTTCCATGTTTGTTGTTTGCGCGGAACCCCCTCCATGGGTTTTGGTGGGTCTTTTTTGGTTCCAGGTATTTCCACGGGTGTCGTCTTTTTTTTTTTGTCTGTTATTTGTTTGTTTCTCGTTGCTGTGTGTTAGTGTATTGCATGCTTTTCTTTGGATGCTTTCTATTTTTGTCCACTGCGTTTCCTTGAGTTTCATTTCGTTTGTTTTGCTCTTTGGTTAATGTTAGACAGACGCAGACAGACAGACACAGGCAGACACGGCTATTTGAAGGGCACCAACCCTTTTTTCAGTTTTAACACAGTTTTAGGGTCAATTCGCCAATAAGGACAAAAAGGAAAGAAGCCGAGCGCTCTGCAGAAGCGAAACCAAAAGCAAGCCAGAAGGGTGTGCCTCAAATGTTTCACCGCTTGCAGCTGGGTACGATCAGTTTGTTTGTTTCTTTTTGCATTTGTTTCCGTATACCAATATGCCAGGTCTTAGGTGTCCCATTTTTTTAATATATTTTTTTGCGCGCCACGGCCAGAAGGGACCATCGGTTTTGGGAGGTTTCAAGCGTGTCTGAGGTTCAAGCCCTCGCTGGCTGGGCACGGGGACGCTGAGGGCCTGGCTGACCTGGCCACTCGTCGCAGGGGAGCGGGGAAACGTCAACATCATGCATACATGCAGGCAGGCCGGCAGAGATGCACAGATACACAGATACACAGACACATAGATACACATATTTACCGATACACAGACACATAGAGAGATACATATATATATATATAGAGATACATAGATAGAAACGTACGTACGTACATACACAGACACACATGCCCACATACAATTTTGTGTGCTCACCCGCGCCTGCAGGGTGGAAGCACTCCGATGCCGATTCGGTTTCGGCTCGCGCACCTCCCAGGTGTTCAACACCATCAGAAAATCGGACATCCACGTGCAGAAGGATCGAACATGAGCCGGGCTGACAGCAGATTGCACCAGTTGGCCCCCCCCCCCATCCCGGGTCAGCAGAGGGGTGTGCCACCAAAAAGGGTTGCTCCTTAAGGCGAGGGTTTACCCTTGATTGGAAATCAGGTTTGACCTCCAAGGGACGCTTCATCCCACCAAGAAGTAAAAGGGGGGGTGCGAAGGCAAACCCTGGCATGAAAGAAGCCATAGACTTTCGAACTCTCTCAAGCCGTGAGGTTGTAAAAAGCGCCAGCCTTCGCCTTTTAATTGACGAGCGGACATGTGGGTGGCTCCTCTTTTGTTTGGATTTGGAGCCCTGCAAGTGGGTGGTGGTTGTCCTTTTGGTTTCCCTTTAAAACCACAAAATTGCAAATTTTTTTGGGGGGGGGAGTCAGGGGGGGTGGCACCATCAAAACAAGACAGACCCGTGTTCATGTAAATCATGGAAGCTGACTGGGTTTTGGAAGACAGTCCTATTGAACAAGGCCTGTCTTGTCGGAAAGAGATGGTCATTCAACAGAAGCCCTGTATGTTTTCTGGGAGCCCAAGAGGCAGGGGGCGCTCCGAACTCACTTCGGACACGGAGACGGCGCTGTATGAGGTCCCCCTTTAAAACCTGTTGGAAAGGTGAGGAGTTTTTTCACTTCGCCAGTTGGACTAGAGACCAATCCGCTCAGGAAATGGTTTTGAATCCAAACCGAAACTGCAGGGCGGCAATTCTTTACCAATCCTTGTGTCTTTTTTTGCATTTTCCCAAGCAGAGGGATCTCAAATGGTCAGTGTCAAAACAAGGCCTCATGTGTATTCGCTCAAAATTGAACATGGGGACCCCCTCTTTGTGTGTACTGGAACGCCACAGACCCATCCCCTCTTCATATCAGCTTCTTGCTTTTTCGGCAGAAGCCCATTGCCATTTGGGATGGACGTTCTGGTCTGGACGCAGCCCCATTCATGGACTTGGTTTCAGGTCTGTTGCAACGGCCCCAATATAACGCCCGAATTTCCAGCCACAACCAGGTTTTGGGAGACAGTGCAACCAGAAGTGGAAGTGGCGCAAAGCGCCGACCTTTCCACTCGTGACGTTTTGGGTGTAAGGTTTGGGCTCAGCTTGGAATCCGCCCAAAATTTGGACGATGGATCGTCCGAAGGGATCGAACACCAGAATGTTGGGGGACCCTTCAGATCTCTTTTCCTTTCCCAAAGCAGGGTCAAGAAACATGCCCTTTGGAGCCTTCACTTGTTCACTTGCTATCAAGACTCTTGATAAAGAAGTACAAAAACTGAGCCACAATCAAAGCCTGGGTAGATGAAGGTTAGTAAGGGACAGTTTTAACTATAAATAGCTGCGAGACCATTTTAGTACCGGGTTTTGATTATGACTCAACTGACCTTTGGGAGGACTACTTCCAGACGATCCTCCTGTCCGGGGGGACCACCATGTTCCCCGGGATGTCCTCCCGCTTGGAGAAGGCCGAAGCCTCATGGGTCCAGCACCAGCTCCCCCCAGTGCCCAGCAAAAAACTTGGGGGGGAGGTGGTTGACACCTGACCCGTTGGAAAGGCCGGGAAAGAGCGACAAAACCAACCCCAAGACCAAGGAAACGAGCAAGGGGTTTCCAGGCACCCTGCAGGGCATTCCATTCTGGTCGTCCAGGTTTGTAAACATTGCTGTCACAATTGTGTATAATGCCCATCGCAACACTCTTGGACCCTTGTGCGGGCTGACTATGGGGCTGGCAGCAGGAGTTTTGACCAGAAGGAGAGATGCACCAGGAGAGTGTCTCATGTCTTTTGGTTCAAGTTGCTTTGTCGCTTTAAAAGCTCGGATCTTGCGCCCAAGTGTGGGTTCGCGCTCCCCGGCGCGACCCTTTGGGACGCGTCCGTTTCCAGCTGAGTGATTCACTTGCGCGGGGTCCCCGACTCAGCGGGCAACCAGGGACTCGAGCAGGGTTAAGAGAAGGCTGGTCTCGCACTTGGAGATGAAATGAGCAACTGAAAATCAGCATCGTAGGATCCTCTCCACAGGGCCGTACCTGGCAAAACCGAGACGGACTGGGACGGGCGGCTTAGGGCAGGGAGAGGACAACTCTCGAGTGGATTTGGACCCGCGATCCAAGTGAGCAAACTCTTCAGCCGTTAAAAGTAA
Source organism: Effrenium voratum (assembly GCA_963377175.1). NCBI lineage: Eukaryota > Dinophyceae > Suessiales > Symbiodiniaceae > Effrenium > Effrenium voratum. The sequence continues at coordinate 131,594 of CAUJNA010000288.1, forward strand.
GTCTCAGTGGGTCTGGGTCAGCGGGAACCAGACGTAAAAAGAGGCTAGACTTCGCACTGTTCACCAATTCTCTCGTGGCTTACTGTGACTAATTCCGTGGACCACAACTTGGAGATAAGACACCTCAGAAGCCAAGAAGCACGTAGATGGATTCAATGCCCTCAACGCAAACACTGCGCAGAAATCGCCCACGCCGTGTCTGAGATGTTTCCCCCTTGGCACCTGCTTGCGAGCAAAAGGGTTGGCGAGTGCTGAAGAGTTTGCCTGGTTGACCCCCCCAAGGGTTGGACCAGAGCCAGGGCGCGGCAGGTCAATGGTCGAAACGCCGCCAAGGGACTCCTTTGAATGGGTGGATTGTTTTGGTATCCCTCGAAAACCGCCAACAAGTGGTCCCTAATTTCGATACGGACCCCTTTTCCTTTACGGTTTCCCTTTAGACACCAAGCGAGGCCGACATTGAACCGCGCTGGTTTTTTGGCTTAGGATCTCAAGTCCCTGTACCTGCAGAACGTGCTGGGTGGGGACACGGCGCGCGCCAGCAAGTTCCGGGTGCATGTGGAGGCGACCGGTTTAGTTTCCGAGGGGTCGAGATGGAGGGTTTGAGTGAGCAACACACAGTTCCAGTGGTTGATTTTTGGCCCTGTTCATCCTTGCGGGCTGTCCTTGGTATGTGTTCTTTTGTCTTTGATCGGTTTAGGTTCCATCCATTTTTCAGGGGGATGCCCATAAGTCCTAAAATCGGAGCTCGATCTTCCGCATTTGTTTGCATCGGGCTGTCTGCAAACAAAGGTGTCAACAAGGGAGGTTCATTTGAGGAAGGTCTTGCCAGAGAGGCACTCAAACCTCAAGATAGCTACAGAAAGGTGCCCCTTTTGAGGGGTCTGATTCAGATCCTTCCAAAGTTCGGGAACAGCCGTCATGGGGTCATGGGGTCAGACCCCCCCAAAAAGCGGAAACGGCGGGGGGGGGGGGGGGGGGGGGGGGGGCGGGGAACTCGCTGGCCATAGCGAGAGAGGACCCTCCGCAGCGGCAGCACATGGTCTTCCTGGGCGCCTCCATTATGGCCGAGGCCTACGACCAGCAGGCGCACCTGCAAGACCAGAAGCGAGAAGAAATGCGGGGGGTCGGAGGCCGAAGGAAAAGAAGCGAAGGAAGTCTCCGAAGGGGTTCCCACATCCAGGGATCAAAAACACCTAGATATGAGGGCCTTTGACCCAAAAAGACCTCAGATTATAGGGTCGACAAATGCCCAGATTTGAAGGCCCCAAGAGAATTAAAAGAAGAGAGAGCAAGCATCTTTCTCAGCCCGCGACCGCCGTTTTTCTTCAGCTGCTGTTCTCTTCGTTTGTCCGTTGGTTTCACAAAACAGAGCTGTGTTTGGCACCCGTCCCCAGTTTTTTTTCTTCCTCTTTTGTCCTCGTTGGTTTTCAAAACCAGCTTCTCGCGCACACGTCCCTTGCTGCTGGGTTCACCGGAAGCTGAAACTCGCGACAGGCGGACTCCAAGTTCTGGATCTCCCGGCAGGAGTACCAAGACGTGGGGGCCGGTGAGCCCTGGCACGCTTTGATTTTGGTCGGTTTGGATTGGTTCGGATTTGGGTTTGAACCGCTGGTTTTAGGTTTTAGGTAGAGGGATGGGAAACCACCCCAGAACAGCTCCAAAACTTGGGGTGGATTTGGGCACACGGGTCCGGCTTCCCGAACCAACCAGCTTTCAACACAGGATGTGTGGAGGGTGTCCTTGTTTTGAGTGAACTGAAGGACAACGGTTCCGTTTTGGGGTCCGCCTGCCCAATGGGGGAAAACCAACCAGACTCCGGACGCACCACAAAAAGAACCAAAAGGAGTGTTCGTTTAAAGAGGGGGAGTCGAACATACAAAGGCTCCCATGGACGACGGGTTTGAGGCAAGGAGCTCAAACCAGTCGCATGAATACCACCAAACATGAAGGTTCCCCTCTAAATTGGGACCCCCCCAAATCAACTTCAGCTTCCAAACGGCGCCGGCAGCTCTTGTTCTCCGCGCCAGGTGCGGTGCAGCGATTGATTCCCACGAAGCTGTCGTGAGCCGGAAAAAAAGAAGAAGCAGGGGGCAGGCGGCTGCTCCTAGAAGTGTCGAACAGGTGGCCAAACCGGGTTTCGCCGGACAACGGGATGGGGTTCCTTTGGCTTCCTGGAGGGGTCGCCTTGTCGATTTTGGAGCCCGGGATTGAAGCCGCCCAGCTGATTTTTTTACCAAGCGGTGCCCCCCGGCTTGGCGTTTTTTCCTTCCTGCGGGGGGCTCCAGGCGCCCCATGGTTTTTTTCGCTCCGTTCATTCGTTTCGCATGGTTTTCTTTCAGTGGGGTTAGAACTGGGGGATTTGGGCCACCCCGGCATCTCCACAAAAACAGAAAGGGTGGACATGTAAAATACTCCCCAAGCCATTGCTCAATCCAGATTTTACTCCAGCAAGTTTGCCCAGGAGTCTTCTCTGGGAACCATGTCAGTGCCTGGCATCTCCTTGATTGCTTGATTCCGCGATTTCAGGTTCGTAAGTCATGAGGATTCCATACCAAGCGCGCAATCACGGTCGCGACAAGGGCAAACCACGCCGAAGCAACACACCCAGAGCTCCATGAGAGCTTTCAGATTCCGAAAGTGCACGACCCGACTGGATGCAAGACGGATGCTCTAAGTTTGTCCACATCGTCCGATCCTTCTGTTGGTTGCACTGAGCTTTAGCCGCCATGACTGCGGCCGTGGCTGAGGTTGGCGGTTGGTGGGGGGTTGCATTGACGACTTAAACTCCCAAAACTCTGAAGCAACATTTCTGTGGGTCAAAAATGGGTATCCATTTTGGAACCCTAGTAAATGGAGCCAAGGACTAAAACCTGCGGTCCCCTGGACATAACCCAGCCCTCAACGTGGGCGTTATGTTCGACGTCCGACACGCAACTGGCGAGGAGGCGATCAGCAAATTGGCACAGGAGCAGGGCATTTCCCACGGCGCCGTGGGCAAATCGTAGTGAACATCTCACTGGGCATGGTGTGAACAAATGGCTGTGGGTCAACACCAATGGGGAATGGTACCATTTTGGGGTAGGTGCACCACCAATTTTAGTCTATTTTGCTGTGATTAAAACCACCTTCAAGCTTTGGAAAATGATGGTTTTCCTGCTCAAAACAAGCTTCAGCCTGTTTTTTGCCGGGAATGCAGTTTTGGGTATCAAAAGGGCTGAGAAAAGAAACTCCGCCCCCTTGGCCCAAAACCACTTGTCTAGAAAACGGTTTGGATGTGTTTTTTGTTCATTTCACCTGTTCTTCCCCAACTACTTGAATTTTAGTAATGTTACATAATGTTTGAGTACTCTTCCAAAAACCTACAGGGGTGGATCCACAAGAAACACATGCAAGCCGTTTTCTAGACTGGGGTTTGTGGAAAACCGACCACCGAATCGCCTTTCGCTCGGGAAAAACCCTGGCCATGGTCTTTCCACTTTCTTTGTGCGTGTCTTCAGAACTTTTGGGAAACCAACCAATGCCTCAGAGACAAAACGAGGGGTGCCTGGGCAGTTCCTTTTGGTTTCCCTTTAAACCAGCCCCCACAGTGGTGCCACCCAAAACAGGACGAGCCATTTGGGTTCAACGGTTCCGTGGCTTGCGCCGCTTCGGTGCTCGCACTTCAGGCGGACCCGCCCGGCGCCGAGACATCCATCCGGATCCAGCGATCCGTCGGGCGTGTGTAACAGTGGACCGCGCGAGCCGGGCGGATCAGGAAACTGGTTGGTGCGATAGGGAATGCGCTTTCGGGTTTTGGGAAGGAACCGTTTTGGGGTTCCCTGAAAGGACACCGTAGGGCGATAGGGATGGTTTAAGGGGGTCATTCCCTGATTCCCAAAGTGGCCCCCCCGGACATGTGTCTGGGCAAAATGTTTCACGCATGATGTCATCGGGATCCCGTATTTTAGGTTGGTGACTTACCATTATTTACCACATCTGTGAACCCCGCTTACTCATGGACACCAGCCACCAAAGGGGCCCAAGTGCCAGTGGGCTCATACATCAGTGTATGCAACTAGCCTAGAACACAAAGCCGATGTCAATTAACTCATCTATCACCACCTGCTTCTTGACTCAGGTTCTTTCTGTTAGGGTTGGTGAGTCCATTTTGCGGTTGGCCGCTTTCAAGTGTTTCGTTTGGGGTTGACCGTTAAAGGCGAAAGGCCCCCCTCTGTGCCCGTTCAGTGTAATCCTTTTCCCTCTTTGGAGGGTTCCGCTAAACGTGGTCGTACTCAAAAGGATTCCTTTGTGTACCTTCTGATCGCAGGTTGCACCCGGGAGCGGTTCATTATGATTTCTTCCGGTATCTCAAAGGGCTGTTCTTGCCATGTACCAGCGGGATCCATCATCATCTTTTTTCCCCAACATGACACCCATGGTCCCGGTTCAAGTCAACTAGGATTTGGCCTTAAGGCCAAACCTTTCATGGTCAGACAGGATGTGGTGGTCTGCCGCTGTTCAAAACAGAGAGATCCCTCAGAAACTGTCAAGAACGTTTAACGCAAACAAAGGGGCAACTTTGCAGCTTCATTCGTCAGCTCTCTGTTTTGCCCCTGCTTCCCACTTTCAGCTTCCATGGTTTGCCGGCGGAGGTTAGCTCGGAGCGCTTCCTTGGATTCTTGTGTGCCGCCACCCAATGTGGACCACCTTCCGTTTTTAGCACCTGGCAGGGCTGGAAGACTCGGCCTTTGGATCCCTCCAAAAAATGGGGTTTCCCCACCAAACATCCCGCCCGGTGCCACGTTGAGCCGCGCGTCGAGCCGAGGCTTGGGCCCCGGGAGCGCACGCCGGTCACTATGGCCGTGAGGCCCGGCTTCTGCGGCTGCCGTCACGGGGGTTGGGTGGAGCCCGGCTTTCTCTGAGGTCATGACTTGCTGGCGCGATAGGTAGGGAGAATGAACCCGGGCCTTTGTCCCCGAAAAAGGGAAGCCGCCAGTTGGATGGTTTACAGTGTAATACAGGGGTCATTCCATTTCTCATTCCCGGCCTATTGCTCCGGAGCTGTTTCTGGGGGTTATCAAAGTCACAAACTGTCTGGCGGCTTTTTTTTCCGACTTTGATACCGGTAGAATAACGGGGCCGGTTTCTTGGAGGCGGAACTTCAAAACCTTTTGTTAGAACGCATGGGGATGTTGCGACTGTGTCTTAAATGAGCCAGTTGGAAGGTTCTTGCTGCTTGGTCTTCCAAAGAACCCTTTAAAACTGCTTTGCCTAAGTAGTCAAACAGCGTGTTTGACCGTTCCTTTCGTCTCCAAGCACTTGACCTGTGCAAACCTGCTTCCAGACCGTGAGAGGGGACCCAACGTCTACCTCGTGTCGTCGAAAGGAACGCCTGATTGGCCGAAGCATACACTCAAAGAAGACGGCCTGGTCTTTGGAGGATTACAGGTTGCAATTGGCAGCTGCTCCCCTTTTGTGATACCACATGGGCCATTCCTATGCCAACCTCCTATGCCAACTTTGACTCTCCCGATATAATTAGAACATGAGCCCAAACGCGGCAACTTTCTCTAAAAGGGTTTTGAATCCAGCGAGCTCAGCCATCAGATAGAAAACAGCCAAAGCCTTGAGTTTCCCGAACCGAGTTCCCGCGCAGGAAGAGCCTGAAGAGGACGCACGACCTCTTTGTGGGTAACGAAGAGCTCAAGCGGGTGGAGGACGCCTCTGCTTGAAGCGTGAAAACCGGGTGGGTTGGGGCGGGGAGGGGGAGGGGGGAAACTGCAATGATGCAACTGCTTTGTTCCAGACACGAAGAGTCGCTGTTTGAGGAAGACACAGCGTTGGCGATCGAGCTGGGTTCGTGACGCCCTGGCCCCACCACCTGCCCGAGGTATGGCAAGGGGCAACCCTGAAGGCCTGCCTCAAGCAACTTGCCGTTCAAACGGCCACGATTTGAAGGTAGGATGTCAACCCCTGACTCAAAAAGGAGAAAAAAATCTTTCTTTGGCTATGGCTAGCTGGCAGATTGAGAACTCAAGTTGGAACCCAAGGTTCCCGACTTGTACGGAGGGTTTGCTTGGACACCACGTCGGTGGAAACCTGGAATTCCAACTTGATCTTTTCCAATCGGGCCAAGGGAACCTCTGGCGGCTTCGAGTGTCAGGATCCAAGAGGAACAGAGATGATGGTACGCATGAAGCTCCATGACGAGTGCCCCCGAGACGATGCCGCTGGGCGAGTCTGTTTTTTGGTGGTGCACAAAATGGTGGTTGTCTTTTCGGTCTTCCTTCAAAGCCACCCAAAAATCGCTCCCTTAAAAACAGACACAAACGGGTGTTTCTAAAGAGAGAAGAATCTTCTCGAGCAACAGGGTCTCCGCATTGCAAATCTCTGAAGTTGGGACACATTTGTAATGAGCCCACCTGGGGGTTAAACAAGCTCACGAGTAAGGCTCGCTTGTTGATTCTAGATTTGCCAGTGTCATTTTTGATACTCCGCTTGGAGTTGTTTTGAAGGGACGTTTTTTTTTGCGATTTCCGCATATTTTGCCAGAAGCCAACGTATTCCAAAATCAGCCTGGCCCACTACCCAAATGCGAACATCCCCACTACACAAGATCATCCCCCCATCATCCCCCCCAATCATTAGATGGGTTTGCCTCCAGATGGGTTCCCCCGAAAGCGGCGCCCTGAAAAAGGGTACGACTGAGAAAGACACGCCCCAAACGTTCCGTTTCCGGGGCCGATCCTGTGGTCGCCCGTGCAAAGTCCGACCCCTGCCATTTCGGTCTCAATTTGTGGAAGTCAGACTGCGTAGGGGAACTCCCTTTTGAGAGGGTTGTGAAGGGAAGCCAAAAAGAGCCCCCACGCATTTTGTTGGGGCTCTCGCCTATTATTGAGACGCCCAGATAGCCAAGCTGCCTTTTTTTTCCAGACCCAAATGGAGCAGTGACCTAAAACAGTGGGTACATGGAGCAGGGGCAGCCAAAAATAAGGAACACTAGCCATTTTTGAGTGCTTATATTCCTTTTTTTGGCACACCCATATAGGTTGGGAACTCCACCTATTGCCAGTGAAAACCAGGGCGTGTCGATCTCGTCTTCGAGGGGCTCGGCAGTCTTTGTGACTCTCTTGATTAGGACGTCCCCGATCTGGAGCAGGCTGCCTGTGAGGAGAATAGGCTCATTGGTGCCGGTGTAACTAGGCTGCGGGGAAGCGGATGGTCTCTGCCTGCAGGTGGTGTGGAAGTTCGGCTGTGGTGATCAACGCGAGGGCTTCCGTGGAGAGGCTCTGCGCGTCCTTGATGAAGCGCATGGCGTCCTCAACCGTGGTGAGCGCGAATCCTCTTTTGTTGCAGCCTATGTCGGAGAAGGCGATCTGGGCAACAGGGTTGTCCTCATCGTCGCCAAAGATACCCTCCGGGATGACGAGATGGTTGGGATCAACTTGAAGAGAGAGAGCTCGGCCAGCGTGGCTTTGCCCCTTGAGCTTTTTGCCTTTCGCATTGGGGATGTTGGTGCCGAACTTGGAGTTGGCGCGTTCCGCGATGTGATCTTGGAGTTCGTTGTAGTCGATCCACCTGGAAGCCGGCCGAGAGGCAAGAGCCTTGAGAGCCTGCCAGTTGTTCTTGTCCTTCTGGATGGGTCCAATGCCAAGCTTGGCAATAGCGGTGTCGGCTCTGGATTGGACTGCTGCCTGGGACCTCCGAGGTCAGTGGTGTCATTCTCCGTAGGTCCACCCTGAAGTGGGAGTAGCAAAAGCCAAGTGCCATTGTTTGATGCGCCCGTCGGGGAAGTGGTTCTCATAGGTCAAGGTGCCATCCAAAATGGGCAACTGCGAGAGCTCCGCAGTCCCCATTGCTGGTAGAGGCAAAGATGTACTTGTGCTGGATGTGCGGGGAAGGCCAGCCCATCAACATGATAGTTCTCAGAACGTGATTGTTGAGTGGATGGATCTTTGAAGATGGCCGCTGTCATGTTATCCTCAAGCTCTATTTGTGGTTTATGCCATGGGGATTGGACTCTGGGCTGTTCTGATTTGTGGAGCACTCATAGGCCAGCTCTCGGTGGTGGTGCCTCTAGTGACCTTGGGCCGTGGATCATTGGCCCCTGAATCCCTTGAAGCCTCAGTGGCTCGCGCTGGAAGCTCACCACGAGAGGTTCAGACAGTTGTGCCGTCTGGATTCAGCAGCGTGGGGAGTCCAGGAGCATTTTCAACTGTCGATGATGCTGAGGCAACTCCTGCAAGTTGACAGTATCAATGGAGGCAACTCTTTGGGAGTGGAGCTCATGTTCAGGCGACTTCAGACCATTGAGTACGCCCACTCAGAGAAGGCCAGGGAGAATGAGTCGAGGCTGTCAGGAGGCAAGTTGGCGTTGGAGGAGCAGTATGTTTTCGGATCAGTTGTCCGACATGCCGGAACCCTGATGATTGCGCCTTCGTTGCTGAGCCACGTGAAGGAGGAGACAGAGAAGTAGGTGCTGCTGGCCAAGAATCTCCGCAAGGCCAAGGAGGAAAGGGAGTTGGCCGCCAAGAAAGGCGGGAAGAAGAATGCCAAGAATGAGGAAGGCCCCTGATGAAGGGGCTGATGCTGGAGGGTGGGTCGGCTTCAGCATCGATGCCACAGACCCAATGGATTCAGTCCGATGATCGAAGTGTTCCACGAGAAGTGTTCCCTCTTCCATCGTGTAGCTCGCTGCAGGACTGCAGAAATCCATCTTCGGAGGCCAGTGTTTGCAGAACTGTTCGACGGAGGCTGGAGAGACGGCAGCACGTGAGTCAGATGGTGGAGGAGTGTGTTTGGGGGCTCAATGCATTGTACAGTGGAGAGCCGGTGCAGAAGGCTTTGTCGTCTGCGCCACCTTCAGCCTCACAGCACAGGATTCTCAAGGCGTTGGGCCCTCCTCCGGAGAAGCTCACCGGCCCAGGAGCGTTAGAAGAGCTCCGGGCTTTCGACGGGTACGGCGACGACCAGATGCCGTGCTCTGTTCGACCATATTCACCCCAGCTCCTGTCTTTGCCTTCGTGCGGGAACGAAAGCGTACCGCTCGAGAAATTGATGGGAGAGGAGGGTTGTACACTAGTGGACGAGTTCATTCGTACCCGTCTTCTGCCGGAGAATGAGGCTCGCAGGAATGTCAGGGCGAGTGGCTTGAGGGAAGCGTACAGTGATCCACGTCTTCGAGAGCCTGACACTTACCGGCAGTTCGTGCATAGGTTGCTGGAGGCAGATCTGGTGGAAGTCGTGAAGGAGAAGTGGGCAGAGAAGATAGAGATCTTCTTTGTTGCCAAGAAGGACGGAAGGCTGAGGATGGTTTGTGACTGCAGGTTGTCGAACTGTCATTTCGCAAAACCTGACAAGGTTCGGCTATGCACTGCGGAAGCACTGACCCGGATACAGCTGCCACCGGGGTCGACCCTGCACGTATCTACGGCAGATCTCAAAGATGCCTTCTATCACTTCCAGCTTCCAGCGGGTTTGAGGCGGTTTTTTGGCCTTCGCGGACTCAGGGCTGGAGAGTTGGGGCTGTCTGAGATAAACGGTCACGCAGTGGGTCCCAATGAGGAGGTATTTCCACGTTTGAAGGTGTTGCCCATGGGGTGGTCGCATGCCCTTTTTTGGTGTCAGCGGTTGCATCAAAGGATAGTTGCATCAATAGGGGCTGGTCCTGACAACTGTGTTGAGGACAAGGTTGCAATCCCTGATCCAAGCGTAATGCACCTCGAGTATGTTGACAATTTCGTTTGCTTGGGAACAGATGGACCGGCAGTCGAAGCACTGTCATCCGCCGGTGTCACGGCTCTACGTGAGAAGGGTCTGGTTGTGCACGAAATTGACAGTGTGTCTACAGACAAGGAGCCAGTCAAGGTCTTGGGGTGGCAGTTCAGCGGGACGAAGATCCAGCCGGTGCCACTGCGAGTCTGGCGTGTCCGTTTGGGGATACAAGAGCTCCTCAAGATTGGCAATGTTCCCGGTCGCCAACTGGAAAAGGTCGTTGGACATGCGGCTTTCATTTGTTTGGGGAGGCGGGAGGGCTTGTCAATTTTTGGGGAGACATATACCTTCATCAAGAGGCACTATCAACACCGACACCGGTTGTGGTCACCTGTCCGTCGAGAGCTTCAGATATTTTGCTGGATTTTACCTTTAATTTGGCGGGATTTATCAGCAGACTGGAGCACGGATGTCACTGCAGTTGATGCATCAAATTGGGGTTTGGGAGCTACAGTTGTGACCTTTGACCAGCAGGAAGTTAAAACCCTTGGACAGTTTTCGGAGCGCTGGAGATTTGAATCAGACAATTTTTCCAGACCTCGGGTGACGGCTTTTGGTATTGGTGTTTCAGATGACACTGACGAGGCCACAGCAGTCCAATGGGCCGCCAACGCAGAGGGCATCAGCCACAATCAGCAGGTGTCCCCCTTAGACTTTGGGCAGGGGCGGAAGGATGAAAGTTTCTTCAAGCCAGTCCCCCTCAGTGTCGTTGATCGTCATTGGCGGGTTGTTGGAAGATACAAGTGGAAACGTCAAGAAGGGATGCCAGTGTTGGAAGCCAGATCCACCCTTTTTGCATTAAAGCATTCCTTGAGGAGGTCAGATAACATCAGCAAGAGGCTTTTGGTTTTATCCGACAGCATGACAGCCATATGCGCAATTGACAAGGGTAGAGGGCGCACAAGAGGTCTCAGGAGGGTTACTCAACAGATTGGCGCACTTTTGCTTGCCAGTGGTTGTGTGTTGGGCCTCCGGTGGTTCAGAAATGAATCCTGCAGACGGTCCTTCAAGAGGGTCCCTTTTTCCTGCTCGGCCCCACCTACCTGTTGTTCATGGTCATTCATCGGCAGATTCCAATGCCTCAGCTGGCCCCCGATCACCGGAAGAGGGAAGCAAAGAAGGTGAGGAAGAAGAAGGAAGCGCCCGGCCAGCAGCCTGCCTTGAATCTTGAGAAGCAGGCCAAAAGACAACAACAGCTGGAGCAAGTTGGCAGTCTCGCGAACGCCTCAGTGGGTCCAGTGGCTCTGAGTCGGTATCAGGCAATGAGGGAGAGGCTGCAGACGAGCGCCGGTCAAACGATCAATGCTCGAGTCTCTGCAAAGCGGATGGAGCAGATGCTGTGCAATTGCCTGCACGAGATGTTTCTGGAGGGCGAAGGGTTCAGTTCAGCCCAGTACATGGTGGCAGCCGCATTGTTTTTCTGCCCCCACCTTCGGTCGCCTCGTCAGATGATGCTGCCTATGACCAAACAGTGCTTGCAGGGATGGAGAAAACTAGACCCACCTTTGTCCCGGCTGCCGCTCCCACACGAGGTCGTGTGTCTGATGGCCGAGCACTCAATCAAGAAGAGCAAGATCGAGGAAGGACTCATGATGCTTTTGGCCATGGAGGCCTATCTTCGGCCGGGGGAGCTCAACAAGATCAGAGTGGGCGATGTGGTGCCGCCGGTAGCCGGCAGCAAGAAGCCGCAGTGGTCCCTGGTCCTTCACCCGACCGAGGAGGGTCAGATGTCCAAAGCTCAGGAGTTCGACGAGACCATCATCTTCGATCTAGACGAGCAGCCTGCCCTTCTGGAAGCCATTTACCGTGTCATGCGGCTGGCGTTCAGGAATCCTCAGGAGAAGGTATTCAGTGTGAAGTTCGAACAGGTCATGCGAAGGATGGAAGAGGCATGCCAGGCTCACAACATGACATGTCTGGGCCCGCCACATGCGTATCGGCTTCGACATGCAGGGGCCTCCCAGGATTTTCTGCTAAAAGCACGCAACATGGCGGACATACAGCAGCGAGGAAGATGGAAAGCGCCGTCCTCAACCCGAAGATACCAAAAAGGGGGTCGCTTGCAACAGATGCTGCATCAACTGCCCAAGGCCGCACGAGATGCGGCGTTAAGGGCAAGCCAGCGTCGCGTGGCCTTGCTCCGCAGCCTGCGCTGAGCAGGCAGCCGGGCACCTCGCCGGTCTTCATCGAGATTTTTTCTGGGTGTGGGAATTTGGCGAAAAGTGTTAGCAGACTCACCAACTGGGTGGTGCTGATTTGGGACATCACACTTGGCTCTGAATACGACCTGCGATCCATTAGCAAGCGTCGCTTGATTGGAGAGTGGGTTCGATGCGGCTGGGTGGTTGGTTTTCATCTTGGTACACCTTGCGACAGTTTCACCAGAGCACGAGATGTGCCGCCGGGACCTCCCCCTTTGCGGAGTGACACTTGCCCACTTGGTTTGAGCGGTTTAAGACCTTCTGATCAGGTGAAGGTGATTACAGGGAATTCATGGATGCGTTTTTCTGCATGGATATTGCGGCTGGCTTTGCAGTTCAATGTTTTTGCAACCATGGAGAACCCTCAACGATCACGGATATGGTTATGTCCGCCGATGTTGGCTTTGCTCAGAAGACCCTCAGTTTGCACGTATGTCACTCACTACTGTTTCTGGGGAAAGCCCTTCAAAAAGGCTACAAAGTTTTTGGCTGTCAACTTAGTGCTGAGCCGCCTGGACAATGCTTTCTGCCACGCTTCAAAGAGAGGTCTTTGTCGATTTACAGGGGCTCCTCACCTTCGGTTGTGCGGTCAAGACGAGCAAGGACAGTGGCTCACAAGAATCGCCCAGCCATATCCTGTCAAAATGTGCAACGCAATAGCAAAGTGCTTCAACGATGCAGAAGTACACCGAATAGCAGACCGATTTCAATCCAAATTGGCCTAAACCGGCTTCGCCAGAAGGCGTGGCAACTATGGGCCATCTTCCAACGGCTACAGATTGGTGACGCAAACATGGGTTGACAGTTGGATTTTGTTCGTGGCTTTGTCATGGACTTTCAGCTGACGATCTAAAGCAGTTGTCGAGTCACCTTTCTGGCCTAGCGGAAAAAGTGAGTGGAACGGCATGATAGTTCTCAGAACGTGATTGTTGAGTGGATGGATCTTTGAAGATGGCCGCTGTCATGTTATCCTCAAGCTCTCCACACCCAGACCCGCCCTGGAGCTCTTCGGGGTTGACAGTTGGATTTTGTTCGTGGCTTTGTCATGGACTTTCAGCTGACGATCTAAAGCAGTTGTCGAGTCACCTTTGTGGCCTAGCGGAAAAAGTGAGTGGAACGGTGCGTACAAATGTCAAAGGCGAGGTCTTGTGCAGCTTGTTGGTTGGGAGTAGCAGGAACATCCCAGCAGATGGCCTGGGTGTAGTCTTCCAAAGGCTAAAGAGTAAGGAGCGTCTAGTGGTTGTTGTACGGGAAGATGATGACGACCCGGTCGGTCAACTGCAGCTCATTGGGCAGAGTTCGCGTTGTTGCTTGGAGGAGCTCATGTGCTTGGGCCGGGGTGATCACCCCCCACGGGCGTGGGTCGATGACGCAGTGTAGTTGAGGTTTTCATGGAGGTTGTGGAGGACTGCCGTTTCATCCCGGGTGAGTCCTGCGGTTTCAGGGCCAGCCGAGGGCGCTTGTCCGTAGTCACGGAAAGGCAATGGCTTGCCTTTTCCTGTTGATTTGGCAGTGCAGCCGGTCTGTGGCACTGGCGATGAGCTCCTGGTCGGATTGGATGTGGCCCGACGGGTGAACATGTACTGCAGCTCCGAGGGAGACCAGGGCGTCCGGCTCTCCCTCCTCCTTGAGTGTCAAGGTGCGCAAGAAGCAGGCGATCCCGGAGGAGCTTGTGTTGGTATTCATGGACGTAGCCAAGAGCTGAGCGGCCTGGGCGCTTCGCGTAGATCTGGACGATCCAGTTGACCACATACGCGAAGACCCACGATTTGGCCGACCAGGCAGAGTGCGTGACGTGCTGGGTGAGGTAGCGGGGCCGAAGGCATCCACGTGTTCCGGATCGACATCCGCATGGGCAAGTCTGCGGAGCTGCCAGGTTGAGATGCCGAAGTGCCGTAATTGGGGTGCCGTACTCATCTTCGTCTGGCGAAATTGGCTATTCCTGGATGACAGAGCGTTCGGGAAGGGGTTGCTCAAAAAACAGGTCGTTTTTGGGGCATGATGCGCCACCACCTCTTCCGACGACTGGCCCATTGGTCCTGAAAGTCCAGGATGATGGCGTGGATCTGCCAATTGCGCCCATGGCCCATGGGCATATTCCTGAAGAAGCAGCATGACATCTGGGTGCTCCTTGACGTTGTGGACGCATTGCAGGATGAGGCCAACCGATTGGAGTAGCCATGAGGCCTTCAGGATTGACCGGAGAGTGTTTCCCCTTGTGTCTTGCAGCCCTCGTTGGTCTCCCTGCGCCCTGCAGGGTTGACAGGGGAAGCCAGCAGAGACTAGGCATGGCCGTGCATTTGCGGCCACGTGGAACTGCAGGAGTGCCTCCTAGTCTTCAATGTTGGCCTGGATGGTGTAGTGTCCTTGTAGATGAAGAGCAGCACAGGCTAGGGCACTGTGGTCGAGGCAGGCCACCGTCTTGATCCCGACGAAGTTGGCACAAGCCGCCAATGCCGGCGTAAAGTTCTTTGAGCTGGAAGAAGTCCCCGAAGGTGGGCTTGAAGTGGCCAGCCCATCCCGATCGTTCATCGAGTAGAAGCCGAGGTTGGGGTACTACAGCAGTGAGCTCCGCATTGTAGAGCGTGACCAGCCCAGTCTCCTCGATGGAGGGGATCACCACGAAGTGCTGCTGTGGGTTGATGCCCTCCATCAGCGTGCCCCGAGATCGGGGGAGGGGTGCACCCAGAGACGTGGCTCTCATCTCCCGAGACTCTGCTGTCAACCGGCCCTACCGCCGGGAGGTGCTCGGGCCAGGGCTCATGGACAACACATAAACAATAAATAAATAAGCCAAATGAAACAACATTAAAACACATAAACAAAGTTTTCGGACCGTCGTGGTACTTGCCCTTGCAGCTTTTCAGTGGGAAATGCATGATACCAACAGGAACTTGTGGGTATCAAAGGTGGTTCTCAGGTTCCGCAGCCATAAGAATGACGCCACTCTAGTCTTGAATGGCCTTCCAACTCCCTTCTGAAGGTTCTGCGCTGGATGGACTATGCGAGGGGATACGGTGTATATTTGGCTAACCCGGGGGTTTGTCTTCCTTAGGAGACCCGAATCAAGTCAATTGTTCCCTAGTTTGATGGGCGGGTGAGGGAAACAACACCAGCCAAACATTTGACCAGATCATTCGGGTCTCTGTGCTCTCCTTTTTCTGAATCCGCTGGGTTTTGTCAGCAACCCACAGGCGACTCGTGAGTGATACAGCACAGCACGTCGGTGGATCCACCGATCACACAGGTACGAGCACGTGCGGGACGTGCCGGAGCAGGTGAATGATGAGAACGCGGCGCCGGAGCCTTGAGGGCGAGGGCGAGGGCTCCGTCACGGATGGAGCCGGTTGGCCCCTTGGTTGTGCTGAAGCAATTATGCATGTTCAGAGATGGAGGTTCGTCAACAGCGGGCTGGGGAAGCGAGTTTTGAGAGCCTGTTTTCTGTGACTGGCCAAGTTGGAATCTCTTTCAAAGTGATCAAGCACTCATGGTTTGGATGGGCATTCCACTTTGACGTCACAGAAGGGGGCCAATTTTCCACAACCATGCTCGACCATGTTGCGCATGCTGTTGCATTTGGACCCGTGTCGGGCCCCATCAACAGTCCCCTTTGGCAGGGTCAAATTGGTGGTGTTGATCTCAGCTGACGTAAAAAGTAGACTTCTCCTCTCCATAAGGTACCACCGTTGGAGCCAGCTCCTTTTCCGCTTCCCTTTTCCAAGCCCCACGGAAAAGGAGTTCTGCGAATCCTGGCGATTTTTGTTTCTTCCTTTGGGCCCAAAGGGCGCAGAAAAAACGGAGAGATTGGGACCGAGGGTGCCCTTCTTGCGGGCAGCCATCAGCGACGACGCCACCAAAGAGGCAGACATGTCGTTTCAGGGCTCAGGGGTGTTGGTTTTTGTTTGTGTGTTTGATTGTTTGTTTGTTTTCTCTTTTGCTTTTCCTGGATGAGTTCAACATTATCTTTTGGATCCTGCGATCCGTTTGCTTGGGCGATGCGAAGGGCGGAAGATAAACACGTGGCTTGCTGACATAGGTCTTTGGTTCGACCAACCCTTTGGCTTCATGTTCAAGCCGGCAACAGGGCCCCCTTTTCAGTGGGGGAGGAGACGGTGCATGCATTCTGCAATCATACCTCGGGGGTGGGGGGGCTTTCTATACGCTGCGATACGCCCATTATCAGGAAACGGAATTCCGCCTGATACACATCGACCAGGGCTGAACAGTTTGCCAAGCGGCGGCCCTCACGCCTTGCCAAGAAACACGGTGTTGGCGGGCCATGTTGTTTGTCATGCCTTTATGCACATATAATGAACGTGAAACAGCTTCTCTCGTGAGTCCTCACATGCAACACGGACCTGATTCTCAGTCAAAACAGCTCCTCGTAGTGGACGTCCTTCAGAAAAGCACGTGGAGATTTCTATTGGGGAAAGTGCCCCCCAAAGGTCAAACGCATCCATTGCAACATGGAGCAAGCATATTTCTGAAAACATGGAGCAGGGTCGTTTCAGCCACCCTTGGGTTCTGCCAGGGGTTTGATAAATTTGTTCCCATTCTGGAGGCCGGCTATTCTCAAACGAATATCAGGGGCCTTGATTTGGTATCGGACGCCTTTGCGGGGTGTCGACGGCCCTCCCTGCATAGCAGCCGACCCTGTTGTAGGGTGTCGTTTTTGGGTTTCGGGCGTTCCCCTGTCGGCTTCTGTGGTGGGTTACTCCTGTTATCCCAACCGTTTTTGTTTGTGTGTGTGTGTGTGTGTTTTGTTTTGGAGGCGTTTGGTCTATTTCCACATTTATCCCTCTTCGGGGGCCGGGTTGAAGGCGAAAGATACCCTTCAAATACGCAAGCCATCTCTTGGAAAACACCCTCAAACTGGGGGACACCCAAAATGGCTACCCAGCATCAAAAACAAAGCACGCCAAAATTCTTCAAAGGGATCAGTCATGCCAGCTCCCTGAACTTCCAAGAGGAGAGGTCGGCTTGTGGGCCGACCCCGGAGTTCCTCCAAAAAAGACAACTCTGCTCCTCTTTCTTTGTTGTTTCTTGGTCATGTCCCAAAAGACGGATCCGTATTCCCACCTGAAAGCCTCAAGCTCGAAGCCAGGTGAATTGGAAAACCACCCACGGCTTGTGTGGGCATGGCACCCCATGTTCTGAGCAAGCGCCCTTCCGATGACTCGCAGGCCTTGCCATCAGCGATCACGCAGATGTTGACGGCGGGAATTGGGGGGGGCGGGGGTTAGTTCGGATTGGTTGGGGGCTGGCTTTTACCAAGCAATTGATTCTAGAGTAATGTGCGGCAGTCATTTGGGCCCTCATACTACCCTCGCAAAAGGGAGTTCCCTTACCCATTCAGGACAATTTTCAACCAATACGCACCTTGCCCTTGACCAGTTTGTGGTTTCGAGTGGTGATTTGGTGATGAAATCAGATGAGAAGACACCCCATACCTGCTAAGCAACCGATCCATCATGGTCCCCCAAGCTTCTCCCAGCCTTATTTTAGCAGGGCGGACCACAGCAGAGACGATCGACGCGCTAGAACGCTGGAATTGGGGGGGGTGTCCCAGCTCTCCCCACTGGCGAGTTTCCTTACCTGTACAACTAGCTGACCATCAAGTATTGAGATGACGTTTTGCTTTGGGTCTGGGCACTTCCATATTGGTGGAGGGTAGTGACCAAAAATATGGACCCCCCCCCCCCCCCTGCAAAACGATGAATTTGAGAGAAATCTCCAGCCTATGACTAAAGATGGCTTCCTGCACTAAAGCATTGTCGATGGGCTTCCCACTTCAATGGGACCCCCCCCTAGTCATCAACCAGGGGCTTTGCAATCCTGGGGTGGTCATATAGGTTTGTCTCTGAACAACCTCAAAACGCTGGCTGGTTTCCCCTTTGGTTTTCCTTTGTTGGACAACTCCCAAAAAGGGTACCATCTCCAAGAAAAAGGGCACATCCAAGGAGTTTGCCAAAAGTGTAGGCCCTTTTTGCACCTCCGCCGCCCTGCGCCTTTTAAAGGGGATACCAAGGGCCCCTACTTTGGACAACGCCCCCCATGTGGTACCGCGGGGAGCCGTTCCTTCGGATTTTCTTCGCCAGGACGGCGAGCACGGGCAGAAGCCCGGCCCGGCGGTTGGGCCAGTGCCGCCGCCCGGATTTTCGTTTTCCGGCGGAAAGTCGCCGTGAGTGCGCCGAGTTGTGTGCGCGGTGTGTCTTTTGAGGGTAGAATTTTTGGGTTGGTTTAGAGGGAATACCAAGAGGAACACCACCTTTTTGTGGGTTCCCCTAAAACCAGACAACCCCGTGTGTGTGTGGGTGTGTGTGTGTGGTTTTGGGTGGTTGTAACCAGCGGTTACTGCCACCGTACCCCGGCTTTGTTTTGACAGCATGATGTCAACCGCCATTTTGTTGGAAGCCTGGTTTTAACAGATATACCCTGATCAAAGCAGGTTTTCGGCAGGTGTCTTCAACATCTGAGCGAAGGCCCAAAAAGTCGAGTCGTGCTTTCAGAGCAAACATCTCAGGTAGAGCGACTTGGACCCCGAGGTATCGGATCTTTGAGGCTTCCCTCTCTTTGAGGTTGATCCGCTTTTGGCATCCACAAGCACCAGCTGATTTCCTGAGCAAGCCCTGCCCCGGGCCATGGACACACCACTTAGGCTTCGGCTTCGAAGCCTTGGAACATGACAAAGGGGGAGTCCTGCAGACAAAAGATGAAATGGCCACTGTTTCACACAATCTTTGCTTGCCTTATCGGCCTTTTGCGTAGTGTCAGCGAGTCTTGATTTTTTCCCCTTTTTCTGGGGGAGCCTAAAATGAATTGATTCCACAAGACAGGCGACCCACCTGTTACTAGCATGGTCCTGCGAATTGATCCAAAGGTTTAGCGCACCATGTTCTTGTCCGTATCCAGGGGCAGTTTTTCTACTTTACAAGGACGCTGTTGCCATTTAAGCTCGGATTTCACCTCTCATCCAATCACATGGAACCTGACCCGGAAATCCAGGAAGACAATTTCTTCTCAGTGGATCAATGCATGCTGGTGGACGGGAGGGTACCAAAGCAGTGATTCCAATTTTGCATGCTTGACTTGGGGAACCAGGGCAAAGAAGGCTCAAACAACGCACAGGTGCAAGTTAACGACCGCAAGCTTGTTCATTTTTTTTCGTGTACCAGCTTTTGACTATCGGAGTTGTAGTCAGCAGCTGGACTTCTGGACTTCAACAAGTTCCTCCAATCTGCGATTTGGAGAGTGCCTTTTGCGAATGTGCATTTTGGGAGCCGACCGTTTCGTTTGTTTGGTTGGTTTGGTGTGGTTTCTTTCTTCCCATTTTCATCTTGGTTGGTTTGGTTGGCGTCTGTTTCATGTTTGTTTGGCGTCTGATCTATCTTCCATTTTGATTTGATTGGTTTGGTTTCGTTTTCATTTGTGGTTTGTTCGTTTGTTTGCTTGGTTTGTTTGGTTTGTTCATGCGTTTGTTTGGTTTGGTTTTGGTTTGTTCCCATTTTCTTGTGCGCCCATGCTTGCTTGCTTTTGGATTTGACAAACGGTTTGGTTGGTTTTTGCGTTCGTCTGAGTTGTTTTGGTTTGTTCCCATTTTCACGGGTTTCCATGTTGGGCTTGTTTTTGCTTGTTTTGGTTTGCTTGATTTGTTTGGTGTTGGTTTGTTGGTTGGGCGTCGAGTCATCTCCCCTTCCCTTGGCCCTTCCCCGCCCCGCCAGGTGGTGCCGCTGGCGGCGCCCAAGGCGCCGGCGGACCCCTCCACGCAGATCCAGGTGCGGGGAGTCGCGTCCGCGCGAATGCGCCGTGGGGGCGGCAGTTGGGCTTAACAATCGGACCGAACGGGAGGTGTTGCCATTAAAAAAGCGAGAAACAACTGCAGGTTTTTGATGAGGGGTCTCTGAAAAGAGGCTTTCGCCATGAAAAAGAAGAAGAAGAAAAAGCCGCAGGTTTGAATGAGAGGCTCTGAAAGCAGGCTGTGGCCATCAAACAAAAACGTGGGTTTTTGATGAGAGGCTCTGAAAAAGAGGCTTCCCCTGACAAAAGAGGGCTGCTTTCTTGGGCCGCTTCAAAGGGTTCCAAAAAGGAAGTTGTGAAGCACTCGTTTCGTTCAAGAATGTGGGGGGAGCTTCGTTTCTAATTTTTCTTTTCTTGGGTAGTGTTTTGTCGGGTGATTTCGGGTCGAGGGGATGGCTTGCGCCTGCGCAGCAAGTTGTATGCGCATTGCCCTGCGCCGCGCTATGTTTGTCTGTGTGATTTTGAAAGTCAGGGGCCCCAGAGGCGAATGCAACACTCACAGCCTGACAGGCATCCAGTGCTCCGAATGAGGTTCGGTCGTAACTTACCGTCGATTTTGATGAAGCAGGTGGTCGAAATATTTGGGGGGACACGAGCCACGAAATGAAATTTCAGCCACAAAACCAGTCGGAGGCCTGTTAGCTCATGTGATTTCCTCTTCAGGCCTTGAGAAGGATCAAGCCAAACCACAGAGACCTTGCTCATGATGCACATCCTTCACCAGCGGTTCCTGTATTTCCGGCTGAGGATTTATTGCAACTATCTTGCTGGGGGTTTAGGCAGATGTCTTCCTCAGCCACTCAGCTTTTGCCGGTTCTCAGCAGAATGACGCCAACATCATCATCCTTTGCGGTTTCCGGAAAGGGAATCTCAAGGTTCATTTCCAAACCCCTGTTTACCAGGGTGCTTTTATTCAGGATACCCGTTTTGGATTGGAAACCAAAGGGAAACAAAAGGCAAAACAACGCCACTTTTGCGGATCTCATTTTTTTCCCCCCAAGGAAACCGTGTCGTGTTTCTTTTTCCCCAGAAAAGGACGGCAGAAGACGCCGCCGTTGCGTCGGGTCGCGGCCCATGTCTGTCCGAAGCGCCCGGGCGACAAAAACCCCGCGCGCGGACACGCGCCCGACGCCGGGGCGCGCGCCAGGTGCGGCCGCTCCGGGAGCGCCCGGACGTGCCGAAGCCGATTTGGCACCCCCCCTGGAAGCTGATGCGGGTCACGCCCGGGGCCTCGAGAAAAAGAAGCTGGAAGAAGGGCGAGGGTCTCGCGGCCGGCGCCGGGGGTCGAGTTCCTTTGCCTTTTTTTTTAGTGCTCACTCGATTTTGGTGTTTCTTCTCTTTTCAGGCTCACTGAGCTGAATGTGGGCGGCTCATCTTTTTTTCATAATACCCTTTTTGGGGTTGGCAAAAAGGGAAACCAAAGGGACACCGCTAGTTTTTTGTTTGGGGGGGTCCCCTAAAGAAAGACACGCCCATACGGCTCAGAATCACGGATCTGGGTTTTGGTTGGAGGGCAAGAGGTGAGGCAACGAGTGCCAAATCCAACTGCCGGGGGTTCCAAAAGGGCTTCAAACTCTATTTCCCAGAGTCATTCACATCCCTTCTTGGTCGCGCCGCTCAATGTGGGGAACCACGTCTACGGAGAAGGAAGACGTTGGCCATGTCGGGCTCAACGAACCCACGGCCATCTTTGGCGCGGCTTATTTGAGGCTATCGAAAGGCAACCAGAGTGGTTTTTATGGTATGCTGCAATTAGGATATGTGGTTTACATGCAGGGTGGAAGGAACTAAAGGGCTTCTCCCCTACAAGGTTCTTATCTCTGCAACGGTCAATATTCACCAGCATGTTCCGTGGTCTGACATGGGCTACTCTGACATCTGACATGCTTCAGGTTTTTCGCATCCATCCGAGTCATGAAGCGAACCAGTTGAACGACGGTCTTGAGATCGGCACGCTAAAATCAGAGCGCGAGCGTGCTTCGGTAACGGCCTGATTCTCCTCAGGAGCTCCAAGCGGGTTCCATGTGACATGTCGAGTAATTCGCCTTCCGCAGGGCCAAGCTTCGGGATGGGATGGATTCGAAGGGTTGGCCTAATTCCCCTTCTCGAATGGGAACATGAGTTGACAATGGGTACAGCTAACAAATGCTCTATTCCCTCTTTCCAACATATTTCTTTCCTGTAGTTGGCAGCAATCAATTGGCATATGCATTGGGTGCAGTTGCCTCAATGCACTGTTCCTCAAAAGCAGCGTTTTCCAACGCGGATGATGGAAGATCGGATTATCCCACCCTCCATTCTTGAAGCCCGCCAGCTGTATTGATGGCGGTCGCCATCATTCCCAGGTCCTAAAAGCAAGTGAGCACACCAGTCAGTATTGCAACTTGTTGTCTATGGCATGAAGCAAGGAAATGCGGTTCATCCAATGCTTGGAGGTGTCCTGAAATTGGATCTTGTGCACGTGGACCTTTCACCGTGTGCCCTTTTGGACACTGACTGTTTCCCAGCTCGTATCGAATTATCCACTTGCACGGGGGGCGGGTTCACCCCGGCGCGACGGCAGCCCCTGGCTGAGGTCTGGTCACGAGGGCTGGGTGCGGACAGTAGCCTGTGACCCCACGAACGAGTGGCGCGCAGCCCAGGGAGCGAAGGGGCGCAAGCAAAGGACCTCCAAAAACGGGCCAAGAAGGGACCCCCCACCCCCCCGCCCGCCCAAAAAAAGAGAGGGGGATATAGCTAAAAACAATAGCAGAAGTGATGTGGACCCGCAAACATGGACAAAGGGCCTGGTGGTTGTGGGGTTTTGATACATTGACCCTGGCTTAAAGACCACCTGGTCCTTTGGGGCAACCCCTTCTCGGATGCATCTGGCTCATTGGTCACGGATTTATGTGGCTTCTTTCACGTGTGGTTCAGTGTCTCCCTTGGGTTTCCCTTTGGGTTTCCCTTGGGTTTCCCCTTGGGAACACCGTTTACCAGAAGGCTTCAGCTCAGAGTGTCAAGGATCACAGCTTTCGGAAGTCGAGAACGGCAGTGTCAACTGGAGCACACGGAAGAAAAGCAATTCCCACGAATCTGCTTGGAAGTGTCCGAAAAAAGGAGGGTTGAAGCCAACTTATCCCCCCCCCCCCCCTCCCCAAACTCCGGGTATTTGGAGATGACGGGGCTAGTTTGTAGTTGGGCCTGGGGCTCGATGGCAAGCGGGATGAATGAAACGAGGAACGGACGCTTACGCTGTCGATTATGCTATCGTTTTGTGAGGCTGGCCTTTGCATGTGTTTTTTTGAGCATTGCTGGTTTCCCTTTGCTTTTGCTTGAGGAGGTCCATAATTTTAGGACCCCATCAACGGGGCACTGCTGAGCCCTTCTGGATTGAGGGAAATCAACGGGGTTTTGGAATAAAAACACAACATGGGGTCCCGCAGTTGGGACCCCTTTTGAACAGTGAATGGGAAGCCAAGAGAAATTGTTTAGCGGTCCCCTGTCTTAGGATGCATCTGCCTATTTCAAGAAGGTGCTGAATCTAGCCACAAAGGAGGTTGCGACCCAAGCAAGGATAGGATATTTGTCAAAACAGCACGGGCCTCTTTGTGATTAGTGCGTATGTCACCAGTTTTCCATTTGTTCGACACGTATGTCTGCCCCAGGCTGTTCAAAATAGTGAGTGATTGGGCGTCAAAACGAAACAGGATATTTGAGCTTGGTGGTTTCTCTTCAAAAGAACCTCAAAAAGGCAACAGTTCCCACTCAGCAACAAAGCACCCCATGGGTCCTGGCGCTCAATGAACATTTGGAGGGTTCCCCGACTGCCACGACCCGACAAAGGCGCGAATGGAGTGAAACTTGGAAGGTGTACCTCCAAGTTTCGTTGCCCCTCAAAAAAGCCCAAGCCGATTTCGATCCCCACCCCACCCCCCCACCAATTCACCAAATGGGTGGTTTCCTCTCAGTTGTCTCAGAACCTCCGAAGAGTTTTTAAAAGGGAAGCAGTCCCCCCCAACAAAAACAGCTCCCGTTTCCGACCCGTCCGAGGTTTGCCTCCTCCGGCAACGACCGCCTGATCAAGATTTGGGACCTGGCCAGCGGTACGCGTGACTGCCCGGATGGGGCCTTTTCGGACGGAATGACATCACTTGGCATTAAGAGGTTCCGGCAAGGTTCCGAAACTCAAAATATGAGGGTGCCTCAAAATGAAGATCTCCCCCCCCCCCCCAACAAAAAGGAAAACACAAGAACACAAGTAATGTGTGGTTTTCCTTTGGCTTCCCGTTGAAACCCAGAAAGGGTGCCAACCCAAGAACAGAACCACATCCAGATGAGGTTCCGTAGTCTATAACCAGTTTGGGAGTTTGGGAGTTTGGGAGTTTGGGAGTTTGGGAGTTTGGGAGTTTGGGTGAAACCCAAAAATGTATTTTTTTTCCCCCACAGAAACCAGGGGGAGTCGTCAGATGTTTCCCCACCTGTCCGGAGCCGCTTTCTTCTTGGCTCACCTGCGGTTGAGGGTCGGTGGAGGGCCGAGGAGTGCGAACCGTTCCAAAAACCCGAAAAATCGGCTCGCTCCGAAATGGGGGCGGCGTTTTGGGATGGTTTCTAAGATGCCCGAGCAAAAGTCTGGCTGCTTTTTGGAGGGTGTCTGGTTTGGAGTATTTGTTTAAAGGAATTTGAAAGGAAACCGCCCATCTTTCAGTTCTTCGGGCAAATTTGGAAGCAGGGGCAAGCATTCTTCCCGACACAGAACCTGCGCAGACTACCTGGAAGATCGATTTCCTGAGGGAGTGTGTTTTAGGGACCGCCAGGCACAGGTTACATGGTGGGGGTAGGAGTTTCAGTGTAAAGCCGTTTTCGGGGGGGCTCTTTTTTTTTTGGGACTAGCAAGCCGAGCGGCTCGGCTTATAGCCATTGGAGCCAAAGCCCAAACCTGTGCGGCAGCATCCGCATCGCGAGGTCGTCCGCGACGCAGTCCAGCGCGGCAGATTGCCCGAACCAGCGGCAGGGTTGGAGGTGGCTCCACCCCCTCCGCCTCCTCTACGGATCAGCTTTCCCGCTGCTGGCAACAGCCTGCCGCGCTTGCGAGCGCACCGCGGCAGTGAAGGCTGACTACCTCCCGCGTGTCCCTGGGCCGCCATGAGGCGGTGCTAAAGGTCTGCAAATGTGGACTGCTTCTGGCAAGGTGTTCTTCTTCATAACGTTACCGCGCGTGGGAGTGTCACCGCGTCCCGCGAAAAGCTCGGAGAAATCGAATCATTTTTTCCAAGGGAAACCGCGCACAAATTTCATCCACTAGGTGAATGAGGGAAGTTTGTTCAAAGTCAGGGAGATTTTGGTAGTCGTTCCCTTAGCAAAGTTGCGAGCAATTAGAGTTGCTGGGTTCATTCCCTAAAGCCTTCCGCTTTGGGGGTTGACCTACGTATTGGTAAAGCAAAACCCAAACAACTGGGGTGAGTGAGTTATGACCCGAGGGTCCACATCTAAACAGTCACTCGGGCTAAAGTTAGTTGATCCCTTGAGTCGAGGCATACATTGGTATGATCCCTCCTCCCTGTTGGGTATTCTTGAAATACTCCTTTAATGGGTGGATCCATAAAGCGAATGGCATCCAAACAGAAAGCCAACAGAGAACTGGGCAGCCATTCTTGAGGGTCGCTTATTTAGGAAACACACACATGCACAACATTATATTCGAGGATCATCGACCTGCTGGATTATTGGAGCTCAACTGGGTTCGCACGCGAACCCAGACATGTTTTGGCCCTGGTCGATTAGGCTGGTGTCTCACAGAGGGAATCCGTCACTTTCGGCGAAGATTCCCCTAATCTGCAAGGCGTATGAATTCGGGTTTTCGACATAGACTAGGTCCCCCAGTAGTGCCCTTTTACCAACTTTTTTGGTGGGGAGGGTTCCCCTACTAAAATAGACTACAGAAAAAGGGTACCCTTTTTCCTCCTCTCTGCTGGAGGACCTAGTAGACCTCCACCCCGTGGCCCCCACTCGGCGTGGCCCCAGCCGTTAGCGGCTGAGGCTGAAGCTGTCGCTGACCGGCCACGTCAGCACGGTGCGCGCGGTGGCGATCTCCGATAGGCGGCATGCGAGCGGTCGGATGGGTTGGCGCGGGGTTTTGTTGGTCGGTTTGGACTGGAATGGCTGTGGGTCAAAACCAATGGTATCATTTTGGGGTAGGTGCACCACCCATTTTAGTCTATTTTAGTGGGGATTGGGATGTTCACTGGGGGTACGGGATTGTGACCCATGGCCGTATCCCCCCTTGAACTAGCGTGGAGCTCATCGCAGCGTCTCATTTGGAGGAGAATGGTCCTTTCCTGGTGGCTGGGCAGGTGTCCCCGACTCCAAATGGGTGTGCTGTGTTTTGAGTTTGTACCATTCTTCGGGTTGTGCAAAGGGCCGAACTTTGGCTTTTCTTGATACAGTCCCTTCAAAACAAACCAAAAGCGGGTTCCCCACCCGTTTCGTGTCGCTGCATCTTTGGGCTCCGGAGAGTCACAAACGTTTAGTTTCTTTTTGGCTTAATTGGGGAATCCCCAAAACAGACATCCCCCAAATTTGAGCTGCACAAGGACAACCCATTCTGCGTCGAATTCGATTTTCCAGAGTCGCACCATCCAAGTTTGGCGCGGTGAAAAAACACACATCTTCCTTTTGGTTTTTTTCGTCCCACACCCCGACGAGTCGCCCAAAAACCCTGGCCCCCCAAAATGAGTTCCGCGGCGCCGTGCCAACCGGTTCCCTGGCCAGGCACCCGTACCTCTTCAGCGCCAGCGAGGACTGCGAGGTGAAGTGCTGGGACCTGGAGCAGAACATGGCGCGACCCCCCAGCTCCTCGCGCGAGCGAGCGGTTCTCTACGCTTTTCCGGTTGCTCCAAAACGGGCGGGGGTGCGGCTCGTCAATTCTTTTTTGGGGGTACCAATGCCAATTGACTCCTTTTTTCGTGGTGTTAGCGGGAAACCGTTGCGCCAGCTTTTGGGGGGTCCGAACCCTAAGAAAGGACACACCCAGGTTGTTTCCTTGCGGTTTCCCTCAAAACCAACCCGAAAAAGGGTCTGTACCCCCTAAGAGCCAAGTTGCATTTTATTTTTCCAGCACGAGAAATCCTAACAGTCAAACTTGGCGATCCTGGTTGCCTTTATTTTCTTCGATCGTCAATCGCCAGTTTTGTTCCAGCAACTGCGACTGTTTGTCGGGATTTTCGTGTCTGGAAAAGTAACGTGCAACTTGGCTAAGGCAGTTTCAGGGTTGCTCCGAAATGAAAGAAGGTTCACCCTGGGCCAAGCAAAGAAACCTGACGACAGTCGCAGTTGCTGGGAAAACAACAGCTCAAGATCAGGCAAGCCTATGGTGCAAATAACACTTTGTTGGAACGTCGATACGTTTGGTAATGGCAGTTAGCCTTTCCTTGCCTGTTGAAGAACCGATGGGGAACGCTGGCACATTTTTTTGGCGAAATCGTCGATTTCGCTTGTCCTTCAACAATCGGGGAAGCACTGGGGTCATTGTTTTGACTTTGGGGGGTTATCAAAGTCAGAAACTGGAGTTGTTTCCTTTTAACCTACCACTTGAGGGGTGACAATGGTAAAATATTGGGGCCAGAAGTGCCATGCTTTTACCACAACTTATTCGTTTTACTTTCCGCTCCAGTGACAGCTTGCCAGAGCCATCCAGCCGTCCGCTAGATAGTTGGTGGCAGTTGCACCAATGACCATGGAGTCTCCGGGTTAAGGACTCAGGGAAGTGTGTTCACACCAAACTTCTTGCACAAGAGGCTCAATCCAGGGCATACCACGCCCAACTGCCACAAGGGCAGGCCAGAACTCTGCGTTTCCCCAAATACGCTGCAAAGAAGGGAACATGGCTTCCTTGGGGTATGTCATGTTGGTCCCTGAAAAATGAGCAATGGAAGAAGACAAGACACACTGCCAAACGGGGGCCCTTTGACTAACAACGTGTGGGCTTACTAGTCCGGGTTTGACGTACGCACATTTTATTGGCAAAATGGCTATCATCATCACTTAGATGTATTTGAAAGAAAGCATGAAACATGCATAAGCATGGGACGTTTCTCCTTTGACAGGTGTGTATTGTTCATTGTTGTCGGCAAGGTGAGTATCCAAATGCAATGCGCACCCCCCAACAACTGTTGTTTGTTGATACCTTTTACAAAAAGGCTGAGGTATCCGGACATAATCTTCATCATCTTTTTCCGGCGCAGGTCATTCGCAACTACCACGGGCATCTCAGCGGCGCACTGGCCTCAGTTCGACTTGGGTCCATGCAACCAAAAGGCCAGGCAGCACGAGAATTCTGGCATGTTGAGTTCTACAAAATCGCTTTGGGGCGTTTTTTCACCACCATGCTCCGGGAACTTGGAAACAGTAGGGACTGAGAACCTGCTTCGACGATCTGGGCGTCGGATAAATGGTCAGTATCCCTGGTTCCACTCGCGTTTTCAGGGCGGGTTTGTTGGGGGTGCACTGGCGCTTTACCTCGACCTAAGCAGTACTCAACGAAACTCCAGGAGCTTTCTCGCTGGCTGTGGACGTGGAATTTTGGCACCTTTTTATTCTCCGGCTTGGTCAGTAGGCCGGATTTGCCTTCTGACCTCCCCAGTTTGGTTATGCCAAGCAGTGAAGAAACTCTGATGTTTGTCAGGGGTGAGTCAGCCACAGCCAACCCAAAGAGTTTTGGGTTCAGGCATTTGAGTATGATCCACCTCAAGAATATAAGTGGGTGTGTCTGTAGTTTGACGGCACCCTTGTTTTTGTGCTTTTAGCGGGAAACCGAGGAACGCCTCAATGTTGGGGCGGTCCCCCAGACCGCGTTTTCTCTTTGTTCCACCTTGAGTTGGGTTTCCAGTGGTTCACAAGCAATGAAGCATCCAAGCTTCATTTTGCAGGGGTCCTTAGATCTCCATTTTGCAACCAGTTGAAGCATTGAAGCATGGCTTTTTCCACCAAAATGAAGTTGGAAACCTACAAGTTGCAAGTTGCAATGTTCAGGTGTATAATGCATCCGGATCCCTGTCTTGTGGACTGAGGTGTACACCCTGGTTTTGCACCCCACGCTGAACATCCTGGCCACAGGCGAAAATTGCAGGGGAGAGAATTGGGGGCTGCCTTGAGTTAGGGTAGATCTACCTTCGTTTCCTGCACACCATCCCAAAGACGTTTTACGAGTGGCTGAGATTTCTGGCGAAAAAGCGGCTCCTCCAGAAGCTTGTCGACCTGAACATGGCTTCTCTGAGGGAGAAGCGCATAGAACCCGCAGCGCTCTGAGAAATGGAGACAGTTTCAGGTATGAGTATGAGATTTGGTGGCCAGATGCAGCCCTGCATCATTCCACTCAAGCATGTTTACTGGCATCAGACCATCATCAGTATTGCATATTGAATAGCGCCAGCGCCGTCAACAGCATCCTTAGCATGCCAGCAGCACCCCCTCTCTCTGGCTTAGAAACATAGCTGACATTGTCGGCATCACTGGCGATTCGGCATTTCCACAGTCATTTTGGCACACATTGATTGCCATCCATCCACTGCATCCCAAGCATTCCCCGCATCTTCAGAATCCCAAAATTCCGGCATCCGCAGAATCTCCTCACAATCTCCGCAGCATCCCTGATCAGCATGGCCAGCATTGCTTGATTGTGCAAGATATGACATGAAGGAAGTGACCGCGCTGCATGCAAAGAAGAGGCAGCTTATGTGAGATCTCATCAGTAATACAAAATAAATACTCAACAGGTGAATAATACGATAATTAATAGTGAACTATTAGAAGCTTTCCTTCTTTCTCACTCTGTCTCAGCAGCACCCGCACAACTTCTCTTGATAAGATCCATCGGCATCTGCGAGTCGCACCGTTTTATGGATTATTGACTCTCTTTATCTCCACATAAGGAAGCAAGTTCGTGATACACAGTGCCGCATGTCCTTCTAGATGCATGACTAGTTTTGATTGACTAGACAATTGGCGGAGAACTGCATCAGAAAAGACATGCAATGAACAGACAGGATCGAATCAATTGACCTAGGATACCTGTATACATATAGATAATAAACACATTCTATTATTTCCCTACCTTCCCTCTCCCACTTTCCGTGTTCCCGCCTCCCCCCTTCCCCCCCGCACTCCAAAACACAAATAAAAAGATGAGGGCCACTCAATTCTCTCCCCGGCAGGCGGCCGGGACGGCTCGGTGCGCATCTGGGACATGCGGACCAAGACGGGGATCTTCGTCTTCACCGGGCACACCAACGCCATTTGCTCCTTGGCCTCCCAGGCGCGCAGCATGTGGAAGCTGCCAAAAAGGGATTCGGGGTTGGTACGGAAACTTAGGGGCACGCTGGGTTGGTACAGGGTTTTGATGTGAAATTCAGATGCCGAAGGACCGGTGTATTATTTTCGGTCTTTTAGTTACTTACCCAAAAGGGGCGGATTAGTTAAGAAACTGACATTACTTACTTGGCTACATCATGGTAACAAGGTTTCCTTCATAGGAAGCCTTTTCTTTGGGGTTGACGGCCAGATACATGGAATCATTGCCAGGCTTAGCTTTGTGTTTTCTTTTTTGCCCTTTTAGGGGTTTCCTTCATTTTCCCGTTCAACCAGCAAAATGTGAAAACCAGCAAAAAGTGCATATTTTATGGTGGGAACTCAATCTGGCCAAGTGTTTGGGCATGCACGCACCCCGAGTTTCAGCAAGACCCGGTGACCTTCAATTTCGCCATCCGGAATCCTTTGTTGGCCAAAGGACCTGCTGCCCTTTTGGTTTTCAACCTGACTATGCAAAGAGGGTTCCTGTAAAGGAGAAGCACGTTTCCTAGTACTGAGCCGAATTTGTAGGACAGCAATGAGAAAGGTTCTCAGAAACGTGGGCATGGCCTATGGGCATAACCTATGGGCGTGACCTATGGCGTTTGGACCTACCTATGAAAACCCACCGCCTCGGGTCCGCATCCGCCGGATCCGCGGACTCCGTGCCGAGCGAGCCAGGCCTCCGAGCCCCAGTTCATCAGCGGCTCCATGGACCGAATGGCCGGGAAACCAAGGAGAGAGCAGGCTGGTGGGGAAGCTGCGGAGCTGCGATCCTTTTGGTTGGGTGTTTTCTGAAAAAGGTTTTCCGAGGATGGGCATTTTCAAGTGTGGACATCTGAAGGGCGGAGATATTTGGGGTAAGGAAAGACAGAATTATTTGGGACCTCTCCAGACTTGGCAAAGTCCCGTTGCTCGGGGCATCACTCTGATTTTTCGGATCCTGGTGTCAGGAATTCTTCGTGTGGTCGGGGCGGCAAACTCGTGCGGGACATCTTTGACCGCCCATGGATCAGAACCTCGATGAGATTTCGCTTCCTTCCTGGGTGCTTCACTTTCTGTGGGCCATCAAGCCTCGCTCGCGGTTTCAGGACTCCGAAGGAAAGTCTGGCGCCGGTTTTTCTCATTTTGGGTCCTGGAAGCCAGGGGCGTTGCGATTTCAACGATGTGGGCCGGAGAAATGCTCGACTGCTATTGGGCAGCGGATCTTTAGACTTTAACTTTCTTGGAAGCAAAGGTGTTTTCCACTAAGCCCCCGAAAAGGTAAAGACTTTTTGCGGGGGGTCGTTGCAGCAACCCCTCGAATGCCTCGGTTTCGGCTGGACTTCCGTTGCAAACCGGCTGAGGTGCGCCTCTGGGACTTGGCGGCGGGAAAGTGCTCCGCCGCGGCCCGAGAAGCCCAACCCGAGAAGGGCACAGGTGTAGTCAAATCAATGGGTTTCCCAACCCGAGAAAGAAAAAGGTGGCTTGGTGTTCAACGGATAAACCAACTGTTGAGATTTCAATGGAGAACCCGAATAGTGTTTTTTTTTTTTTCTCCAGTAAGCCAGTCTGTCACAAAAGTTGCGGCGCCTCAAGACCATGAGGAAGCAATGAAAACGGGCGAACCTTCTTGAATCATTCGCCAGGTTGGCCGTGGAGGTTTTCCATTTGTTCCTTCCAACCCCAAAGGTAGCGAGCCTTCGGAGATTCGCACCTTGGCCGCTGAACCGGAACCGGCTCTGCGGATCGGCTTTTGTGGGTTTGTCAAGGGCTTTCATGGGGAGTACCCTCCCAAAAAGGATGTCGGAAACAATCCCATGTGCCTGTCCAAAGGATCCAGCGTAACAAATGCCCATGCTTTTCATGCAGGGATGATGGAGCATCAGATTGGCCAACCCTTCGTTCTGAACCCAGCCGTTGGTTGATCTGGTGTCAGAGTGTACATACCACCTTGAACGGGCGTCGTTTGAACTCCAAACGGGTCAGCGTCCTCAAAAACGACTTTCTCCCGTTGCAGCAACCGTACTTCACCGAGGAATATCCTAAGGGACTGTTATCGTAATCGCTCGCTGGCGAGCTGCTATTTGTGCGGCATTGCTTTTTTCCCACGGAGTTCGAAGCTGGCTGAATGAATGGCGCGGGCGGAATGAAGGACGGAAGCCGCGTCGCTGCTTCTCTGAAATGGTGTGCCTAGAACAGAATCAGAACGCCACCTCCAAAGTGGTTGGTGGACATGAACCCCCACCGAAATGATGTCCACCAAAGGGCTTTCTCTAAAAATAACATCCAGCCATCCACCCGACCAAAACACGCGGGGTGCACGTGTTGGTCAGGAGACCAGTCTCCCTCCCGGATCCCGAGCCACGGATTCATATCCCCCACTTTGTATCATCCTTAGTAGGAGATTCCTTTCTTCCAGGGGATGCCCAGATTGGTAACGGGGTTCATTCACAAACATTAGCAAGTTCGTCTTGCGCCCGTGGCACCCAGATCCCTTTTTTGTTTTGTGCTACGAATGCTCAACTCGAGCAGGGTTCTATTTTTTTTCTAGGGTCAGTGAGCAATTGGGTCGTGGTTAATATTCCCAAACGAGAAAATCCAGGGGTTTTTCGTCTACCTTGGAAGCATTCCTCGGGCAAGCCTTTGAGCCTTGGAATTGCTCTCCATCTGAGTGTGAGAGGTCATGAGACTTGGGAGGGATTTGCGGGCGCCTGTGCACTTCGAGGCTAAGTAGAAAGTGTGGCAACTTACCTCTATGGTAACCAAATCTAGGGAGGGTCGCCGAAAAGGTCAGGTTTGGCCTCCGGGGAAAAGCGGCCAAACATGCACACAGGGGACCTTCCAAATGGGTGGCTTCCCTTTACTTCTGGTTTGAACAACACAACAGCAACCATGCATACTAAGAATTTCAACTATAGAACAAGGAGTTGCCGGAAATTTGTTTAGCGTTCTGTCCGATGTCCCGCGATCTTCTGGGGACCAGCTGTACCAACTCAAGAAACGGTTTCTTCAAAGTGGGTCCCTTCACCTGGCCCCAAGAGGCACCTTCCATCGGAGCCCCCCAACTGACCCGGAGCGCGTTCCACGCGCTTGCGCCACGCGCTTCTCAGGTGACCCTCACGAATCACAAGCCATGGGCCCAGCATCGGCGCTTCAGGAAGGGTACCCTACAGGAAGGCTTTGAAGTGGTGGACCTCTTTCTTTTTTTTTGGGGGGGGGGTTTTGCAACCGTCCTTCTTGTCAACCAGAGGCCAGCTTACTCAGTTTCCCAGGTTGTCTTTTCTTCTTTTTTTTTCCGGTGGAGAAGTTAGCCCTGAGGTAAGAGACAAGGGCTTCCGCCAGCAGGATACCACGTGGTTGCGTCTTTTGGTTTGGGACCCCTAAAAAGCAAGATTGGTCAGTGTCCTTGTAGTTCCCTTATAAAACACCCCCAGAATGGGTACCAAAAAAACAGTCAGACCCATATGAGGAGAGCCCAAAGCGCAGCAACCCCCCTGGATCCGAGATCCGGGTCGCGGAAGCCTGCCCTGAATTGGGGTAGCTTCAGGTGCGCGTGTCTTTGTTGAGGCTACCCCATTGTTGGTGGCTTTAAAGACAACCAACAGGAACACCAGTGTTTTGAAAGCTCCCCTGCAAAAAGAGATCGCCCAGGTGTCGCGAATGTTTGCAGGCAACTCTCACCATCCGAGTGCTTCATTGGTACAGAGAGGTGGGTATTTATGAGTTGGGCTGAATGTTTGGAAAGCGGGAACTGGACTTATTTGTCTAGTTTTCAACAGTCAAAGTGCCTGAATGAGCTTGTCTTCGCTTCGGGGGCCCCCTTTTTGGTTGTTTTCGCCGCAAGGAAACCCAGGCATTTTTGGTGTCCCGATTTTAAGCCACACCCGATTAATTTGCACGCCGGTGAGGTGACGAGTTTTTGTTTTTTCTCGGTGAAAGTAAAAGGTGCAGCGCCGGCTCTGCCTTTTTTGAAGAAGGCGCGCTCCTTCGGAGATGGGTATGTGGTTCCATTTAATTACCAGGATTCCATTTTGGGCACGTCATGTTTGACCCACAGCCACGTGGGTGTGGCTCAAAAACAGGGGTCCAAGATGGAACCCTGGTAAATTGAAAGGTAGACTAAAACCTGCGTAGCCCCAGCTGTGTAATTTTTTGAGCCACGCCCCCATGAACGCGGCCTTTTTCAAGGCCGCAGAATGGGTCGGATTTCGGGGAGATCCCATCGGGAAAATCCCTCGAGCCTCCGGTTCTGAGGAAGAGCATTCGTGCATTGGCCACGCATCCTATGGAGTATACGTTCGTGTCGTGCTCTTCCGACAACAACAAGGCTGGACATGACTTGGATCTGTCTTTTCTTGGGCGGTACCGCATTGTTGGTCTCTTTGAATGATTTTGTGGGGGTCCCCCAAAGAAAGACACACCCACTTGTTCGTTGTCGTTTTGATGTGTTTCGTAGTTTCTGTGGTCCCTTTTGGGGAACCCCAAAGTAGTCATAGACATGTTTCGGTGTCAAGGGCTGAGACTCATCTTATACCGGACACGGAGAGATGGCCTCGGTTTCCTTTTGATTTTCGATGAGTGAAAGGCCATCCAAAGGTCCCCTTGTCGTTGGATTTCATTTCAAGTGGACAGGGAAGTTCCCCAAAGGAAGGTAGTCTTACCACACCTTCCTGTTTGCTTCCATTGCGGATCGTCGGGCCACACCGCGGGAGAGAGTGTGTGGATCTCCCCCCCCATTTCGAAGCCATTTCCCGGGGTTAAGTGGTTGAGCGCCTGTCAAAGGGTTGTTGAAGACCAGCTTAAGGACTGTACGGAATTCTCCCCCACCATTACAGGATGCTAATGAACCTTTACGAAGGAAAATGACAAAGCAAGTGTTCCTTCTAGGTAATTTTACTTTTTCTTGGGGTTGACATCGTGTCCTTAGAAGCGGGGAGCTTGGAATTTGGTCGGAGACGGGGGCGTGAGGAAAGGCCCCGCCTCACCCGGCGGCTTCCATTCAGGCGCCCCCGAAGTGATGAAGCTCTCTCCGTGGCTGGTGCGCGAAGTCCAAAGGAAATGCCCAGGGTGGTTGTCCAAAGAGAAGCAACAAAAAGCCAGCCAGAACAGAAAGTCGATTTATTGACCTGGGCGCGTTAGACCTCGGCATCGCAGGTCTGGAAGTGCCCCAAGGGCGCCTTCGAACGTAACATCCAGGGCCACAACGCCATCGTGAACTGCAGGGCCCACAGTGGAGCGAAGACGTCTGCAATGCGCAGCGGGATCTTGGGAAACAATCTTTGGTTGGGTCTGTGTCCGAAGCTTTTGAAGGGATCTCAGCAGGATCAGCAAGATCTTTTGGACATTTGCGCAAACCGCGCGCAAGCCCATGTCATTCTCAAGGGAAAAGGCCTGGTTGAAGCTTTGCAGAAACGCTTGTTCAGTTGGGGCTTCGCTGTATCGAAACTGGTAACCTGTCCAGAAGGTCGGTTTCACAAGCTCCCAAATGAGCCAGCGACCCCTGTGTGCCTTTGGCGCCCGAAAGTCCCCAGATCTCAGACCGTCCTTGCCTCCTAGCGCGGGTTTTTCGTTTTATCGAAGCTGGGAGATTCGCGCCTGGATCAGGCGCTGTCTTTCCCTAGCTGACACTGCTTTTGGAGAAAGGTGCCTGGGAAAAAGATGGCTTTAGTTCGGAGAAGAAACATGTTGCGAAAGAAAGGCCTGAGCTTGCCGAGCGCTTTAGGAGAGGAAACATGTTGCGAGAAAAAAAACAAAAAAGGCCTGAGCTTGCCGCGCTTGCTGAGCTTAAGCTGGAAAAGGTCATCAGCCTTCTAAGGGCTGACCTCAACACCTAATCGTGCGCATCGGCGCCTCAGCTCGCTGTCAGCTCAAGACCCACGACCTTGCCGCCTTCTTGAACACGGAGTAGCCAACGATGATGATGGATTCCGTCCTCATGACTCTCTTCCCTTGCACACCCTGCAACCGGGACCCTGGAACGGAATCAAGTCAGCCTCAGACCTTTGGTCCCTGCTCCGTTCCGCCCTCGATACGTGTCATAGAGCTCGAGTCGGGCTCCGACCTGATCCCCGGGCCGAAGCGCTCCGCTCTGACGTAGCCCCCCGTGCTTGGTCCAGCCCGCTTCCTCCTCTGTTTCCAGACCTTGCCCGCGCCCGCGTCCCATGCCTATGGCGCCCGCCCCCAAAGCGTCGGGCTGAGCATGCAAAGCTTCAATCAGGCCTTGCCTTTGAGCATTAAAGGGCCTCTGCGGCTCGTGCTCCAATCCTCATGCAGTGTCAACTCATTTCGGAAGGCTGGAGAAAGGAAATCGTCTTCACATCTCTTAGAATGCTTTTGGTTGTGTTATGGTTCTCTTCGTTAATAGTTCCATTTGTTTGCTTTCCTTTCTAGTTGGGGGTATCTCTTTGCTTTTCGACTGAGGATTCTCTTCGATTTTTTATTGGGTTTTCTTTCCGCTGTTTGCGGGGGGGGGGGGGGGAATAAACGGTTTGGGGTTTAGAAGGATCACCACAGTGAGCTGTGCATTGGTTTCCAAAGCGAGTTGGAGGGAAACCCCCCCAGGTTGGGGTTTGCGGTTTCCTGGGGTTTCCAATATCATCATACACTTAGCTGACTAAACTTGAAACAGAATCTGAACATATGCTTTTGGGGTGCAGCCTTGAGTTGGCAAGGCCAAGTTTCCCCTAAGGGCTTCCGTTTAAAAGAAGACTCTCAAAAGGAGGGTATCAACTCAAGGCGGAAAAGGCCAATTGCAAACTCTTTCTGTGGAAGCTTGCTTTTGAAAACCAGGTTTTCCACACTAAGGAAAGGTGCGGTATTTTGGAAAGGGGGTTGCCCGTGATTTGGTGTTTAACGTCATATCATTGAATTTGAACCACCCCAATATGAATTGTGATATACTGACAAACTTGAATGGGGCTACACACCGTTTAACAGCAACAAGTTTACTGTGATTTGTCTGTGGCTCAAAAAACTGGTACGAAAATGGCACCTTGGTAAATGGAACCAAAGACTAAAACCCGCGTAACCCCAGGTCTTTAATTTTGAGCCATACCCATTTGAGCACCCCTTCATGCCCCGAGGTTTGACAACTCTTGGCTTCATTGCACCAGCGTGCGTGTGCAACGGCCGACCCCCACCCCCAAAAACAACGCAACAACACCCACCCCTGTCCAAGGCAAACAACAATCCCAAAAGTCCTTATATCTCCCTTTCCTTTTGGTGAGGTGATGTGATGACCTTGAGGGGAACTTATCAAGAGTTATATATGATTGACGGACAACATTGTTGGTGGTATCGGCTTTGCTGGTTGACATGCGGGGGTTGAAAAAACAACATCCTTTACATAGGATGGCCGTTTGGGAAAACCACAGACAATAGTGTATGTCCCACGAAATGAGAAAAGTTTCCCATGGCATTTGCGGGCCAGGAATATTGACCCACCCCCATGTATCGATTTCTGGCGGTCCCAAAAGGTTTCGTGTGGTAATGTTTTCAGCTGCTCATGACATGATCCTTCGTCAACTTCAGACGAATCCGGAAGGACTCTCCAAAGCGAACCGTTCCTCCTTTTGATTCGTCCGGAGTTGACCTTCTGCTGCAAGGAAATCTACGTTGAGTGTTTCCCATGGACATACCTATATGGCTGTGGGTCAAAACCAATGGTACCATTTTGGCGTAGGTGCACCACCCATGTTAGTTTATTTTAGTGGGGATTGGGATGTTCACTGGGGTACGATTTGGATTTTGACCCATGGACACCCATCGTGGGCTCAGGCTGCACCATCCGAGAGGGGCAGCAGGGTTCGTCCCAGCTGATCGCGGGCACAGACAACGGGTACCTGCACTTCTGGGACCCCTCGACTTGTCAGCGGGTCGCCGCGTCCAGCTGTCGCCGTGTTTGCCCCGTTAGGCGCACAGAAAGTGGCTGGCTTTGGGGACGCTTGGCAAATCGGCCATCCTGCCGCATGAAACGAGCAACCGAGCAAATGGGGAAAGGTTTGTTGGCACCAGACGATCTTGGTATGTCGATTGGCATTGGTCCGTTCATTTTCGTGGGAGGTAAAACAAACCACACTCTTTTTGCTTGCATCTGGTTCGGAAGATTCAAGATGTGCGGTGTATTGTCAACATTGACAATCC
The DNA here is from genome assembly GCA_963377175.1 of Effrenium voratum. Taxonomy (NCBI): domain Eukaryota; class Dinophyceae; order Suessiales; family Symbiodiniaceae; genus Effrenium; species Effrenium voratum. The sequence goes on from CAUJNA010000288.1 coordinate 169,792, forward strand.
GCAACGGAGGGGTTGACATTGGGTATCACCGAATTGCAAATGCGGACATCCGGGGGGGGGGGGCGGAACCCCGGCCCAAGATATGAGTTTGAGGACAGCGGAAGAATGTTCCTTGCTTGGTGGAGTATTTGGGGATCCTGGGACCCAAAAAGAAGCTTGGAAAACCCGGTTGCCACCTTAACCCCGAACAACAAAGTGGCCGCGCAATTCAAATGGACCCAGGTGTCCGCATTGTTTTTCGGGTTGGGATCCCAGCACTTCCGGATCGAGTTCTTGGCCGCAGGACTGGAAGAGCGGCCACAAGTTTCAGAGCTTGGAGGCCCTGTCAATTGGGTTGGTGTGGGACTGGACTCCCCATGCCCACTGAGCGGCGTCCAACGCCTTCCAACGTGTACACGTTTAGGAAGAGACGTGTCATGTCGACCTGCGCGCAAGCAAACAAGTTGGTGGCGTAAGCAACACCTCCACATGTGTCGCGTAAGGAAAAGCTCCGCGCGCGTGAGGTTGCGGAAGCTAGTGACGCAAGCAAAACGATGCGACATAGCAAATCATGACACGTTTAGGACGTGGCTCAATAACTGTCTTTTTTGCTCTTTCGGTTTCCCTTGAACCACCCAAAAAGGGTGTCCCAAAAAAAGGTAGAGATAGAGATCGCCAAATGGCTTTGTTCTTTCTGTTGCCCGTTGCGCTCACGGGAACCTCGTGTTTTTCATCAGCCTGCAAAGCCAAGCACGTAGGTGGGGGCAGCTCGAAGTAAAGTAATTCTGAGGGTACGCCCCGTTGAGGGATGCCAGTCTGGGGTTTCCCACATGCTGCGCATTGAAAGCACATACAAAGGGAAGCAAGGATTTGGCTGCATTGAAAGCTGCGGGAAACCTCGCTTTGGGTTGCATCAGCCAAATATGGCCCACACAATCTAACACCAATTCCAGCCTTTTTATTCGTGAGGATGTCTTTTAAAGAAATACTGACTAAACAAGCGAGGGATGCCGCACGGTTGAGCTGAAGCATGTGAGGGAGGAGAAGCCATTTTAAGTGCTTTTTGAAGGCGTCTCCTGGGTTCATCCTGAGCTTGTCAGGGGATGGACTACAGCAGTAGTTGGAGCCCTTAAGGGATGACTGCAGATTCACGTTAAGGACAGATGGTCGGTTCAATCAAATTGCTTCTGAGTTGATTGTTGAAAGGGTCTCACAAGTAAGTCCATCCCCTGTTTTAGCCAAGCATTGACTCAGGGTTATAGCGAGTGGAGGCACTAAGAGTCACTACTAGGCTGCCATGGCTCCCCTTTCTATCGCACTATAGCTTGGGCAACATATTAGTTTTCCGAGAACTGGCGACAGGACTTTTTGGTCAGTGTTGAGTTAGTCTTCTGCGGTGTCCACGCTCGCCCGCTTTTCGTCGGCCGCCGTACAAGGCGTGCGTTCCCGTTTGCAGGCCATCCCGCAGCCCGGCAGTATGAGCCCGGGCCCAAGTGATTTGGGACTTCCTTCGAGTCATACGCATTGTGCCCCATTTACCAGAAAAACAAACAAAACACGTCAATTTGTCACCTATGGCCACGAGTGTCCAATTTTGCGCGGCCCCGAGACGTGTGGTCACGCCAATATGTCCAGTTTCATGCTGCATGATGATGCGGGGAGAATGACACACTAGGGTTAGGGACCATGTGGGCCTCCGAAACCAAGGGCAGCGTCTTTTTTTTTTTTTGTTCTGGAGACCCTTCTGATGGCTTTTTGGGCAATGGATCGTCAGCTGCTTTTCTTTTTTTCTTCTTCTTTTTCTCCAGCAACTAGTGTCTCTTTGTTGGGTAGCGAGACGGCGGCAACTGGGCTTTGGGCTGCCCTACTTTGGGCACTCCGAACTCCGACATTCACCCGACTTGCGCCAGGTGCGGAAAACGCCATCTTTGATATGACGCGATCAGCTCGGATGCGCACCGAGAGAGAGGGGCGACAAGCAACGTGCACGGATGAAACACCAACCGTGTACGCAAAAGCATAGGTGTCCTTTGTGGTTGGTTTGTGTAGAAAATAGAGGCCAGGGTTTAGATGGGGTTTATTCCATTTACCAGGGCCATCTATTTTTCCAAAGGGCTACCTATGCGCATAAAGGGACCCAGGGCTTGATGCGCCCCCTTGGTTTTGATGGGGGGTGTCCAAGCCTGAGGCATGCTGCTTGGGGAACACGCCCGGTGAATCCATGAGGATAACTCCGCTGTTGTTTGCGTGCATTCTTTTTTCGTGGACGTGTTTTTAACCAATTCTATTCAGAGGTGTGTATCAAGCCCCTAGTGTAACACTGGGAGCTGATTCTTCCACACTTCTGAGAAATGCAGAATTTATGGCGATCGATTCCTGGGGGTAAAATCAGCTTTCTTATGAAGGTTGAATTGGTCCATGGCAATAAAATTCTTTGGTGGCTTCGCGGTTTTCTCCGATTATGTTCACTACTCCAGACAAACATTGGCATGTGACCCTAAAATTGTAGTTATGTGGTGGGTACATGCGAAATCTTGCCCTGGGCACAGTGGTTTGGGTGTGGAGATCCTCTTCGCTTGCAGGTTACTATAGATTTTATGTGGGTAAATCTCCAACCACGGCTTTTCATGTAAAGCCGCTTTGGAAAATATGGGTTTAATCCCCCCCCCCCCCCCCCAAATCATCGGGTTTTCCTGTACTGCTCCTTTGAACATGTGAAGCAGCCCAAAGCACCATCGGCTTCCCCGGCCGACCGGACACTTCCCGAGCTCTTCCGGGCTTAGGCTCGACCAAAGTGGGAGCCGCCTGATCACGGCAGAGTGCGACAAGACGGTGAAGATCTACAGAGAGGACCGGGTGGGTGGGCCGAATGGGAACCCCAAACGCCCCTTGTAGCTTGCATGTAAATCTTTCCGCACCAAACCAGCTTGCTCTTGAAGAAAATCGTCGCATGGAAGCGGCTGCTTTGGTGCGAGGCGTTTTGCCTCCACGAGTCGGACAAATTCGCCAGGATCCGAACGCCACCCCGGAGACGCATCCTCTGAATTGGAAGGCGCGTTTTTTTTGTGTGCGGAGCTTGCTGGAAACCGCCCGCTCTTCCCATCGCGTTCGGATGGGACAGATTTCAAACCCCGAGCCCTGTAACAGAAGCCCCTGAAACTTTTGGGAAATCGAAAATTGGCAGTTTCCGTGGAAACCACCAGTAGTGATTTTTCCCCCCACCCCGAGCTGAGGTTTGTGGTTCTTGGGATCAAGTGGAAAACCGCGCCGGCGCGTATGGCAGGCGCCGAAGCTGAACACCGACCACCGGTACTGAGTCCATTTTGCTTTCTGCCTTCATGGGACTTGCAAAGGCAAAGGACGAAGCCGGAGAAAATGCGGCTGGGGGGAGACTCTAAGCGATTTTTAATTCTGGACTTGAGGTTGATCCTGGGCGAGTTGCCATTGGCCACTCGTGGCTGTTTGGGCTTTAGGCAACCGGGTTGGCTTAGGGTGTGTGGTTAGGTTTGATTCCAGGCGGTTTCGAGTGGGTTTCCTGTGGGCAAGCTTCGATAAATAGCGTGTCCAAACAAGCAGTTGAGAGACTTTTGCAGGAACTGGTTCCCATGGTTGGCCTGTGGTAGAGCCTGAAAAGTTCTTTGATCTAATGGACAACCGTGAGTTTGTTCCAGTAGTTGCCCCCGCCCCCAATTTGGGTCAGCGATGTCTATTCGGCACGCAATCCGGAAAGAGATGAGCAGAGTGAACTGGTCTTTCTGAAGTCTTCGGGGAACCCACAAGCCTCGCCCTTTTAGCAGGTTCTTCAGGGAAAAGCCGCGTTTTGCGGGGAGCCTACAATAAAGAGGGCTTTGGTTTCCCATGGTTGGCATAAGATGTGTTCCTTCCAGCACTCCAATGCTTTTGATGTCTCCGAAATGCGTACAACCTCACGGGTTGATGGGGAGCCATTGGTCGAGTCCTGGTAGAGATTCATTTTACAACCAAACATGCTGGGGGAGGTCTTGTTCAAAATCGGCCGCATGTTGGAGTGTCCTCTTAGGTTTCTTTCAAAACCATCCCCGACAGATCTCGTGCCCTTCAAATGCGGGATGTCTCGTTTCAAAACGCTCGTGTTGCAACACACTAGGGTTGCATCCTGCTGTTTGACCTTCCTCTGGCTGTGGCTCAACGACAAGCACTGAGACAGGCGACAGTTTGTCACACGACACTTGTTTTCCGCGGCGCTTGAGCCGATGCGAGATAATGCGAGGAAATCAGACGATTATTTGCATATGATGAATTCTCCTGGTCCTCAGAACAAAGAGAACCCACCCAAATGGTGAGAAGAAAGCAAAGCCAGACTCCAAGCGTCCAATGCCAACTTTTACATAAGACATTTGAGGAGGAAGGTTACTTTTCAGCAAATTGGGAGCAGATATTGCCTGCAGCCAGTTGGAGACAAGAACCTTGCGCCGGAGTGGGGGTGTTCTCATTAGATCTTTCCGAATGCGGCCGCAGTTGCATGGAGGGACGCTTGCCAGCATTCAGCCCTAGAGCCATTCAGACATTCAGAGGTCCTTATATGTCCCCTTTTGGGTTAGACTAAACATCGCAAGATGGGTGAGGATTCAAAGCAGTCGCTGGTGGCAAAACAAGTTCTCTCTGACAATGGCGACCGGGGGGTAGAATTGCCAGAGCAGAAATCCTGCTTCAAGGCGTAAGGATCAGCCACAGGCCTTGCAATCGGTTGAGTACCCCCCCCCCCGCCCATGTCCCAAGCATCCGAAGCGTTGATCTGTCAAAGCGCCCACTGTGGGCGGTGAATACTTACCGTTGCTCAAGTTGGCTTTAAAGCAGACGAATGAGTAATTGGTGTGGCAGTGTTCGCTACAACTTGCGGAGTTTTTAAAGGACACTTTGCCCCAAACAGTCGCAGTTGCTGGGAACGAAGTGCAACTGGCGATCCAGGCATGGTAGCCCATCCTGCTTTTGGGATCGGACTGGTTGCGGGTTCCGGTGAATCCCGTTGGGGAATGCAGCTCCAAAGAATTTGGGAACGGCCCTGAGTGTGGTAGCCTTGACTGTGCGATGGCTGGATTCAATTTGGTTTGCCAGGATTTCCACTCAGAATTGCCGCCCCAATTCCGGTTGATTTTTCGCGGGCCACTTGCCGTTCCGGCTTTTTTCCCCAGAGCAAGCAAGCCCCGGCTGAAAGGAATTGGGCATCAGGAATTTGGACCGGGCAATTTCGTGATCTTCCTTTTTGTGGGAGGGTGGGGATGTTAGAGTGTGAAACTATTTTTCTTGTGTGTGAAGCTGAATATGAATTCCCCCACGGGAAGTTGGCATTGCTGCCTTTTTTTTTGAAGATGGGCCCAGAAGGGGGGCATCAGGACGGGCCCTTCCAATGACCAATTTGTCTGGGGAGGTTCCCGATTTCAGTAGCGGAGCGACCCAAGCCCCTGTGAACCTTTTCTGAAGAGCACAGTGTTCCGTTTGGACATGTGTGTCCCAAGCCGACTTGTCCAAGGAGCCCCCCCTGGTTTTGCTCCACGATGATTGACACACCACGCTCGCAACAAATGCGCGGATGGTTTTTTTTTTGCCGTCGGTTGGAGCTGACCGGCCGCGAATTCTTCGGCCCGAATTCGCCACCGGAACCTAGGAGTTGGGACTGATCCAAAGATCGATCAGGCCGGGGCATGGGCTTCCGAGCCATTTCCAACAAGAGAAACGGCACAAGTGGAGATTGTTTTAAGGGAAGCCGCCAGGAAATCGAGGGGAAACTCCAGTGACCCCTGTTCTTGTTCTTCTTTTTTTTAAACCGGATGCCGGCCGAAACTTTTCTGGCTTGGGGTGCTTTTTAGCCAGGTCCTCAGTTTGGTTGAAGGAGCCCCCCAAAAGGGTGAGAAATCCTTTTAAAGATCTGCAACCCAACGTGCTTGATCCCGTCACTGAAAGGCGTCGACTCACTCTTTTGAAGGCAACTGACAAACGCTGACCCCAACTTTGCACCCAACCAATACGACACCTTGGCATAGAGATAAGACGGAGAGTCGACGCTCCGCTAGGTAGGACCCCCTCCAGGTAGTTGGCTTGGCTTCATGTAGGGTTTGTTTCTAAGAGCAGCACTCCAAAATGGCTTGTTTTCATTCGACAGACTCATCTTGGCATTCGCAAAAGGCCGTCTTTTGCGGACGCACCCAATAGGGTTCCCCTAAGCCAACATGAGCTTGCTGCCAAATACAGGGTTGAGTTGGGTCCTGCAGGGAACCGACAGATACGACGGCACCCACGACGATTTTCTTTAGAAAAGCAACCTGTATATTCCCTTCAGACGTCAGCCTGCTGAAAGGATATCTACTATCTACTTTAACTTCGCAACCGGCGATGTTCATCACCATTGTTTGCAGGTCAGAAGTGCAATCGAGCTTTGGTTGGTTCCCACTTTCCACCAACTCAAAAGACCTAAACATGAAACCAAGGAAGACTAAACCCCCTTGTCGATCAAAGATGTTTATTCACCTGCAAGGGGAAGAACCCCTCAGTGAAGTCTTAGTAAACCCCAATATTATTTTTGTTTCTGGAGGTTATTCCAGCCCAAAAAAAGGTTTCACCGGGAGCTGAGCGACTGCAGCGTCGGTTTCCAGGCGCCGAGCGTTTGGATCTCAGCGCTTGGGGCGTCAAGCTGCGCTTGTGATCCCTCAGGTCGAGAGCGCCGAGCGCGAACGGCAGGAGCGCCGGAGCGCTGGCGGTTCCTATTGGCTCCACGGAGATGGGAGTGCGTGTGGTGCGTGTGTGTCTGTCTTTTTTCAAGGGCTTAAAAGGAGAACCACTATGTTGGTTGGACATCGCCCGATTTTAGACATGTGAGAATATGGATGGGGCATTTCACCACACAAACCAGAGAACGGGCAAAGTAGAGGTTGCTTAGTACCAGCTAGTTTCAATTTGTTTATGTTTGTGTACGTGTTACCCTTTTGCTTTTGGATCTTGGGACGTTCTAATAGACGGGTCCCAGCTTGCACCAAAAGGACACTATTTTCAGTCGAAAGGAACCAATTGGTTAAACCCATCTGGGATCGCCCTAAGCGATCTGCTGTTTTTTTGTCGTAGCATGATTTCATGGGGCCAGTGTCCATTTGCGCTGCGAGAGGACGTTCCAGCGGAAGGCGGGAGAAGCCGACAGAGCCTGAGAGAGAGCAAGGGGACCCAAATGGGTGTCTCCGTCTCCATTTTTGGGCCGCCCCGTTTTTCTTTGTTGTAAAAGGGAAGCCAACAGGAAACCGGGATCCATTTTGCCCCCAATTTTGAGACACCCGATGCTTGCTCTTCTGGGACTTTTGGCGATTGCCTTTTCCAAAGGCCCAAATTTTGATGAGTTTGATGTTTAAAGGGCAATGCGGAGGAACCTTGACTGGTGCTTCTCTTTTCACCCCATTGTCTGGTATTCTTTTTGAAAGCCTGGCTTTCCACGGTAGATACCTTCTCTTTAACATCAAGGAGCTGACATCTTGCGGCGTTGATTGGAGTGACACATTGAGTGCACAATATTCTGATCGATGGTGCTTAAACTTAAATCGTACAGTGACCAAGGGGTACACAAACTTTCAGCAAAACTAGACATACAAAAATCACTAGGGTTAGTAGTATATAGCCTCCAACATCCCCCTTCAATCAATATTTGTGGCTTCTGTTGGTTTTATTACGTCATAAATATGTTTGACTGGTAGTTAAAGTGCCAGTTCAATACACTATTCTGAAGTTTACTACTCTCAACAAGTTGACTTTTAGCGAGCGGGGGTGGTGGCGGGGGGGGGGGGGTACAAAGATACATCTTGGGATGCAAAGATTCCTTCAAATCCAAAGATTCCATGGTATTTATAGATTGCATCAAATCTAAAGATTTCATCGTATTTATAGATTCCATGTACTTGTGGATTTCATCATAATATGAGTGATATTCATAGTTATTGGTGATTGGATGGACGCGATCAATTGGAATGAACTATAGCCAGTGCGAGGACACCGACTATAGTGATTGAAATAATTATTTGTATCAACATTAATTTTGTTTCAATATCAATAATATTCACCCAGGACAATATTCACAGTTACCAATTCCAATTCCAATTAATGCTGACTATACAATATCCAGCCTAATATTGCAACAAATCCTAGGACTAGGAAGGTCAAACCAGACACTCCATTCCCAAACCCAGACGTTCTCTGAGGTTTTCTCCTCAGCAAAAGCCTCCTTTTCTTGTGCCCAACAAGACATGTGGGACCATAGAGTCTGCCAGAGCCGTGTTAGCATTCTTTTGTTTTTTTGGACAAAATAATGGATTTTGAAGCAAGAGACCAACTACCTCAGTTTTCTCCAAGCGTGCGAGTTGAAATACCCCAAAGTCAGCCAGAGTTTTTCAATACACGGCCACGGCGTTGTATGTCCTTTACTTCTTTGCTTTGCCGGCTGTGCCCGTTTTTTGTTGGCAAAGAAAAGTTGGCTTGACATACCTCGGGGTTGGGAGCCACCTCCGAGATCAAAGGGCCTCGGACATTGAAATGGGGGCTTTTGCGGGTTTTGGAGTGCTTTAGCATATGAACTATTCTCTCACCAATGAGCATGGAACCCTGACAGGGGATTTCCATTTAACCCACCAAAAGTTAGTCACTTTTAGCGGGGGATCTGAGGACAGCCTAGGAGTTCATTGGTGAGGGGGAAACTCACGTTCATAGCGCCACTCGGCCGGTCCGGTCACACGTTGCCGCTTCGAAGGGATGTGTTCGGTGCCAGGGGATGGAGCGCCGGAGGAGCGGTTTAACCAAAATTGCGGCGCGGGCGGAGTTTCCCGGAGAGCGAGCTAAGTGGTGAACGAACGATTTTGTTATTTGATGAGTGGATGAATCAAGTCAATTTGTTACACAATCAATCCAGCAATCCATCAATCAATCATCAATCAACCAACCAATTAGGCAATCAACTGGCCCGGGGGAAAGGAGCCAGGACGATTAAACTGGGTTTCCAAGTCATTTCCCTTGTTGGAGCCTCCAAAAGCGGCGATCGTTTCATTGGACACCACCAGTAAATTGATCAGCTGCAGGGGCAATCCAGGGAACCACTGATCAGAGTCTGTGTCAAACGGGAACTACCGAGCCCCAAAGATTGAAATCATAGCCCAATGGCGTGTTCCCAATAGCTTCGTTTCTTTGTTTGTTTTTGGGGCGTCCTTCTTTCAACGAAACATTGCCCTTCTTTGGGTGCTGAGTAGCTCATCAATTGGAGTTTTCCCAAGCAGAGACCAAAAGGGGACGTGTTTTGTTTTTGTTTTTGTATTTTCGAGATCCTCTATGTGGCTGGGTCTTTTGTTTGAGGGTACCCATTTGGTGCAGCTTTAAAGAGACACCAATAGAAAAACCAGCATATAGCGTCCGCTCCTCTGTCCCACTGCCGCTGGGCATATCAGCCCAAAGTTCAAGAGAAGCGGCGAGGGGCCTCTTTCTCTTTTTCAAAAACAACCAACTGCCTGACATCACACCCTACAGAAAGTGAGAATATTCAGACGAAAGCCTCAGGTACTCCGGATTGGAGAGCTGTGTGCATATAGAACCTCTCCTGGTTGGCTTGCGTATCTGCTCATTTCGGGTTCCAACGAGGACTGAAAAAAGCAAAATTTCATCAGGAATACTTACAATTTTCCCAGGGAAGTCATGAGATTCAGTGCTGCCTTTTTTTTAGCTTTTTGCGGGGCCTGCGCGTCAACTGAATCACTTTGGCCGTCCAGTTGCGCATCACAAAAACCGCGTGGAATGTGATGCCAGAAAGAATAGTGCTCGCTATCCACAAAAACAATACCACATTTACAGCAGTGGTGTCACGTCTAGTTCCATGACTCTCTGGCAGTTGTGGCGGCAATCTTTGAGGAAGGAAGCCAAGTTTTATCCCGGTTGCGATTCAGGCAAGCAAGGAGCTGAGCCACATGGGAGCCGACTGACACGGAAGCTGACCAACACAGGCTCTTGGGGCAGAACCCTTTCTGATTTCGGGTTCCTTACGCGCGCATCGCCGCAGAAGAGTCTTGATATTTGATGTGTGGCAGCAGAAACAGATGCTTGGCCAAACCAACTCACCAGAATGAGTCTTTCGAAGCATCGGGCATGGCTTGATCAGGAGTGGCAAGACTGTGACGGCGAGGCTGAGGGGCTGAGGGGCTGAGGGGGCTGAGGGGCGGGGGCACACACTGTGGATGGACAGAATTCCAGTATTTATAGGGTTTTCCATCCCAGCAGGTGCAGGATTTTGTCCATCCAGCGTAGGGTTGCCACTTTGGCGCGCGGAGAAATCGCCGGGGTTGAAATCGCCGGGATTCCAAGAGGATGCGTTTAGCTTTTTGCTGATATGTGATCTACCTGGAGCCCAAAGGCGGAGTTCGGCCATCTGGGTTTTTTCAGAGGCAGGTTTTTTTCGGCCTCTTGTGGTGATCCGGATGTTCTAGTCTGATTCGGCGGTTTTGGTGGGGAAAAGGTAATATCAGGTGGTTGTGTC
>CAUJNA010000288.1:185295-272809 GCA_963377175.1 Effrenium voratum
TCGGCTTTGGCTTCGGGAGCCAGATCGTTGCTTCTTCTTTTTCTCCATTAGCCAGGTGCTTGATCCTTTCTTTCTAATCTGGGGTGTCCATTCCCTTCTGCAGGAGCCGGTTGTTGATCTCCGTTTTTCGGGTGCTGCATCCTCCTGCTCTTCAGCGCTGCGCAGGAGCTCCGTTGATGTCTTGGTTCAGGAATCTATGATTCATTCCCGTCACTCCGGAGCCGTTGATGCTGTTGACCCTTTTTTCAGGAGCCAGTGGCCAATGCCCGAGTTTGCTGATGGACACTTGCTGACTTAGATGTGCACGGTCGTCGCGCGCGAAGAGACTAGGTGGCTGTTGCGCTGTTCCGGGAATTACATCAGGTTGTATCCAGACACCAGTTGTTGAAGTCCTTGTTTTGGGAAGCTGGGCGCCTGTGTTCAAGTTTTCAGGAGCCAATGGTTGCTTCACCTTGTCTGGAACCATGTGGAACCAACGGTTGCTTCACCTTTTCTGGAACCATATGGTTGTTCCCGTAATTCAGGAGCCGTGCTGTGGAATATCCTTTTCAGCCGGCTGCGTTTGGATCGTTGCCAATCCCCGCGGCCGTCCTCATCCCCACCGCCAGACGTTTCCTCCAGGCCCGCGAGGCCTGGCCGTGTTGCGCGCGTGCCGAAAACGCGCAAACGGTGGAGAGTTATTGGTTATTCTCATGATCGGTTATTGCCATCGAAAACGGCGGAGAAAAAACACATATTCAGCACATTATTGGTTCTTATGAGCCAGTTCCGAATCAACAGCCTTATATAGTAGAAGGTAGGGCTTTCACGGCCTAGCTTCCGACGTCGCGAGGACGCTGAAGGCGCCGCACGAGGAGCTGCCAGCGAAGCAGCCCCGGAACGAGGAGTCGCGGGAGGAGGGGGACGTGCTCGCAGGCCCCATCCTCCTCTTCAGGGGCATCAAATTCGAGCATTTACTTGCTCAAGTTTTGCAGGTCCAAACTGCACAGTTGATTCTCCTTTTGAGGAACCAGCTTGTTGATTCTTCTTTCCAGGGACCGCGTGGTTAATTCTTCTGTTCAGGACCCATGGTGGATGATGACGATGATGATGACGGTGACGACTGATGATGAGAATGATGATGATGTATGATGGATGAAGAAGATGATGGTGATGATGGGATGATAATGTTCATCCGTGCAACGACTATCATTGCTGATCATAACCAAAAAACACAGATATAGCCAGAGATTGAAATTTGGATATGGCAAGCAAGCATAAGACGCGGCAAGATTGGTTACATTGGATAGGACAGGATCATTTTGGAAGGTCCAATAGGATAGATTGAGCTAGGATAGGACAGGATCATATAAGACAATATTAGGTGTGTAAGGTAGGAAAAGGTGGATATGATACACGATAAATAAGATAAGATGTTTGATATAAATCAGATTTCTAGAAGGACACGATGAGATAGGCAGATAGATAGATAGATAAAGAGATAGAGATAGCAGCTCGGTTGGCAGGTATTTCTATTTTGACACAAAGGCCGGACAGGAAAAGGTTGGATATGATAGGGCAATATAGGAAAAGGCGTGACAAGGTAGGATATCAGCAGCTAGGATAAGATTCGATGAGATGTGGTGGGTAAGGTAGATAAGGTAGACAAGAGATATGAGAGAAATTTTGGATAAGACAGATAGGACATAAAAGAAGGATAAGATACAATGGGGTTAGATATGGTCGGATGAGACTGATATGATATGTTTGTACATATGTATGTACATATGTATGTACATATGTATGTATATATACATATATACCTCTGGCAGACAGATATGTAGACAGGGCAGATCGGTAGGAGATAGATGACGGTTGGACAGATAGATGGATAGATAGGTACATAGACAGGTGGAAGATAGACAAATCGATGCATAGAAAGCAAGTAGATATATAGAAAGTGAATGGCTCAGCCGTGGCTGACTGGGCTGGCGGCCGGCCGATGAGCCAGCCGCGGCCGGCCGGCAAGTCACCCAGCCGCGGCCAGCCATCCGTGGCGCGTCTGGCTCGTTGCAGCGGTCAGCCAGCCAAGTAGATACATAGACAGAGAGCTAGATAGATAGATACATAGATAGATAGATAGATAGATAGCAGAACATAACATAGCATAAGACAAGGTAAGGCGTGATAACACGCTGGCAACAACAAAGAGAGAATTAGACGGCCATCAGCCAGCCACGGCCGGCCAGCCGGTCAGCCAGCCGGCCACGGCCAGCCAGCCAATCAGCCAACGGCCGCGGCCGGTCTATTTCTGGATTCTCCTTACCAAAATGCTTCCCCCCCCATGAATCAACCTGGCAAGCAAATTCCCCAAATCCAGCCAGTGTGTTTGCTTGACTCTCAAAGTTCCTTCAACGGCTTGCATTTGGACTGGTACCAAGAGGGTTTCCACTACCCCTAAACCTTTTCAGGGAGCATGAGGTATAGTACTATTGTATCCTAGGCACCCGCCGGACAACTTGGCACCCCACGGGGAAATTGTATGTAACCACTGTACCAGCAAAGTCCGGCAGAGCCAAAGCGGAAGTTTCAACCACTGCGTGAGCACGATCTGGATATGTTATGCCCCCTTGTTTCTTGCAAAAGTGGGGGGGGTGTTAAGTCCACTTCATCCAAGGGCGCCAAACCATCCCTTTGCATGCTCCTCTTCAAGTGCTCCTCCTGGTTGCTTTTGTTTTTTGGCGTTGTTCTTTTCCGGCGGGGCGGAATCAACAAAACTCTCAGCCTGTTCGGGATAACCCTCTCAGATTCTTGACGCCCTCCTGTCTCCAAAAAAAGTCCGTGGCCGAGGCGGACCCCGGGGCCGAGAGGCCGGGGTCAGCGGGGCGGATTGAGTGGTGCCCTCCGGCTTTTGAATTGGGCGGTCACGGATTTCTTCGTGGGGGTTGGCTGCTCGGCTTGTCACTCTAGTGGGAAGGGTTGAGTAAAGGCGGTTCTCTGGTTGATGTAGGGTCCTTTCCAGAAGGAGAATCCTCTTCTAAAAATGGGCCTGTCCCGATATTGTTCATGACCTTCTTTTGACCCACTGCAAGCCCACCTTATCACCCGAACCACACTGCAAACCCGGGCAATTGGAGGGTGAGCACTTGCCCTTTAGGTTTTGAGTATGACTCAAAAGCGGCATGGGGATAACCTTAGCCACACCCCTGGTTAGTACATGTTTGGATTGCAAACTCCGAGGCGAACTTTGTATTACCCCTGCTCCAATACTGGCTGTTCAACGAAGTACTGTAAGTACACCCGGCAATTTCCAATGGTTTTGGTTTCTGCCCAAAACACTCGCGCGCTGGCTTGCTCGAGCCTCCAAAGGTCGACCAGACCCGGGTATTGGAAAAACGGTTTCCTTGGTTTGCTGTCGACCAATCCTCTATGTCGCATGGCAGCAACCCCCCTTTAAAGGTTGTTTTTCTTTTTTAAACTGGGTGCGAGCGGCGCCTTTTAAAGAAATTATCGATCCACCAAGGGTGCACAAATGATACAGTAAACGGTTTCCTTTAGTTTCCCTTCGCCCAAACTTCCGATCCCGTGCCCCTCGAATCTTCTTTTCCCTCCTAAATCAATCCGATTCGCGCATCGAATCTGAACCTTCCCTTCCACTTTTGGTGATTTGGTTGTGGGTCAAAATGAAACCACCAGGGGACCGCAGGTGTTAGTCCATGTTTCCACGAACCAGGGCAAGCCATTTTGGGTACCTATGTTTGACCCACAGCCATTTGGGCCCCCTTTTCGGCCCCTTGTGGTGCCTGGAGTGCTGTCTCGCAAGGGTCCCGGCAGGGCCTCACTGAAGCCATGGCCAGGAGCCCCCACCGCGCGCTGCCTCCCTCGCGGGCGCCGTGGGCAGATGGGCCCACAGCCCAAAAACATCGCAAGTGGAAGCTTCCGTCCGTCGTCAGTTGCAGGTGCCAAGGTAAATGGGCATGTTTTTTTTTTCCCCTCAGGGTGCTCGTTTTTTCAGTGGTTTTGGGGGAAGCAAACAAAATCCAAGAGCACCATTTTGGGGGTGTTTTACCAAAATAGACACCCACGTTCTCTAGTTTTAGGATGTCGGTTCGTCCCAAGTTAGTCGGACTTTGGACTCCGATGTTCACCAAAGACACGGAGTATGAAGGTGAGTGCGGGACAGTCCCAATCATTCCTCGACTGAAAGCTGGAGAGTTCCAGGGGGTTTCTGGGCTGTTCTTGGTGCCGCCTGGGTTCGGGTGCACCATTTGAATACCGGGGTTGATGATGACTCACCCGTCCAAATGCCGTTGATTAGAAGACGAGAAGGGGACCGGGCCCAATGTTCCTTGTGGGGCAAGGGGGATTTGCTTCAGAGCCATCCAACACGTTTCTCTTGATCAAAGGTCAGAATAATTGCCGCCCTTTTCCTGCCATGGTCATCACTTAATTTTGTTCTCAAGTTCCCCAAACCCCTGCTAGTTGTATGGGGATTCTGCCTAAACATGGGGTCACGACAAGGGTCCGACTGTATACTCGTTTGTTTTTTCGTCGGGCTTTGGGGGGGGGTTCTGCAAAAAGTGGGATTACGAAGATGCTTTGGGTCAGCTTCTTGGCCTACCTTTGGGTTTTTGCTGGCTCCAAGGTTCGATCATGTCCAAGCATGGCCTCAATGGGGTTGGTGAAATGTCCCAACCCACTGAGGTGCCATCGCATCTGGCGCAAGCAGCACAAGAAGTGCAAAGACCAGACAGACGAAACTAGCGAGTGGCCGGGGGGCTCAACACCAACGCCTGTCACACATGGGCCTCTCAATGGGGGAAAAAACGGAGGAACAAAAAGCGGAGGGACAGGGCTTGTAAGGTTCACCTGAAAGAATTTCACGGCAGCTGGCCGCAAAAGACACCCCCTCCGCCACGATGTTGCACAAGGTCCAGCGAGTGTGTACGCCATCTTTGAACGTTGTGTGTCAGGAAGAATTACTGGACACCATCTTGATAGAAATACAGAGCCGCATTCGAACATGTGCATTCCCTACACTTCCCCCAGGGGGCCTGGTAATTTCAGGATAGCCCCAAGTAGAAATGACATGTTCAAATGCTGGTCCGTATCTACTAGGGGTAACCCCAAACCCTTGTCTTTGCAGGTTCTTGAGCAGGTGTAAAACCCCGCATGTAACCTCAAAAAAAGAGGCGGATGTGCGAAGATCGGTTTCCGTTTGGTTTCACTTCACCCACTTTTGGGCACTGAGCCTCAACAAAAACGATGCCCCCAGAACAAAGGCTTTGTAATTTCGATTTGAGGGGGAGTCCCAGAAATGTTCTACTTGCCAGCTGAGTATTTCGATCCCCCGCGTAGACCCCGTCAGTCAAAATCAAGGCCGGGCATTCGGGGTGCCGCCCCCCAAACTGCAACAAACAACGCGGTTAGCTTTTGCCAGCATTTCGGAAGGCCGAGCTTTCTTGTCCGAAAATTCGCCTCCTTTTCTTTGTTTGCGACCTCTTTTTCATCCCCCCAAAAGGGTTGAGGGATTTTTTTTTAGGTACCCCGACTCAGGTAACCCCCTTCTGTAAACCTCTCATGAGTGCCTTGCTAAAGTCCCCGGAGTTTGGGAGAGCCATGCGAGCGGCTAGTGAGGGGTTACTTGCCCGTACCTCAAATATGTCCTATTTATTTCCTACTTGAGAAAGTATTTGGAAGATTCGAGGGTCCTTGTAGTTGTTTGAAACCTCCCTTCCCTCAAACTTCTTTTCGCGGCGCGTTCACTCAATCATGAACTTTCCTTCAGGTTTGTTTGAGGTAACCGTTGTTTCCCAGCCACTGCTTCCCGCTGTCCCGGGGAGGCGGGTGGGTAACTCTCGAGGTATCGCCACAAGCGCCATGTGCTGGCGGGCGCCTTGGGGCTCTGGGAAACAGATCTTGCCCCCTAATGGTGCGCCGCCCTTGATGCCCGTTGCCGCTTCCATGTTCTTGCAAGTTGTGTCGTAGTAGGGAGCCGCTGTGGATGGACCAAATCCGCTGCAAACACACCACACCAGTTGGTGCACTTTCTGAAATCGCGTTGCCACGGTCGTGTGAAGGCTACAGTGAACAGTCTCCTTTTTGGAAGCCATGCGCAATCCACATGCAAGCCAAGGTTCCAGGGGTCCCTGAATTCATACACCGACCCATATACCTCGTATGTATATTGTGGCAATATAGTGTTTGTAGACCCCCGCTGTCCCTTTTTTTTGGGTAGTAGTTTGGGGCTATTGGAAGCCCACTTAGGCTGACCGCAATTCTAAGTGGTTTCCTTAGGGAGGGGTAGCTCAAAGGCCCAAGGATCTTTTTGTGGGTTATGCAGGTATAAAACGATCTCCAAAGACTCTGCCTTTTGTGCTTGGTAGATTGACGGGTGAACAAGGGCGGTATGTTCCATGGACAACCGGGTTCTTCAACATCCAACAGAGCATCAAGTTGGGGGGGGGGTACCGGCGAATGTTGAATCCGGAGGGCAGTACTAGCGGATTCACAATTTTGGGGATTCCACTGTGTGCCAGTGCTCTGGACATTTTGGTAAGCACCGATAAGGAGCCCTGTCATCATCTAATCAGATCTGATCCATTTGTTTGCTTCGCCAGGCATTTTCTGGCTGGTATATTTTGAACAACCAGGTTGTCCATTGCAAATACTGTTTTGTGTTCAGGGGCTGACATCCTATCATTCGCAAATGGGTAGATGTGCGACCCCTCGGCCCAAAAATGTAGCGTTTTTTTTTTGATGTTACTTCAACCCCCCGCCCCCCCGGAAAAGGGTACCAACTGCAAAGAAAGACACGACAGACTGAACGGATACAGAATCCCGTTGAAGCAACGTATAGTTGCTTCCTTTCTCGGTATGCCATTCCTTTCCGACGATGGAGTGGAAACTGCCGAAGTCCACGGGCAAGCAATGAGTTGTAGGCGCCTTTTGATGAAAGCCCTGACCAGACAGTAGAAGGAGAGAGCTGCTAACGAGAAGGCGATCATCATGACTGCAGTTCAACACACCACCATGGGCCTCAGCACCTACGATGCTTTCACAGCAGTTTGAAGCCCACTGAATTTAAGGGTGCCAGTGCCTGGCAATCTGGGGTCCTGTTTCTGTGCAGGTTTTGTTTGGGAATGGGAAGAGCCCTTCCTACCAGCATCCTGTCGCTCACCCCTGCAGGGTTTGGATGTGTTTTGTTGTCAGGAATCAGCCTCAGGGAATGGTGCAAGAGTTTTCCTTCTGGTTTCCCTTTGCACTCACCGAACAAGGGCTACCAACTGAAAGAAAGGCAGACCCGTCTTGGCCGCCCTGTTGAGTCGAGCTTGAGATCACCCTTTGGTGTCGGGTCCTGGCAGAAAGCACGCATGCCCACTCGGGTTCTGGGGGGGTTTTGGAGGTCCCGGTCGATCCAGAAAAGTCGAGGTAGGTTTTAGTCAAGTGAGCCGCAATCAAAACCCGGGTAGATGAAGGATAGTAAGGGACAATCCCAACCCTAAATAGCCGCGGCCGCCTTCTTGTTTCTTTACATGTTCTGGGCAGACCATTTTAACACCGGGTTTTGATTGTGACTCAGGTGGAGAAACCAAACCGATTGAAACCTTGGTATTTGGAGCTGAGGGGTCAAGGGTCGGAAGCTGGTGGCAAGTAACACGGGCCAAGCGCTGAAGGTTTTTCGGGGATTCCTTTCTGGTGCATCCAGGAACCCTGAATACATTTCGCGCATGGAACTATGAGGAAGCAAACTGGGGAATGCAACCAAAAGGGCTTCCAAGTTGAATCAATAGCAACCAGGATTATTGTGCATGCCCAAAAGGGTATGTTGGAGGGTTCCTTCCATTTGCTTAAGAATACTTGTATTTCCCCTGTTGGTTTTGAAGGGAATCTATCACTACTGGACATATTTTTATTTTTCCAGGGGTCTTAACCAAATGGAGGGTTCTGAGAGTGCAGATAGGAACTTAAGGGACAGTTGCTTCGTCACTTCTGCTCATGGCTGACAGATGTGCGAGAGGTTTTTACCTACAGCGGCAAGCCGGTCTATTCGCGCTACGGGGAGGAGGACTGAAACTGCCGGAGGTTTTCCGTGAAGAAGCGTTTGGTTTTTTTCGGACAAGCACATGGCTGTGGGTCAACAATAGGTGCCCAAAATGGAACCCTGGTAAAAACCTGTGGTCCCCTGGTGGTTTAATTCTGACCCATACCCACATGAAGCCGACCATTCGGTGTGTTCCCCTAGTTTCGACCAGCCCACCTTTTCAAACGCCCACCCCCAGAAAGCACACAGCGACAAGCGCCTGCTAGGGAAACAGATGGGTTCGTTTTCCCTTCAAATTTCCCTTTGATGAAGGTCATCCAAAGCGCAGGATGGGCTCAGCGGAACCACTGGAGCTCTGTCGGCCATTGTGTTCCGGCCTCAGTGCGGCGGGTTTCTTGGCCAGCCGGGCGTTCGAAGATGAGTCGTTCGCCGCGTGTTGCCGTGGCACTTCTGTTTTTAAACAACCTCTCTGAGTTTTGTTCCGGGCACACTGCCCCACAGCCTGTTCTTGAAGGAAGTTGAGCCACTTTCCGAGATATTTTCAATGGCTACGATGCGATGCTTCTTTCAGGGATCTCTGTTAGACCCCTTGACTTCTCTCCGGCGTTTGAGCCAGGGAGACCCTGTACAGGTCACCAGAGGGCAGATGGGAAAGAAGCGATGGCAAAAGGAGCCTTAAGACTGACGCTTTGGGTCAGGAGCCCACAAGCGCTTTGGGAAGAGGTTTTAACCTTCTATGGGATCTGAAGGCAACAGGCCTAGCTTTTTGCCGTGGCTGGGTACAAGGCCACGGTTTCCTTTGGGCAAAAATGCCTCCCCTTCAAGTCACGGCTAATCAGGCGAATCGTTCCTCAAACATACGTGCTGGTATTTGTCAGGTCGAAAATGGCCAAGTTCTTCTTCACCAACGGCGCCTCTTCTGCGGACTGCTTGAGGCTTGATTCCACTCCGACTTGATTCGATCGCCACCAGTGGTGTTTGAGGGGGCAGCGCGCCCGACTTTCTCCACCAGAGATGGGGGGGGTCCCACCCCCAACTGCATCCAAGTCGTGGGAAGTCGTGGGAGGATGGTTTCCAACTTTGCTCAGGTGACTCACTCCCCAAATTCCAGGACTCGAAACATCCCGGTGCTCGGAGCCCTTCCTTAGGAAAGAAGTTGTCCCGGATCTAGGAAGGGCCTGTGAAGAGGCCCCAGTAACAAGGGCTGAGTGCCAAATAGGAGCTAAGGTGCAGGTCTATTTTGGCTGCTTGTTTTGGGATCCCAGCGGGGTGTCCAAGTTTGCATCCGTTCCCAAAGAATTTGTCAGGTTATTGGAAGCTTTCGCAGTGGCTCCCCTCATTGGTTCGTTCAGCCTGTGTTTGTTCGGAACGGGCTTTGCCTTGACACCTGTTGGCGAGCTACAAATGGACGCCTGCCTTAAGTGGTTGGGCACCCTCTTGAGCGTCCCCCCTTTGTGAAAAGCCCGGCTAATTCAAGCCGCACCCCCCGTTTCAGGCCCCTTTTCAAGTGCCTGGTGTCTTATTACCAGGAATCTCTCCTTGGACAAAACCTCCAGGTGGCCAGAACGCCTGCCAGGTACATGTTGGCGGGCGAGCACGTCTTCGTGTTCTTGGAGAAGGGCCCCTTGTGGCCCCTCGGAGTCGACGAACAGACAGCCGCCTTAGTGCAACGGATTGTCTCTTTGCATACGAATCATGTATGGATAGAAACAAATTAGATATACGGCAGACATGCATGCAATCAAACATGCAAGCAAGCAAGCAAGCAAGCAAGCAGACAGACAGACAGACAGAGACGGACGGACGGACAGACAGACAGACAGACAGCCTATTTGGGCAAGCAGTTTTGGTTTGCGACGGGAGTAACAAAGGAACTGCATTCTATGTTTCCACACAAACACGACAAATCCCAACAAAAAGCGAACACAACACCCAAAATCAATCCGCACCCATTTCTTTTTTGGCTCCTTGTAGTTCCCCCTATTTTAGACCTGAGTATTCTCATCGTGGAAGCTCTCTACGTTTAAAAGTTTTTCTAGCCATGCTTTTGAAGAATTCATGGGGCAAAGAGGCTGTCGCTTACATTCCATTTTGCGTGGATACGCCTTTCTTTTGGGGTGATTACGGAGTGGGTGGTGGGTGGGGTCCACTTGCAGAACACGAAGCATGTATGCTTTGCGGATTTGCACTGGAGGTGTCGTTCTCCAAAATTAGGGACTCCATGCACATGCTCTGTGTCGTCCGGTCAAACCCATCCACGGAAAGCGCTTTGGAGACAGACTCATATGCCTGTAGATTCTTGACCGGCCCATGCTTGTGCTATGGACGGGACGACCCTGATTTTCAACAGCGCGGCTTACCATCCAGTTAAGGTGTGGAAATCATATTTTTATGTACATAACAAATATATATATATATATATATATAGTACATGTACAATTGACCATATAAAAAACATAGTTACATGTATGTAATTCATATATATATATATACATATATATATATATATATATATTTATTGTGTAACACACATTGTACATGTACATCTTTCATCCGATCCTTTTACACCACATTTTCAGCCAACTCACCTAGTTGTGACCGACTAGTTGTTAGCGAATGGGATGGCGTCCAAGGCTGGTGTGCTTCTCCAGCAGTGGGGACACCTACGCAGACATGGTGAGCCTCCTCGAGTGCTGCACTTGGCAGGTTGAACTGTGTGTACAACAGGCCCTGGGCCCCGTTTTTGAAGCGAGGGCTGGGCAAGATGTGTTTCCCTGGCCGCAAAAGGTGTTTGTTCAAAAAACAGTTCACATGACCAGCCAACTTCCCGCTGGGCTGCCCTTGCTGGTCCGGCGAAAAGGGGGGATTTACACAAGAGGAAAGTCCAAACAGCGGGTATTTGCAGCAAAAGGAACAAAGAGCCGCCCATCTCGGGAGGTCGGAAGACGGGGTGGAGGACACCCTCGGTCTGCGCAAAGCGCTTCCGAAATGGGGTTAAAAAGGACTGCTCCCGAGAACGGGGGAGTGCGCAACGGCACCCCTGGACCTATTTTTCAAGATGTTGGATAGCACTGGGCAATTGAGTCTGGTCCCGTGATTTGTGAGACCTCCAAATGCTCAACTATATGGGTGGCTCGCCTCTTTTTAGGAATCGGACCCCAAAATGGTGGGTTTCCCTTTAAACCAACCCCAAAAAGGGAACCAAGAAAGGAGACAGACCCATATCTCATGTTCGAAATCCATCACGGCTTCAACATAGCCGTCATGTTGTTGTGTTTTTGCGGTGGGTCGGGTGAGCGTTTGTTTTGTTGTTTTTATCGAGTTTTCCAGCGACTGAGAGAGGACCTCCAAGGTCGGGGCTCCGAAACGACCAACTGGCTGCCGCCGAAACGGCAAACCATTTGGAAGCATGTTCTACCCACAAGATCCTGATCCTGCACATGCGTGGAACCATTTCTCCGAAAGGACCCTGGCGGGCGTTTTTTGGGGCGAAACGGCTCCATTTGGATCTCTCCCTCTGGGCATAGGAACGAAAAGCCTCCATATGGGAGGGACGAAAAGCCGCATGTTGATATCCCAAAGCAAGTCACAGCCCCCGCAAATGGCTTGGGCTGACAAGTCGTATCAGGCATTTGATGTTGGTGAGGTCGGCGTTAATTGCTCCAAGTACCGTTTTATAGGTATGAGGTCAACCATTCCAAAGGATGTATTTACCCAAAGCCAACCCCGAATTTCCTTGAACATGCCCAACATGTGAATATTTTGGAGGGGGTCCTAACCTCCCCCTCCCCCTCCCAGATTTTCCGAAAATGAGACCAGAACGTTAGGGGGTGCGGGATCCTAACAGGGGTGTTTTTTGGTTTGTTTAACAAGTCACAGATTTTGACTGGGCGCTCATTGGGTTTTTCTCTGAACTGACCCAAGGTGGGAAATCGAGTGACCCCCGGCAGGGAGTTTGGGCCATTGTCCCCTTGACCTTTGGCAAGAGATTGCGGTAGGGAAATGGTCCCGTCGCAAGTCCACGGGCAAGCCTGAGGCCTAATAAGCCTTGGTTATAGTTCCGATATTGAAAAGCACACACACACATTTGTATGCTTTTAGTACTGTGCTAGCAGCTTAACAGCTCCTTGTTTTCGCCGAGTGCCGGCCTGTCTATTCTTTCAGTGCTTTTCTGGCCGAGGCACGTGCACCAGCAGATCATCACCATCCTCACTGCGGGCATCGCTGCCCGGCGTTGAGAAAGGCAAAAACTGCTTCGTTTGTCAGCAGCAACCCGCTTCGATGTCGAGCCAGCGATTTCGCCCAAGATAAAGCTGGGGTCATGAATGATGAGCTTTTTGACCGTTTCTGGGGGTTGTCAAAATCGGAACCTGGTTGGTGGTTTTCCAACAAATCTACCACTTGGGGTGACTTTGATACTGGCAGAATAGCGCCAGTGGAGGCAAAGGTGTTTTTTTCTTAGTTCTTGCTTCCTCCTAGTTTGCCCTGATTTGTCGCAATTGGAAGAGTCCAGCTCCCGTCATTGGAAGGACAGCGGGAAGGACAGAGGAACAAATGAGTCCCTTGGGTTCTTTGAGCCCTCGTGACGGGATCTTCATGGCTCCGGGCTGTAGATTCACTTGCAACCCCTTTTTCTGGGGGGGTTTAAGCCGCGAAATCCCGGGGGAGGGGGGGAGGCAACATGTGACCCGTTGGTAACCCCAAAATGAGGCTCAAAACCGGATCTCCGCGCCTCTCGTGGCTTGTGGTTTTCGTTGCCTCAATGCGAGCGTGAAACACTGATCCATTCAAAGCCAAGCGGTTGAGCTCCGGACGTCTCTGCATGGAAGCCACCTGTAGCAGTTGCTGGCTTTTTCCCCGGCTTGTGACTGTTTTTAGGGTAAAGCATCTGGAAAAAAGAGCAACGATCCGGCTCTATTGGATTGATCCACTTCTGACCTTTGAATATTTTAACCTGGAAAATGACGGTTCCCTGACTGGCTAAAAGTGAGACATTTGTTTTGCGGCCGGTTGCCCAATCCAGATCAGATCGGTGTGGATGGCCGCCCTTTCGATTCTTTCCAAGGGTTTGGGAGTTCTTGAGTGGCAGGCTTTGAAGTATGCCACCTTGGTGGAGGGAAATGGCCTGGTATTTTGAGCTCCGCCCCAAAAACGGTCGACATTCGTCCCACAGGAGGTCCCTTCAAGAGGAAATTTATCTTCCAGTGTGAGGAAGGAGAACCCACTTTTATCGAGGGAATCCACGTGGACCCCCAACGAGGGCTTCGTCGAAGCGTAACTTCCCCCTGGAGTGATATTTGGTGGTCATTTGGTAGGCTCCATTTTGATTTTCAGGAGAGTATCTTTGGGGCGGCGCCTTTTCCTAGAGTATTTTGTTCGCGCTGTTTTCGAGTAGACGCTGTTTTGGGGTAGAAACAAAAGGAAAACGCGCACTTTGGAGCCAGGGTTCCCCGCTTCAGAGACAAGCCCATCTTTGGTTTTCTGTCAAACCCTCCAAAGTGGGTGTGTCTTTTTGAGGGTCCCCCTGTTTAGGTGGCTTCCTAGGGACACCTAAAGACATACCCACTATTTTGGCGGTTCCCTAGAAAAGACACACACACCAAGTGTTTCTTCTGGCAACGAGTAGTGAGCTCAGGAGAAGACACTGCTGAACCGGCCGAATTACGACATGAGGGGGTTGCTGGGAGGCGCGGTTGGTCCATGTAGATCTTACAGACAGAACGCTTTATCTGTTGCCAGAGTCTTGTTTTTCTTTGATGATTTCCTTTCTTACAACCGTAGGATTGGTGGTCGTGATTCGATAATACTAGATTACGCCTTGCGTATCCACTACCACCATCACCGTCTTGAGTTGTGTTTGCCAGTTGGCATAAAACGGTTGCCACAGGGTACAAGTTGGGTGAGTGAGTTAGAGTTACTTTTGTGTGACTCCGGTGTCTCAGGGGTATTGATGAGCACATGATATGGCTACGGCCAATGCTCTTAGCGAATCTGGACTTTGACCCAGGTGGGTTACGAGCTCACACATTTGACATGAAGGTTGGCTTGCGAGTTTCGTGTTGTTTGTCGGTGAATGTTTACGCTCCCGTTTGGCGATATATATATATACACACATATAGATGGTAAACATGCTCTGAAAGGAAAGGCAACACACACGCACACAAACACCACGTGCACAACAGATACACTCGATCTTGACAAGAAACGAAGGGCAGAGCTCCGTAGGTTTGGTCCATGGAGAGTCTTCGCCTTACTTTCGACTGTTGCATCGTGTTGTCGAGGCACTGAG
Organism: Effrenium voratum; assembly: GCA_963377175.1. Classification (NCBI taxonomy): domain Eukaryota; class Dinophyceae; order Suessiales; family Symbiodiniaceae; genus Effrenium; species Effrenium voratum. The sequence continues at coordinate 199,608 of CAUJNA010000288.1, forward strand.
CACGTGGTGAACAACATGATCCGGTGGTGCGTGCAGGATCTGGGGCGCAGAGTCAAATAGGTTTCTAGGAGGGTCCCCCCCAAAGGCCTAAGGACCTTAGAAGCTTGGATACAGACTGACAACTGTTCAGCAGCCACCTATACCTGGGTACCTGGGTGGGGTGACTGGGGCAATCCTTTGTTTTGACCTGAAAGTCACATTTGTTCGAACAAACCGCTGATATCTTTGTCAGGGTTAAGGTCATCTGAGGATGACGTCAATATTCATCGTGTTTTTTTGGCTGTTCCAGTGGGTGACGCGCAAACGACAAGGAGCAACGGAGTAGATAGCCAATCACATCCTGTTGCAAAAACTACGAGCCCATCCAGATTTCTTGTGGTAAGCCAATGACTCCTAAGCCGCCCTTCAGCAGGTGTTTTGTCAATATTTTGAGGCGTGGTTTCGACTCAACAACCAGCACCACTGCCACCCATGTGTTTTTGTATTCGGACCGCTCTCAGGATCGGTCCGGTGTCCTTAGACGAGTGGGCGGAGAAAAATCGATGGCCATAAGTGGCCTTGGGTGGGTCAATTTGTTTGAACATAGATGGCCATAGGCTTCAGTTTGTTTGAACATAGACGGCCATAGGTGTTTTTTTTCAGGTTAGTTTGTTTGAACATGGACGGAGATAGCCAAAACCTTCCGGCATTTTCTCGGGTTCTCTTCTCGATTCGAAACCGAAACCTCCCAGGACATGACCCTCCAGTGCGAGGGCTTCGAGCCCTTGGTGGTGGCCCCCGCCACCCGCGCCGCCGCGCTGGAGGCGCGGCGCAGTGGGGCTTCCGCGCGCCCGGGTTCGGGCCCCCGGGTTTGCTGGGCTTGAGGCCTTTGGCTTCGTGGAGCGCAGCGGCTTTTTGTTTTGGGGGGGGTTTGAGGCCTTGTCGTTTTGGTGGAAAGTGGAAAAGAAAACACGAACAGATTTCGTTCAAGAAGGGAGGGAAAGGGGAGGAACCGATGCACTCCTTCTTGCCCTTTCACTGGGTTCATGAAAGTGACATCCTCAAAAGAACATTTTTTCCCAAGTGTTTTTGGGGACCCCGGAAAAGGTTCACCTGATGGGCCCACATGGGGAACCCCCAAAGTTGGAACGCGAGGCCGTGAGTCTTCCCACGTCTTGCGCCGCTGAGGCGCTGAAAAACGCTCGGCTGCCCAACGTGCTCTTCGCCTTCCTGATGGCGTGGAAGCCCGGCCTTGCCCGGCCGTTGTCCGGTGAACCCACTGCTGCGACAGAGAGCCAGGTGGAAGTGGTTTCCGACCAGGAGCCCGGTGAAAGTCGCAGCAGGAAGCGGCAACATGGGAACCTGGGGTGGTGGCGCATGGGATGGAGCTTCCGCGCGGCGTAGTACCTGGCTTGCCGGTTTGGTTCGACCGAAAGAAGGTTTCAACAAAACGGCTCAACAGAGCAGCCTCTTTGCAGGGGATCGAAGGCCAAGCAGCTTGGAATTGTTTTGTTCCCGAGGTTTTCCCCAAATCTGCGGACGCCAGGACGCCAAATTCAGGGCTCCATGGACCCCAACGGACAGACCCTCATGGGTTCCATGAGGGCAACCATGAATTGCAAACACATCCAAGTTGAATCCAGATCAGGGCTGTTGGTTTAACATTTCTGGGGGGGGGGGGGGGCGGGCGGGGAGGAATGCATGTCACCCCGATATACAAGCGGTCATTCCATCTTGGAACAAAGGTGGGATCTATGGCAAAACCTTATGGCCAATTTAAAAAAATCGGCTCCGGAAAGTGGACCGGGTGTATGGCTTGGTCGTGCTGATCTTGGTTTTCCACCAACGTGGATCCCCTGAACCTTTCTCCTGGGAGGTATAGAGTCTTTGTTTTTCTACTTTGTATTGTGTGGACAGACACGGACTGCCAGACTGTCGGTATGTTCTCCTGAGGCGTTAAAAAGCTTGAACATGCTGTAAATGCCAGGAGAGTTTTTGTTGAGGTATCATGTGTGCATACTGTATATATATATATATATATGTATATATATACACGCATGCATGTGTTTTTGCTGCAAATACACATATATATATATATATATGTACCAGTCCCTGGGCCACGTACCCCCCCCCCCCCCAATGGTATGGTCCCCCCACTCCCCCGCATCATCCGCATCTTGGGGATGATGCTGGCATTGCTGGGGATGCTGACCCCCTTTCACCCCGTGAACCAACACCCCCGCACCTCTCGCAACATCCTACCCTAAACCAAACCACCCTTTAACCCCAACCCTAAGCCTAAATCAACCCAAACCCCAAACCCACCCGAAACCCACCGCAAACCAACCCTGAACCAACCCTGAACCAACCCTAAACCAACCCACCAAGCCTCAACCAACTCCGAACCACACCCCAACCACCCAACCACCCCACCACCCCACCACCCCACCACCCCACCACCACCCCACCCACACCCACCACCCCACCACCCCACCACCCCACCACCCCACCACCCCACCACCCCACCACCCCACCACCCCACCACCCCACCACCCCACCACCCCACCACCACCCCACCACCCCACCACCCCACCACCCCACCACCCCACCACCCCACCACCCCACCACCCCACCACCCCACCACCCCACCACCCCACCACCCCACCACCCCACCACCCCACCACCCCACCACCACCCCACCACCCACCCCACCCCCACAGGGGGGGGGGGGGGGGTTGGGGGGGGGAGGGGGGGGGGGTCCACGGCCTGGAACATATATATATATATATATAAGGATGTGTGCGCATACATATACACACATATGTTTGTGACATGTTTCTATGCATGCGAAAGGTCGTTTTTGGGAGTCGGCCGTCACAGGTGCCATTTTTGTTCCGCGAATGGATCCGAGGCCGGGCACAGGATCCTGGCGGCGGTGTCCAACAGGTGGGGCCATTGGCCCGGCTTGGAGCGAGAAATCGAGCCATTGGGTTCATGGACCCCTGGAGGGGGCTATCCCTTATCAACCCCCTTAAGAAGGCGTTTTTTGGGGGGCCTATTTTGGGTATTATCCAGGGATAGCCTCCCCCCCCTCCCACCCTTGCCTGGGAGTAGAGGAGTTGACCCTCTTTCTTTCCAGCAACCATGGTCTTGGACAACTGGCTTCCCCAAAAGGAAGTGGCATGATTGGGGGGGGGGGGGGGAGAACTCTCAACCTTAGACTTCACCATAAACCCATGGGGTTTAACTTTTTTTTTGTTCCCCCCCCCCGTAAGACTGTGGATGGGCAACATTCACGCCAGGCACCAGTTGGGATTGGTGGTTTAGTCACAAATTTGATCCAGGTGCGGGAATCCCTCTTAGCCGTCACAGGGATGGGAATCCCACTTTGCTTTCGCCGTGGGGTGATTTCCCAGAACCATTCGGGAAACACGTCCCCACATATTTCCTGACAACTGCTAGGTGCCTACCCAAAGAGACCTTCTTGTGTGTCGATTTGGCGGGGGGTATGATTTGGCACCCCCGAACGAAAACTGGGAGGCTTTCACCCAAAGTCTTTTCAGGAGGTACTTGCCTTGCATACCCTCGTTTTGAGAAATCGGCGTTGAAACACGCGGGTCTTTGGAGCGGAAGGGCAAGCGTCAGGAAACGGAAAGGGGTATCTCAGGAAGAGGATGGCGGAACTTGGGTGGCTGAGTTTAGGGGGGGTTTCTGGGGCCCCTTGCGGTGCAGCAAAAGGGAGCGGATGAAACCGCTGGGAGAGGTGTTCTACTCCTTTGTTCAGGAATATAACGTGTTGAGTACAATTTTCTTGCAGGGACACATCCTGGTGAAATCGGGTTTTGGGGTGCCAGGGGGAGGGATGGACATTCCATGGTCTCGTGGAAGGGGGCTCCATGTTCCATGGGTCTGCACTAGTCAGCTCACGCGTCAACACGACCTCACTGACGATCTCTGAGGGAGGGATTCAACTCCACAATTCAGGTTGAACAATTCGTGCAGGGTCGCCATCTTCAAACATCCGCAAGAAAAGATCCAACACGCAACACAGGATACAGGAGCTGGCGCAGAATGTCTGTTAATTCAGGGCGAGTTCCTTCTTTCAGGTGGGTGTGGCCAACAGTGACTCGAGCGCTCTTGCGCGCGAGCCACGAGCGGCAGGCAATATCGCTTGAGTGCCTCAGATCTAGGCGGGCAGACCCCGCAGGAAGGGGGATTTGCATTGTGGCGAGATGGTACCTGAAGATGTCCACATATGGCCATGAATTTTAATCGTGGAGTTTTTTTTGGACATCATTCAGGTGGGGGTCTCCAATTGACCATGTTTTGGCATACCTTTGTAGATCAAGCAGGTTGCGAACGTGAAACACGATCACCAAACTCTTTCTTGCGTAGAAGGGTTGGAGTGGGCCACGAAGGGGTCGAGTTGACACATACCTAATCCCCTTAAAGACAGCCAGGCAGCCAACCATTGGGTCATCTCTGAACTTTGCGAATGTGGCAATGAATTTTGATAGGGAACCCCCCTCCAAAGTGGTTGGTGGACATGGATCCCCTCACCTACATGGTGTCGAGAAAAGGGTCCCCAAGTAGAATTCGATCCATGTGAAGGTGTCAGCTGAAGAGTTTCAGGTATTTGGCTGGGTAGGTCACCCAGCCACGATCCTGGGAGCAACTTTCTCAGATGCGTTCGAGAGGGGGTGAACACCGTCCAGAGTCCAGTCGCATTGGGCGATGACAAAACCCATTTGAGCCGGGAAAAGGCGATGACCTTAGGTGGCCAAATGGGAAGCTTCCCTACAAACAAGAGGAGCCCGGGAACCCAAAAGCAAACCAGCCTCACTCCCCATGGCATGTGGATCCCGTTGTTTTCCGGCTTAAGGGTCCGAAGGCAAACCAAGATTTAAGTTGTTCACAGTTGGGAAATCAACCCCAAAATACATGAAGAAGGGGAGCAACCGCGACTCAAGCCGGATTGGCAGCCAGCAGCCTGTGCTCTGACCAAGCACAGAGAAAGGCAAAGGCACGGGTGAAACATGACAGGCCCCGCACTACATGGAAGGCACGAAGTCATCCGATTCATCACGAAGAACCAATCGCAGAAATCGAAAATGGATCCGCGCAAACTACCACTCCCGATTTGGAAGCAAAGCATAAGCTCGCTCTACACCCATCTGAAACAAGTCTGAGACATAGTGTTACAACACGATCTGAGTAGACCGGGGTCAGCTGTTCGGATGTTTATGCGCCCTTTTGTTTGGGCCGAGTGTGCTCAGCATATTCATGTCAACGTTGCTTCCAGGCTGCTTCCAAATAAGTAGGGCGAACCCCAAGAGGCCACAGACTCGGCGCCATTTGTTCGGGTCAGGTGTGCGGCAAAAAGGACAATCTTGGCGCACCTGGAACGCCGGGCTGTTCACATGGAGCCGTGCACGTGGCCTTCACAAACTTGCTTCGTAAGCTTGCTTGGATTCGTTAGTTTCTCCACCTATTTTCCCATTCGCAACCAATTGCAACTGGTGACTTTGTGGAAAGGGCCGCGCACGTTGTCAATCGGATGCGTGTGGGTGGCAAGTTGGGTGTGATTCGCCGCAGGTGTGTGGAGACGGGGCCGGCGCTGCGCTTTTGCGGGGGGCTCGGTGTGGTCTGACGCCTGTCTGAAACAAGTCTGAGACACAGTGTTACCACGATCTGCGTAGACCGGGGTCAGCTGTTCGGATGTTCATGCGCCCTTTTGTTTAGGCCGAGTGTGCTCAGCATATTCATGTCAACGTAAGTAGAGCGAACCCCAAGAGGCTACAGCTTCTGAAGAGAGGGTTTGTCCTAAAAACACATTGGCACCGTGTTTTCGGGTCAGGTGTGCGGCAAAAAGGACAATTTTGGCGCACCTGGAACGCCGGGCTGTTCACATGGAGCCGTGCACGTGGCCTTCACAAACTTGCTTCGTAAGCTTGCTTGGATTCGTTAGTTTCTCCACCTATTTTCCCATTCGCAACCAATTGCAAGTGACTTTGTGGAAAGGGCCGCGCACGTTGTCAATTGGATGCGTGTGGATGGCAAGTTGGGTGGATTCGCCGCAGGTGTGTGGAGACGGGGCCGGCGCTGCGCTTTTGCGGGGGGCTCGGTGTGGACAAGCCTCGGTCACTGGTGGGTCTGACGCCTGTCCGAAACAAGTCTGAGACACAGTGTTACCACGATCTGCGTATAGACCGGGGTCAGCTGTTCGGATGTTCATGCGCCCTTTTGTTTAGGCCGAGTGTGCTCAGCATATTCATGTCAACGTGCTTCCAGGCTGCTTCCAAATAAGTAGGGCGAACCCCAAGAGGCTACAGCTTCTACAGCTTCTGAAGAGACGGTTTGTCCTAGAAACACATTGGCACCGTGTTTTCGGGTCAGCTGTGCGGCAAAAAGGACAATTATGGCGTACCTGGAGCGCCGGGCTGTTCACATGGAGCCGCGCACGTGGCGGTTGCCGCATGTCATGAGTGTCCACCGCGCCAGTCTTGTCGCCGGCATGTCACGAGCGTCCACCGCGCCAGTCTCGCTCCCCGTGTCACGAGCGCTCGCGGGCGGTTTCCGAATCACACACCAATGTCACGAGCGTCAGTCTCGCTCGCGCCATGTCACGGCTCGCACTTCCGCGGGCGGTTTCCGCATGTCACGAGCGTCCACCGCGCCAGTCTCGCTCGCGGGCGGTTTCCGCATGTCACGAGCGTCCACCGCGCCAGTCTCGCTCGCGCGGCGGTTTCCGCATGTCACGAGCGTCCACCGCGCCAGTCTCGCTCGCGTTCGCGGGCGGTTTCCGCATGTCACGAGCGTCCACCGCGCCAGTCTCGCTCGCGGGCGGTTTCCGCCTGTCACGAGCGTCCACCGCGCCAGTCTCGCTCGCGGGCGGTTTCCGCATGTCACGAGCGTCCACCGCGCCAGTCTCGCTCGCAGGCGGGTTCCGCCTGTCACGAGCGCCCACCGCGCCAGTCTCGCTCGCGGGCGGTTTCCGCCTGTCACGAGCCTCGCGCGCGGGCGGTTTCCGCCTGTCACAAGCGTCCATCGCGCCAGTCTCGCTTGCGGGCGGTTTCCGCATGTCATGAGCGTCCACCGCGCCAGTCTCGCTCGCGGGCGGTTTCCGCATGTCACCAGCGTCCACCGCGCCAGTCTCGCTCGCGGGCGGTTTCCGCATGTCACGAGCGTCCACCGCGCCAGTCTCGCTCGCGGGCGGTTTCCGCATGTCACGAGCGTCCACCGCGCCAGTCTCGCTCGCGGGCGGTTTCCGCATGTCACGAGCGTCCACCGCGCCAGTCTCGCTCCCGGGCGGTTTCCGCATGTCACGAGCGTCCACCGCGCCAGTCTCGCTCGCGGGCGGTTTCCGCATGTCACGAGCGTCCACCGCGCCAGTCTCGCTCGCGGGCGGTTTCCCAATGTCACGAGCGTCCACCACGCCGCGGTTTCCGCAGCGTCCACCGCGCCAGTCTCGCTCGCGGGCGGTTTCCGCATGTCACGAGCGTACACCGCGCCAGTCTCGCTCGCGGGCGGTTTCCGCATGTCACGAGCGTCCACCGCGCTAGTCTCGCTCGCGGGCGGCTTCCGCATGACACGAGTGCACCGCGCCAGTCTCGCTCGCGGGCGGCTTCCGCATGTCACTTCGTCCACCGCGCCAGTCTCGCTCGCGGGCGGTTTCCGCATGTCACGAGCGTCCACCGCGCCACCACCGTCTTGAGGCCGTAGTTGGCTGCCACCGTGCCAGCGTGGCGTTGTTGGCCGAGGCGATGGAGCCGTTCATGGCTGCCGTGGTGCTGTAGTTCGACAGCTTCAGGTCCAGTCTCGCTCGCGGGCGGCTTCCGCATGTCACGAGCGTCCACCGCGCCAGTCTCGCTCGCGGGCGGTTTCCGCATGTCACGAGCGTCCACCGCGCCAGTCTCGCTCGCGGGCAGTTTCCGCATGTCACGAGCGTCCACCGCGCCAGTCTCGCTCGCGGGCGGTTTCCAGCCAGCCTCGCGCGCCCTGTCTGCACCACACCGCCGTCCCCCCAGCCAGCCCCACACCGCCGTCCCCCCAGCCAGCCTCGTACGCCCGGTCTGCACTCTGCACCCCCAGCCGGCATCGCACGCCCGGTCTGCAGCACAACGAAATGGAAATCCCTTCTTATCTCCGTCGTCACAGCTTGTATCGCTACCAGGCACCTTAAGAGAAAACCTAAAGCAGAACCCAAGCATCAGAGATGCTTTTGGGAAAAAAGCAGATGTAGTGGAACCCCATCTCCACCACCTCAGTCATGTGTCACGTATGGAATGGGCGGTGCAATGGAGAGCTCCATCCCATACATTTTTCCTTGTGTGGGTACACGGACGAGAAACCATTTATGAACCTTCGGAGCCCTTGGCCCGGTTTCCCCAGATCAACCTTTAAGGTTAATGCATGCAGGCAGTCTTATAGGGCCGTCGTTTTTTTTCTTTTCTCCGGTGGGGAGCTTGAAGCCACATTACGATTGAAGACTGAGTGAATTCATATAACACACCAAAGCCAGCTCAATCAAACGCACCGTACAAAAACGCAGCAAGCAAGCAAGCAAGCCAGCCAGCCAGCCAGCCAGCCAGCCGGCCGGCCGGCCGACCCACCAACAAACCAACCAACCCAGGGTTATTTTTGAAATCCCCCCAAACAATCACACCCAACTCCGTGTGAGCCAGGCATGGTGGTGAACATCATCATGTCCTCCGCCTCGCTACGCACGGGCGAGTCCTGGACTCCGGTGTGCTTGAGCCAGTACAACGACAAGGCGATGCAGTCCGCCGATCCGCGGGGCCGCTTTCATTTTTTGGTTTGTTTCGGATCGCTGCGATCCCGGGGAAGGCCGCCAATTGCGGCTTCTTTTTTGTGCCAGCCGCCACCCGAAAGAAAGAACAAGAGGTAGCCACCTTGCCAAGCCTTGGCAGGGTACACCCTTTCAAGTCGGATCGGGGAATCACGTCGCAGCCTCGCAGACTCGCAGGGCTTTGCGTACGCCTACATCTCCTTCCTGGAAGGCGGCTTCGTGCCGGACGAATTCGACTCGGGTCCCGATCGCAGAGGAACCTCCATTTGTTTGGGACCTCGCAAAAGGTGGTTTGCGACCGCTGGATGTCGTCAATTCGGATGGCGCAGGAGCATCTATGCTCTCTGAGACGTTAGGAAGCTAAGCAACTTTTGGAGCGAGCGTTTGGTCAGGTTTTGATGATTTTGGCATCAGGCACCCTTGGTGTGGTTGGCAAGGAGTTGAGTTCGGTTTTTCGGAGGGGGGGAGAGTGGAAGGGCTCAGGAAGTTCAGGGCAGAACCCGCATCTTGTGGCCCGGTTTCCCTGACCCGGTGCGCGTGTCTGTGAGTGTGTGTGTGTGTGTGTGTGTGTGTGTGCGCTTGTGTTTTTGGAGTCGGCGCCTGTTTTTGCCCGGTTGGGACACCAGGGCAAACCCCAGTCATTTCAAGGGTGCCGCACCCTTCTACATGAACCTGCCCAAAGGCTCCAAGACTGTTCAAGGGTCCCTAAAATCGGTTGAGGGTTCTCCATCGACTGCCCCAAACGTCCATTCAATTCGGCTGGCTTCCATTGACTTCCCATCAAAAAGAAGCAAACATAAGGCGTAGTGGTCCTTTTCGTTCAGGACCTGAGAGTCGATGGCAATGAACCCGTTTTTGGTTCCTCCTGGTTTGGGGCCAGCGTTCGGGGTACGACGTGAGGCTCGGAGGTGGGGGTGGTGTTCCTGTCCACCGCCTCGGACGGGGAGCAGTTCTACGCCATCTCCCAGCAAGCCGCCGCGGCGCGGGTCCCGGGTCCCGCGATCGCCGAGATCCAATCCGAAATCCGTGGGGTCGGCGGAGCGTGTTGTAGGCAACCCAGGCAAAGGGGTTCAAGGGGTGTGTCCTCTTTATGAGACAAATCCAAATGGGTTTTTGAACTTGCTTGCATAAAACCCTAAGACCACTCAAATGGATCTGGATTTCCCACAAAAGCCCTACGGATCCCCTGCCAACATGCGGTATTGGGGTACTAATCAAAAAAGGCTATGCGCTTCCACATTGGCCATGCGCTTCGCGTGCAGGTTCTCCTGCTTGGGGGGATCCCAAAAGGCGCCAGGTGCTATTCACTTTGCGGACTGAGGCTTTCGCCTCATGTCCAGATGGGTATGGGTCAAAATTAAACCGCCAGGGGACCGCTGGTTTTGGTCCATTCTTCCATTTACCAGGGTTCCATTAGGGTACCCATTTGTGACCCACAGCCAGATAGATCCTTTCGGGTTTGGGCCATTCCCCTCCCAGTTAAAACCCAGAAAGAGCTTTCGGCAGGGCATCTTCTGGGCCGCACAGGCACCACTTTGGGCTGCATTTTTTTCGGGCTGTTCTATATCTACATCTGCGCCCGACATCCATATCCATATCCCTGCGCGTGCACTCACACACACACACACAGACACACATGTATACATATCATATATATATATATATACATATCATATATATATATATATATTATGTGTGTACACATATTTCAGTGGAATTCAAGACTTTTAGGGCCTGTAAAAGGGCCACCGCCCAACACGTGGGGAGGCTACGTATTCCCGTTTTTCAGGCCGATTCGACCAGTTCCGACCAGGTGAAGGAGGCCCTGCGGCAGTGCCGGCCTCGATGGGTCAACCTCCAGCTGGATCGCCGATCCCCAGCTTCTTCCCCACCAACCTGACTCACACTTATTAGGGTAGCGCGCCCAAAAGTCAGCAGCAACTTGGGCTGTCTCGGCTCGTTCTGCGGGAGGGTCCTGGTCGATTTGCCCTCAAATGTATTTTGAGAGGTATTGTCTGCAACACTCCGGTTGCCGGTTGGGGTAAATACCTCTTTGTCTGGTCCGGGGTTGACAGCATCCCCTGACACGGGTTTTCCGTGCTCCCATGTTGCGAAACGCTTGCTGATTTCCACCCCTGGGCTTCAACAGAAAATAGCGCAAACTTGTACTTGTTGAGGCACCAGGAACAGTGGATTCGGCCCATGACTGTTTTCCCCTTGGGGTTTTGAAAGTTGAGCTTCCTACATTCCTTTGACCTACCGCTTGGGAGCGAGTTGAGCCCAAAGCTTGGAATCATTTGTGAGCAATGGAGTCGCGAACAGCCAAGAGCAGAGGGAGGTCACCGTGCACGCTTGTGATCAACTAGAGCCCTGTATTTCATGCGGGTCCGACTCACTTGCGGGCGTGGTACCTATTGATAAAAGAGAGGTGCGTTTATTCATCCGGCTTCTCTCCCCTCTCGCTTCGCATTTGCTGTTTTCAGACATGGGGAAGGCTTGGTTTTTGTTGGCTCCGGATTTTCCGAAATCCGCGTTGGTGCCCTATGGAACTAGAAGAGTATGTCAGTATGTCTTTAACAAAAAGTCAACTGGTAGGGGGCCTTCTTGTTTTCCCTTTCCATGCGCCAACCCCTTGGTTTCTTCATGTGCAGTAATCATGGGAATGGGACTTAGCTCACAAAACCAGACTGCCTCTGTAATTTGTGGCGAGGTCAACCAGGAAAAAATTGGAAGCTGTTTTCTTGGTACTAGGAAGGGTCAAAAAGAAAGCCATCTGGGCAAACCTGGTTTTCCAGAACAGGAGGCCGGTCATTTGGAGACTCCTTGAGACCTCCTCGGCCGCACGAAGGCGGATAGTGGTGGTGACATTCCTTAATTTGGAACTTAAGGGATTCTGCACGGGATTCCTCATTTGTGTATATGCATACCTATGTATATGTATGTGTATATATACATACATACGTACACATAGTTGGAGACTTGTGAAGGGATTACAATAAGAATCGGGCTTCCAGATTTCCAGTCTGGGCATTCAGGGATTCCCTTTGGGATGATCCATTTCCCGAGTGTGCTTCCAGTTGTCCAAGGGAAGGCACCAGAAAACCAACAGCTGGGAGCCCCAGGAACTGTTCTTTGGTTGTTTCTGGATGCTCGTATTTCTACTTGGGTGCTGTTCTTTGTCAGGCCGTGTCTTTCTTTTGGAGAACAACTCCCTTTTTGGAGGGTTTGGAAGGGAAACCCAAAAGGGAGACCAAAAGGGAAGCCAAAAGGGAACCCAAAAGAAAAGGAAACCCAAAACGGAAACCAACCGGGAAACCCAAAAGGAAACCAGCCATGTTTTGGGTCCCCTATTTTAGGACACGCCCATTGCAAGCGCTCCGATGGATCGATGTTTTCTTCGCGTCGAGGCCGGGGGTGTTGGAGTGCATCGACGAGGCGGTGGCTGTGAGCCCCATCGACCTGGCGGAGAAGGCGCCGAGTGAAGTTCTTCGGGCTCCCTGCAGTTGGGTGGGTTGGTTTGGCGGGTTGGAGGTTAGTTCGCGGGCGGTGTCTCATTTTTCTCCAGAAGAAGCCGGGGAAATCCCCAAGCCACCTGATCCAAACCGCCAATTTGGAGTGGCCTGAGTTTCAAGGCAACGTGTCTAGAAAGGCAGCAAGGTTGGCTTTTCTACCATGTGAAAGTAATTGGTACAATGCCCTCCATGTGGGTGAAAAGGACCACTAAACGAGCATGGAGAAATTGTGCCATCTACTTTCACCCAACAGTAGCGCAGAGGAGGGCAAGGTAGCCCAACTCATCAAAGTCCTTTGTGGCCCAACTTTAGCGCAGACCTTCATACAGACCCGCAACTGGCGGATTCGCTCGTCGTTTTCCCCAAGAACCCCAGGGTTCATTTTTGGACACCCCTCAAGAGGGCGTCTCAACTTTGCCGATCCGCGCGGCGTCAGGCGAGCTCACCTGCCGCAAGTCCAGGCGCGGAATGCCTTCAAGGGCAGTGGGAGACCAAAGGCATTCCGCATGTTGAGACAAGGCGAACCGGTCCAAGTTCTACGCAATGGACCCCCGAACCTTTCGGAACCCAAAGAACCCCAGAAGCCCAGCAACTGCTCCATGCAAGCCCGGACTGGCCGGACTCCGGAGGTTCCGGGATTTCTATCCAGCCGCTTTCGCCGGAGTGGTCTGAGGGACCCTCTAAGACCTCCAGAGCCTCCGGCGCGGGCCGCTCCCTCCCCGGAACCCGCCGCACTTGGGAGCTGGGCAGCGACGCCCTGGCTTGGAGGTATGTGGAGAACCAGTCGGGGATCAAAATGGGGACAGGTGAACTGGTGGTGGATTTCCTGTGAGGAACTGGAAGAAACCAGGGAAGTACCTTTCTTTAACTCTTTCGGCACTTCTTTGTCTCGGTTTCTTCCCCGTTGGTTCCTGGCTGAAATCTCACGGCCAGTTGGGCTTGCCGCCCACAGGCTTGAACCACTGAGCGGCGACACGTCCACAGGGTTTCAGTGGAAGCAACACCTTTTGGGATTGCCTATGAAACTCGAGATTTCGTTTGCCAAGGGGCTGATTGGTTTCGCCTCCAGGACTCCAGATTTTGTTTGCCAAGGGGCTGATTGGTTTCGCCTCCAGGACTCCAGATTTTGTTTGCCAAGGGGCTGATTGGTTTCGCCTCCAGGAATTTGGTTTGCCAAGGGGCTGACTGGTTTTAGTTTCCAGTGCTAGAAACTAGGGCCAGCTTACCTCTCCTTTTGGCACCGATGACCACAAGAGCTGCGGGTTTAGGTTCGCCTGCAGAGTCACAACCACACCCCAGGCACCCTAAAACCCAACATCATCGCGACGGACCAGTTCATGTTTCCTTCAAAGGTCCAGAACATCCTGAGCTGGGCACCGTCGAGCAAACAGCCCCGCTCCAAACTTAGGTTTTGAGCAGATTGGTTGTGGCTGTTTCAACAATTTCATGTACAGCTGTTCAGCCCAGTCGTGCCCAGGGCCATGTGCGGCGCGTTCCGTTTGGCTTATTTCAGGTCCACTGCCACTCCGACGATCGCTCTTGGCGGCGGCCCTTAGTGATGCACCTTCGGGCGGTCGATGGCTCACAGAGGCACCCTCACAAACCCATGTTGACATGGTCAAGGCTGCTGTTGCTTTGGCTTCCTTAAGAAGCCAATCTTGAAAAAAGGATTTTGAACAATGCCGAAAAACGGCGCCCCAGATTCAGTAGCTTGGCTTCACCACTTCATTGGGGCCCTCCGGACTCCGAACTACTTTGAAATTAACATCACCGTCACGATACCTGGAGACTCCAGACACCAAAAGCCTGTATTCTCAGCAGGGATTGCCCGGGCACCAAAAGGCAACCTGCGATTACAGAATTGGAACTTGAGCATGAAGACCATGGTTGAGTCAAATCAGAATTTGGCAAGCACCACACAACCACTGCTGCTTCCCGTGTTCAAATCCCAAGCACTGCCCACAACCCAACTTGAGGGGTGAACTTCAGGGGGTGGCACCTTGTGGAAACAACCTGCCATGGTACCAAGGAAATCCCGAGAGAGAGGGAATCCCTGTGCTCATCGCGACGATTCAGAGCATCGTTGGGGCATGCGTTCTCCAGATTAATCCGATTTCAACTTTATTCTAGACCAAGCAAAACCAAGAGGAAGTTGTTGGAAGAAAGGAGGTGTCAACATCCTTAACGGAGGCCGGTTCGGCAAAAATGGGCCAACAAAAGCCGCATATGATGAACGGGGTTCTCTGTTAACATCGGTTTTCACGGCGACCACAGCCTTTCTTCAGACGCATGCCTCTTGACCCCTGGGCCCCTGTCTATGTTTGGATCCCCGCCCCCACCTTGTCACTTTCGAAGGGATGGCGTCGTCAGAAGCCGAGTTGAACGGCTCAACCACTCATGTACCTTTTGGTAGAGGACCCCCGAAAAAGATCAACTCCTTACTAAAACGGACCCCCCTGTAGTACGGTCCTCCGGATTGTTCTCCGAAGTTAAAATTATACTTGATGGGGATACCATCAAGTATAGGCCCTGGTTCAAGTATGTTTTTTCACCCGGGTCTCCTGAAACCACCTGCTTTAGGTTCCCATTAAAGGGGCCTCGGGCCTGCTTGGCCAACCAATCCTGGATTTTGTTTCCCTTGTTTAAATACCTTTGTTGAACAGCTTGACCTTCTTGTGCTTTCGCTTGAAAGATTCAGAACATCCTTTGAAGGTCTGGAATGTCCCTTTGTTTCTGCCAATTTGGGTCTCCCTTGGAGGCTCCTGACCAAGTCTTGAAGAGCTCGAGCGAGCTTGGTACCAGGTTTTTTGAATCTGGTCTGTGAAGTATCATTTGGGTGTGTCTTTTTTCAGGGGTCCCCCAAAATGGTGGTTTCCCTTTTGCTTTCTCTTTACCAACCAAAAGGTGGTACCAACTCAACAAGCATCAATAGACCCATTCGTCCAACGAATCCTTGGGTTGAACCGGCTCCGAGGTGCCAAGCACGGGCCAGTGGCAGCCGACCCCGGCACGGCTTGAAGTCGAACCGAACCCAAAGGGGGCGGCTTGCACCGGGCGCAGAACTCCACTTCCATTGGCTTGAGAATATCTTTGTTGTTTTCACGTGTTGATTTTTAAAGGGAATCATCACTACTGGACATATTGCTTTTATTATATTTTTTTCCAGGGGTCTTAACCAAATGGAAGTCCAATTGATAGAACTTCCATTCAGGGTCGCCCGAACTTTCAGTCGCTGCTAAATTTCTAAATGAGAACCAAACTGAAAGGGGAATCCAACGTGATATGCTGTTTGTGCCAATGGACGTGTCGACGTTTTTCTTTAGCCATCCCTCCTGGATCAGTTTTTTTTTCCCCCAGCGACTGTGACTCTGTTTTGGGGCAAAGTGTCTGGACAAAAACACGGTGGCGGGCCTCCACCAAGAGGCTGACGTTCACAAGGCTCGACGCATTTGGCTCCTTCCGAACCCTGGATCTCGGGTGCTACGGTTGACCTTAGTGAACCTGAAAATCTGAAAGAGCATAAGCAAACGGTCCCAGGCGCCTTGCGGTCCAAAAGACAAGTGTTGACATCTGCGGAATGTCACCAGGCCAGGTGTTTCCCTTTTTCTTTCTCGCCATTTCCGGTCGGTTTGATCTCCAATCTCCAGGGTTTTTGTGGGTCGTGGAAAGCGGTTCCTCCGTTTTGTTCACAGGCTGAAATGAGGGTCTGTGTTATTTATCCGCCCCGGTGGCTTCCTCTTGGTTTCCCTTTGAAAAACCCACAACAAGGGGGGTAGTCTCAAAAACAAGACAGTCCCATGAATCAAGGGAAGCCCATGAAGAACCGGTGAAACCATAGCCTTTGGCATTTTTAACCCAGCCCTTTTGGAGGACCCCACCCTCCGGCTGGAAAGCTGTGGATTTGGATTCGCTTGGAGCAGGGCTTCTCCTTGAAGTAAGGCCAGACGTCGAACTGACAGAAATGGTGATGTATAAATTGAGAACCCGAACTGGGGAACTCCTGGTTGCCAACTTGCCACACATATCAAAATAGATTGGGGCACTGGCAGAGATGTCCCACCGTTTTTTGGATCAATGGGATGTTCGGAAAAAGTACACTTGCAAATGTAAGGCTTGAACAGGGACACCCATGTGTATCGCCTTTCTAATGAATGGGTTTTTTTCAGAGCGCTCCGATCTTATTCAAAGTATCCCACAGCAGGATTATATCAAGTTGACGATTCTTTGTCATAAGTTCAACCTGCGCACGGATTCGCACGGCCAGAGGTGGAGGTGAAATGCCTTCTCCGGGCCCCCTGCAACACACACGGGAGAGATTCGAATGCCAGGCTGCTGGAGGGCGTGATACATGCTGCGCCACTTGCCCGGACGCGCGAGTTTTTCGTGGCACGGGAAGAGGAGATTAAGAAAAGACGAGAGCAATCCATGGTACTGTCGTCGGTCGCATTTTTAGATGCTTTGATTCCTTGCCCCTTTTGTGATTTTTGCGTAAACCTGCAAGAACAAGATGAGTGTTCTGCTGACCTGCGACTAGGTGGTGCAAGGGTATCAACCTTTCATTTTTGAGGGTCGCAAACTACTTTTCTGGAAAGCCGACATCTTCCCCGCCCCAACTTTCAGGTGAGAAACCCATCACGTACACTCGAGCCACACGAACTATTATCATTCGCCAATTGAAAAGAAGGAGCACCTATGAAAAGAACCTGATCAAAGGTGACCATACAAAGGGCATGTCTTTGGAGATTCAGGGTAGGCTTCCTCACAACAAGTTGGACAATGTTGGGCCCAAGCTAGGCCCACAGCATTTTGGCTGATCATATTCTTAAGGCTTTTCATGGATGGGGCACCATATTTCAACTTTTTCGCAATTGAAAAATCAGCTTTTGGGCCGTTTCGGTGGTTCTCCCTGACAAATGTTGCGTGGAACACGTACTGCGGCCAACACTTCGCGCCAGTTGGGATGGAACATGCCCTATGTCGATAAACCGCCAATTCCAACAGGTGTTTGTTTTGTGTTGCTGTGGGGGGGGGGAACCCAATTCAAATAGTCGGTTTCATCTTGTTCTCCCTTTCAATCCCAAGGGTGCCAACTCCAAAAAGTTCGCCGCGCCACGCCGGTGTTTGGTTTCGATCGAGACATCCAGCGGCACGTCTCAGGTACTACGTCCCCGGGCTGCAGCAGTACTTCTCCTCGCGGGTGGCTGAGCCCCGGGCTCAGTGCGGGGAACCCGTTTAGAGAGGTTCCGGGGAACCCGAAAGACGTTTTCAGGGAAGCCCCGAATCGAAGAACCAGGACACCCAAAGGACCCAGGAGCCCAAAGGACTCCGGAGACCCACAGAAGCCCAACCCGAAGCTCGAATCGGGAACCCCAAGCTCAAGTTTCTGCAAACGATTGCCCGTCGGGACCAAAACAATTGGAAACAACCCCGAAAATTGGCGCGCAGCAGGCTTCGATTTCCTGTATGTCCAGAAACGAGAGGAGGACAGCTCTTGGAAGTCGGGTGGTTGGAAGTTTGCGAGGGCCCGAGGGAACCTCAGGTTGAGCCAGGCAAAGCCCAACAGAATTGGGTCTCAACAGGCCAGCTTGGTGCAAGGTTGGGTGTTTCTCCAAAAAACGGGGAGCATCCCAAGTGAAGCCCACACCCAAGGTTTAAGGCTTACTGAACACCTCCATTGAATCTTTTGCTCAATAAACAACTCTGAATAAACAACTCTGGTGCAAACGGGCTTTCCACCTGGACTGCTCCAAGCTGATTGCCCTCCTTTGACTCGGCGGCTCGTCGCCTTGGCCGGCGAGGTCCTACCAATCCCGGCACCGGGTGAAGATGCTCTTCCGGAGCTACGGGCGCTGCCGTCAGCTGCTGCGGGGTGCCAAGGCAGGGCAGCGAAGGGGGGTTGGGGGGGGGCGTGAGTGAACAGGGCTGTGGGTAGTTGGGGTGTGAATGACTTGTTTTTGGGTTAGGGTGTGCTTGTGGTTTGGGTGGACGGGTGGGGAGGTTGGCAAAACGCCTAAAAAGAGACACATCCATTTTTGGCTCGTCTTAAGGGGGCTTCAAAGGGAAAACCACCTCTTTTTTGGGGGTCTGGCGGAACCCGAAAAAACCACGCACCCGGTTAGGCCACCCATTTTCTGCCGTTTTGATCGTTTTTCTTTTTCTTTCCGCCCCGAGTTCCGCTCGCAGGTGCCGTGCCAGATCTGTGTGGCCACTGACCACGAGTGTGGGGCCTGGGTTTGGAGCAGCCAAGCCGGCCTTTTGGGCCCATAAACCAATGCAAAGGGAGCCCCGGCTGAACAAACCCCTGGTGGATTCATCGAGGGGTGTCCTGTTTTGGTTGGGTTTTGGCACTGTTGGAGGGGAGCACCCCCCCTTTTTATAGGACAGGTTAGACAGGTTTATTAATCCGGGGGTCAGCATATGAAGGTAAATAAGCAACTCTCGAGTGGGATGCGGGGACTCTTGTAGTCTGGCCAATCCCTTTGGTGCCTTGATGCTCCCAAAAAAGGTCACCGGCAAGACCAGATGCGTTTGGTTTGATGTTTCTCGGAGTGATGGTGGCATTCCTGGAGGCGAGGTCATGCCCAAGCGTCAAATCCACCAAGCAAGGGAAAAAGAGAAAACGCGGCAACTGGAAGCACAAGCGACTGGAAGGGGGTCTATCCTCTCACTGACATGGAACCAAACATGTTTTCCAGGATCTCCACAGTTAGATTCCATGTGGGCCGGCGGGAGAGTGCCCGAACTGGCAAGAATCTACTGGGCACCTAGGCCTTCGTATATTTTACGAGGCCTTGGTATAGATTTGGCTATCCTGGCGCCTGTTTCCCACCCCGTTTTGTTGACCCCACAATGAAAACCCGGGCAGATGAAGATTGGCAAGGAATGATCCCAACCATCAAAAGGTGCGGCTATCCGCCAGCTCAATTCTTTACATGGACCTGGGTAGACCATTTCTTTGTACCGGGTTTTGATTATCTTGCTGGTGCTCAATAGAAAATATGGGAATGAACCCCAAACAACTTTCCCTCAAAGGAAACCACCAGTGAAACAAGTTCTGGCTGAGGTGTTTCTACGTGTCCATGGCTGCGGACTACCAGCTCTTCCTCTCGGTGCCTCGTGGGATCTCCACGCACGTTATCGCCCAGCAGGGGGCTGAGAAGATCTTGGTAGCTTCTCTCTGGTAGTTTGGCGATTTGGGGATTTGAACCCCTGGCTCTTGTAGGGTAAATGGGAACCCCCTCCTTAACCAGCAAACCCCCAATGTCGTGTTGTCCACAACGCCCGTGGTTATTAGGCTCAACCAGTAAGGAATGGTTTTTGATTGAACCAGCCCCAAGTTGGAGTCTTGCCAGGACCGGTCCTCCAGCAAATTTCTGGGAGGGGCTTAGTGGTGTCTGGACATGGGGGGCGCAGGGTTTTCTTCCGATGGCGTTGAAATAGTTCCCAAAAGGGAAACCACGCATTTGTTCCGGTTCCCGCATTCGTGTTTCTCTTCAGCTTCAACCCCCTGTTCGATGGGATTGAGGTTTGCTGGGCCTCCATGGGCAAACGACCAGTTCCTTTATTTGCAGTTGGTAGGGGTGATCGTTAACCCAGGGCAAAAGGTCCCTTTTATGGAACCATGGCCATGGCCTACACACCCAAACCCGCCGGACAAGCGACCGAAGGCCATAGCCTGCCCAAGGAGTGTTGACCAACTCTGGCCGCTGGCGCAGTTGTAGTTGGGTCAGCAGATCATGTCGAGTGGTGTCCGCGATGGAGGTGCGGCTCGCAGGAGGCGCACTTGGTCTTGCTGGCCGCCTTGGCGTCTTGGTGACCCGGAGGCCATATGTCACGGCGAATGTGACGGACAGGGCAAGGTAATTTTGGCGCGAAGCCTAGTTGGCAGATATCACCAGGCTGGACCACAACCGTCCAGTCCGCCTCGATTGCCCCACGCGCCAGTGCATCTCTTAGCCACTAGCGCATATTAGTTAATCATGGCCATAGCTAGCTAACTGGCCAGTACCTCCTTGACGAAGGCAGGGCTCCAGTCAGCAGGCTTCTCAACTCTGGTCAGAGCAGCTTACGTCCCACCCCAGGTTTCTGAGCCAGGCCACCTCTTTTGATTTGCAGGTTGGCCCATGCTGCAGCCCGCCAAGCCGAGTAGGTCCACCCAGATCAGCTTGGGCCATGAAAGCTAGTCATCCCGAAGGTGGTTAACCTGGAGCGGGTGGTGCTAGACTTCATGATCAGTGCGCCTCGCGCAGTTTTTTTTGGTGAGGGTAGCTCTGCAGTGATTTGAGGCAATCTGGAATCTGGCAAAGACTGCAGCGATGTGTGAGCAGTTGGGTCAGACAGCGCGACCATGTTCTTTGGCGTTCTGTGCATCCAAGCGGCCATGCGCAAACGGTTGTGCAGGGACTTCAAGACGACGTTGGCGGTTGCACTTAGCGAACCGTGCGGCGGCGCCACACGTAGTCCCGCTGTTTTGAGCCATTGACCGTGTCGGGGCGCTTGTCAACGTGTGGGGAGTAGTGCGTGGGCCCATGCTCCGGCGCAGCCACCGTGTTGACAATGAGTAGGAAACTCACATTTTGGCTTTTGCCGAGCCCTTGGCCACTTCGTTCGCTTTCTGGTTCTCAGGGTTCTATCCTGCGCGGCAAGGAGCACGCCCTACCGAGTGGACACAACCCTCCCCCCCGTTAGAAAAACAAACCAAGGCACTAGTGGAACAAATGCGCAGTTACAAACAAAAATCGCGAAGCCGAACAACGGCCCTAGAACGAAGCGGGGAAGCTGAACAACGGCCCTAACACCACCCCGGCGCTGTTCTGTACGTTTCCACGTCGTTTCCTGACTACCGCTGTTTCCTGACTCGCAAAACCCTGTTCACTTGACTCCAAAGCTTTCGCAGCTCCCGACGCATTCTTCCTGTTGTTTCCGCGGCCGTTTCATGGCTCACGGCCGTTTCCTTACTCACGAAGCCGCCAAACCACATTTGCATAGTCCTTGACACGACCCCTGTTTCCTAACATGACTCGCCCCTGACCCAATGTTGTGAACCCCAACCTTAGGCGGGGATGAAGTCACATATTTTTTGGTTCGGGCATTTTCATCTTAGGCTTTTAAGCGCGCCTCAGTTGAGCGGTGGTTCTTTGTGCTAGACCCAAATAGACGGGCTTCCCGGTAGCAATCGCCCATGTTCTTGAATCATCTGGCTGGTTCACGGTTCACCCAAAGCCCTACATGTTTTTCTTCTGGTGTTTCAAGCATCACCTGCTTGCCAAATTCAAACGGTTTTTCTGCTTGCGGGGTGATCTTTACAGAACCCTGTTCGACTGATTTGGGGCTGACTCCCGAACCACCGGCTTGTCCAACACCCGATTTCAAGCTTCTGGGTTACTTGGCTGGAAATCTGGGCACGCTCTATTCCAGATGCCCTTTTTAGTCGAGTATATCCTGAACCTTGGCGTGCTCTGTACATTCGCGCAAGTCTTCGAGTCAGGGGTTGACATGAGGTTGTCTGAACATGGGAACACTCAGATCTGGTGGTTTTCCCTTTGTTCCCCCTCTTAAAACAGCAACACCAAAAAAGTTACTGCACACAAAGACATACCCACGTCCTAACCAAAGGCTGGGGATTAGGAGGGCGAAATAAATCTGGACGTCGCTCAGGTTCTACCACTGGGTCCGTACCCAGGAGGCCCACATTTTCCTGGGGCCCATCCCCACTTGGTGACGGAGCCATGAAGCGCCGCTCCGGTCGAGATCGACCCGCAAGCGCGGAAGTGCGAAGGGATCCCGGAAAAGCCTCAACAGGCTCTGTCAGCTCCCAGCTGTTGATTGGAGAATGATGTGCTTTGGACAACCAGGCCTCCAAACATAAAGCCCTTAGAACTTGTGTGCTCCATCCTGGGTCAACCATGATCGGCGGCCGGAGTTATCGGCCCGGAGAAGCGAGGGAAAACAGGGGGCCGCGCAGCACAAGAGAGGAACGGTTTTCCCTGGAGACCAAAACCGGAAAGGGTGCACTCACAACAAGACACTGCCAGGCAATTTCTGGTGAGCCAAAGGAAGAGAAACCATAGTCTAATGTTGGTCCGGATTCAGGCACTGAGCAGGCGAATTGGGGACGCACCCTTATTAAATCAAAGGAACTGGGCTCACATCTACAGTGACTATGAGTGACTTGTTTTGCGGCTTCCCTTGCGGTGGTTAAAAATACCGGCTAAAGTGCGAGTGACCAGGCTTGGAGACGGTTCTTAACTTGGGCGTCCATCTTCTCATTTCCGGTTGAGTTGTTTTTGGTGGGTGGTTGTAAACAGAAACGTGGTGGTTGTTTGGTTTCTAGTGGACTACAAGGATTGGGGGGCTCAGAAGAAGCCCTCCTTGAGTTTTTTCAGGGATGCACACTGGTCGGAGCGAATCCCAGCGATACGTTCCGCAAGCCTTTCATGGAGTCGAAGCCAACACGAAACGCACCTAGACAGCCAAATTGCTGCTTGTTGCAGACGCTTTGCCTTAAACAGTGTCACAGTTGCCGAGCGATCTTCAAAAACACTTACTTGCGATTCAGGCAGCCTTTGTAGGTTGATTTGTTTGGTTGACACTGCCTACGGCTCCTACCTCTCCTTTACCAGCAAATGGGGTGTTGTGCAAACATAAACCAATGGTTTCGACAACAGCTGCGCATTTAGGTTCGCCTGCAGAGCCACAACCGCACCCCAGTCACCCAACACCCATCATTGCATGTGAATGACGGGGATCTCTCAAACGACATCATGATTTCAAACCAACTGGAAATCGTTTGTCTCCTTGTGAGACGAGAATCTGAAGACAGCTGCCATTTTTCGTGGCGCAAGCCAAGCCCTTACCTCCAGCTATCCATTTTGGCCTTCTTGTGACTCACCTGACCCCGGTGTTGGGGAGCAAACGAAAAGGACCGGGTGTGCAACCCGAAACTTTCAACCGGTTCGACATGGGAAGCAAAAATCACTCCCCGCTAGCTATATTGGGTTAACGGTTTTCCTATGGGTCATGACCCCCAAACCCTTTCAACCCAACGAAGAACCCTCAAGGCGACTGATTCCTCGAGGGCCTTGGGCTCTTTTTGCGCCCGCGCGGAATGTAAACCACGCCAATCCAAATGGCTGTGGGTCAAAAAAATTGTGCCCAAAATGGCTTGCCCTGGTAAATGGAACCAAAGACTAAAACCTGCGGTCCCCTGGTGGCTTAATTTTGACCCACACCCAAATCAAGCCTTTGAAACTCATTTCGGCCGTAAAGCAACCCAGAGGCAATCACCTCAGGCAGCGCTTTTGGAATTCAATCGCTCCGATTCGCCTACCGCTCGAAACCTTCGCTTTGCCTTTGGTTTTTCTTTACCCATCCTGAAAAGCGGTGCGTGGGGGGCCCAGTTTAGAACCACCTCTCACTTTGGATGTACCTTAGGCAGGTACCGCTGGCTTCTAGCAAAAGCCCGCAAGCAAAAGGGTCCACTGCTCCTTCGGCTTTTGGCCTTCGGCTCAAGCTTGGTACAATGCAAGATGAGACCCCTCGATAGTAGCTCATGCCGCCCAAACATGGCAGCAAAGAAAGCAACTTGGCCTCGGAACGGATGGCGACGAGTGCGAACGGGTTGTCTCTGAATAGATTTGTCCTTTCCTTGGGGTTCAAGCGGGAACCGCGGGGTGGTCCCTGCCTGCATTTCCTAAAAGCCGGAGGGGGGGGGGGGGGCAAGCAAAGGTAAGTCCCTAGGTAGCCTGGACCATGACTTAACATTGGTTGAAACGGTGAGTCAGTAGTGAGCAAGCGGGTCTGTGGGGCGTCGCTGTCTAAGATTTCCACGCCCCAGGGTGTTGCCAGGGCTGTTGCTGGGAGAAGTGCGACTTCCCTTTGGGGTGAGGGAGGGGTGAGCTTGAGGGGTCCAGGCCTTGCCTTTTGCTTCTTTTGGACAATACGAGGATCCTCCAACTGCTTGGACCCTCTGAATGATCTTGTTGCTTCCCAGAGTGCCAAAAGGTAGTTGCCTTGTCCTCAGCTTAACTATGTTGCTGAAGCAACCTTTTCCTAGTGGCAGGAGTTTCCAGGAAAGGGCTGCCACCAGATTGTTTCCTCCAGACATGGGTGGTGCTGACCACGATCACCCCCCCACCGTTGTGGTAACTTGCTCTTGGAATCCCCAGATGTTTTTTCTTTTCTTTTTGTCTCCGATGCCGGTGTCCTTGGAGTTCAGGATCGATCCGGTGCACATGGGCCTTTGCGGGACAGAAACTGGTCATTTGGGCACCTAGGTTGGTAGTAACCCTGGCTGCAAGGATTAGGGGGGCCGAACCGGGGCATTCAACTGGGGCTTGGGGTTGTAACACATAGCGAAGAACCATCCAAGCTACCGAAAACTGGCGGAGATTTGATCGGTCTCACGAAAGACTCGCGGTCGGGGAATGTTTTGTTGGGCTCATGAAGATAGACTACGTTTGGAGGCACAAGTGAGCAACGATCAATGTTCACCATCATCTCAAGGGGCTGACGTGGGTTGAATCCACTCACCAACTGTCCAACTGTTTTCCGCTTTTTGTGGAACGCGAAGTTTCCCTTGAAACCGTGCAAGAACTTCCCCGGATTGCCGGCTACCACGGGAAATTGTGGTCTTTGGAGGTCCGGGTGAACCATCAAGCCTGCAGTAGTGCTGGCATAACAGCCACAAGTAAAGTCTGTTCACACACTGTAAACGAGCGTGGAACAGGGGCGAACTGCTCACGCTGACATTGGTGGCTTTGCTTGCCCAATGTCACGATTTGCGGGAGAATCCTAGCCTTCGCTAATATCGATTTAGCACCCTACAACCTCCCGCAACACGACTCCCGCCTATGGTCTCCATCCGGCATAAGCCCCCAAGTGTTGCGGGTTGGGGAGGGGGGTTAAGGGTTGTTCCTGTACTTCAGAAACTGAATTGGAACATCCTCTACCCCTCCCCCCCCCCCACAAAATACAGAATATGTTTTTTCGAAATGAATCCTTGCATCAAAACCCCTGTAAAGAGACAAATCCTTTCATATAGCCTCAGCTTTCGAACCCCGCTCCCGCTAAGGGGGAACCTGAACGGCGAAAAAGGATTTGTCCTGTCGGGGCCCACGAAAAAACCAATGGCAACCCGCAAGAAATGGGCTGCCTCTATGCCGTTGTCCCTTTTGTGGGGACGGAAACAAACTGCCCTGACTCTGGGCATATTGCTGTGGGTCAAAACCAATGATACCATTTTGGGGTAGGCCCACGGGAAAGCCCAAAGGCTTTCCACCTGGGCCCTTGAGATGCTGCAGGTGAGCCGATCAAGAAGTGGGTCCCGGTCTCGCGACCTCCGCCTGAGAAGGAGGTGGAGACCCAGGACAAGTTTGGGAACACGTGCTGGCAAAATGGCAACGCATCTGATGCCATGGACACCTAGAGGACTTTGTTTTTTCCGCCAGTCTGAGAATCTAAAACCCCCAAGAAGGTGGTAACATAGGCCCGAAGTCCGAAGTGTCTGGAGAGAAGCACCCTCTGGACATTTCCCTTTGCTTCACCTGAAAACTTCGACTCGAACCCGCCTGGATCGGATCAAAGCTGAATGATCTCGCTGAAGCAGTTCTCGCGGTTGGATGGTTCCCAGTCCGAATCAGGAGGTTTTAGGCTTTCAGGTTTTTAGTGATAGTTTCTGCACCATCCAGGAAAGGGGGATGGTTGGGATGGCAGGTGTTCGACCTTAAGGGCTGTTTGACATGGGCTTCTTTAACCTCCAACCCATTTGAATGGTAGTCAGGTTGACATGGAGCCGCACACATCGTTTACATCTCAGTTTTTTCCCCCTTTGCGTTCAAAAATTGTAGGGTGTCCAATTTGCTTTTGAGGCCACCAAGAAGGGCCTCATGCAACCAGCCAAAACCGCTGCAGGTTTTGAGTGGATTTTAGGAATCCTCATGAAGTATAGATGCTCATTTTCCTTATGATTTCTGCCAGCTTTTTATGTGAAAGCAAGGGTTCCCTATCTGATAGAGGATTCCACATCCATTGTGTTTTTTCTTCTTCGTTTTTCATTTTTTTCTGGCTCTTTAGTTGGAAGCTCGGAACGTGTTTGGAGGCTGAACAAGCAATTCATACAAGTTGCATGTCATGCTAACAGAGGGCAGTGCAGTTCTGCAGGAAGTTGGCTTGGGACCTTTGTGGACCCAGAATCGATCCATGTGAAGTTAGACTCCCTTCCAGGATCCATACCGGTACCCTTCTGCGGTAAGTACCAAGCGCATCATTATGATTATCATTGTTTGTTATTCTTATGTCAAAGTATACCCTGCCACCCACGAACATAGAACGCACCTTATCTGGGCCATAGGATCGCAAACACATTTTGTGCCAGGACATCAAGAAGGAAGCGCCAAAGGTGCGGGAGACAGGAAAGAATAGAAGGAGAAAGCCTGCCTCAGTGCGCCGCGAGGAAACAGCGAAGCCCGCGAGATTCGGATTGCTGCTATTGATAGATTACATTTGAGAGGTTTTTGGACGATTTTTAGGTGTCGGGGTGTGACAAGGTGAACCAATCTTATTCCTCTCGAAACATCAGTACACAAAGCCTGTATGCAGCAAGCCAACTTCAAACACTAACTAGACACGTCAACAACTTGACAATCCAACAACAAGAGTATAAACATTGACCCAGCCTTTCAACACATCCCCATATGATCTTATGCCTTTCAGCCTTGCGCCGAGCACAACACATGCAGTTTCATGGTCGATTCCTCGGGGGGATTCACTTTGCAGATTCAGCAGTGGAAGCGCTTGGTGACAGGGTTACAACCAATCCGTTTTCGACGGGTCCCAAAGTAGGCTTGACCTAAGGGTCGATTTTCCGGACCCTCAGACACCTGGCTTCAAGAGTATAAAACAGAACCTGGCCGCGACGATATTTGAGAAAGCTCCCTTGCGATGAGCCAGAGATGATCACAGACAACCACATGGACCCTCAAACTACCCATAAAGAAATACCCCATAATGTTGGGGCGACGCAATTTTCATGGGAATGTTCAGGGTCCAGACAGCTAGAACATTGGTCACCGGTTTGCCCAGAGCCAAATTCCCATTCGATCGGATCCTTGAAACAATCCTGATGTGAGCGCCCATCACTTCTGGCCATGGACCCTGGTCTCATGGAAACTATCACACGTTTCGGAGAAAACCCTCGCAACCACCCTTGACTCTGCCAACAAAAAGCTGTCGCCGTTTTTGGTTTTTTTGCCACCAACAAAGGCGGGGGAACCCGCCGGACTCTATTTTTTCCGCCAGGTACAGCCGGAGCCAGAGATCCCGGAGATCCCGGAGCCGAAGCGGAGAAGTCGGAAGCCGAAGCCCAAGGCGAAGCCGCTCGAGCCCAAGCCCGAGCCAGAGCTCGAGCCTTGGCTGAGAGAAGTGTTCGAGGAAGAAACGAGGCTGGGTATGGGTCAAAATAGGCCGCCGGGAAGGTGGGCCGCATTTTTGTTCTTTTCGTTTGTTTCTTTCTTTTTTTTACCCGCAGGGTAACCCAGTTCGGGGTTGCATCTGAGAACAAGACCCACAAACCCCTCTCTTTGAAGGCTGACGTGCTTGAAAACGTTGACGTTCAGCCCGAAAAAACAGGGAACTTGCAAAAACCACTAGGCTCTTTGGGTTTGCCTTGTAAAGTAGTATAAGGGATGACTTTGGGTATACTCAACAATATGCCTTTTGGAATTCTGGGTTCAACAAATATCAATGTCATGCGGGGGGCAGAATGAGCCTTGACAGTGCCTCATGTGGCCCTCTTGGCCTTCTCACCTTTAAACCTCTTATCCTTTCACCCCCCGTGCGTGTTTTGTTTGGCTTTCGCTTGTACGCCACAGCTCACCCATGAACCAAGGAAGGCATTTCCTTTATAGGTCCGTGCTCACTGTTCAGAGTATTCGATGTCCTCGGGATCAACTGGCTCCCGTTGATCTTCCCATCTTTGAGGTCTGAAGGCAGGAACCAGTAAGTAAAAATCAAGATGGACCTGCGACTCAACCTATTCTTGAGGGCCAAGATCGATCGGACCCTTATACCCAGAAAAAACACTCGGAAAAAAAACACAAAAAACTGTCGCAGGTTAGCATCGGTTCAACTGCCGCAACCCAAACTCCTCTTCTCGCAGGCATCTCTTATTCTGAAGTTCGCTCTTGGAACTATGAATGAGTTGTCTCCTTCCCCCAAAGCCGCGGTTTTCAGATTGAACCCCCCTTAATTTGAAGAATTTGATCGGTCAGTATGGGGTTTTACATCCATTGCATCCGCAGTGTGGCTGTTCAAGCGTGAAAATGTGCGAGCAGCGCACTTGGACGGTTTGTTGTTTCCTTTTGGGCCCCAAACCGGTAACCCTTGAATCTATAGGTTATCAGCCGTAGGCCCCTAGCTCTAAGCAATGGACGGTTCCCTTGTGCCAGTTGATGGATCCAACATGCCTGTGGATGCTGCCGGAGCTAGCTCCGACAACGCCACCGGCGGCGGTGTGCGAATGTTCGCATCAAGCGCTAATGCGCAGTACAACCGCACCCTGATGAATTCCCTTCAACTGTACAATACCGCAATCTTTGCTTTTGGGAATGATGCAGCCATTAGGTCTGAAGCCGAAGCCCTGCATCAAGCAGCTGTCACGCATTTGCAAGCGGAAAACCGTGAGGAGCTCCGTGTCGCACAGAATCAGCTGCATGCACACTACGCTGAATGTGTGCAAGCCCAGTCGCATAGAATTCGTGAATACGAACAGCGAGTGAGCGATGAGTTCATTCAAGAAGTGAACTTCGCTGAAGCTAGGATAAGCCAAGTGTGTGAGGAAAATGCCCAAGCATTGCATGAAGCGGAAATGGGACACAAAACAACTGAGTTTAGGCAAGCCATCGAATCCACCCTGGCGGAAGCCCAGCAGCTCCTTCATGAGCAAGCTGCCAAGCACGCCGATGACACAGCCCGTGTTGAAGCGAAAAACGCCAGGACGATTGACATGATGGCCCACCAAAACGGGCTTCTGCAGGACGAGCTCGATGAGCTGAAGAGGTATCAGAAGCAACACGACCTCCGCGAGGATGGATCGAAGCCCAAAGGGGTAGGTGATACCCGAGAGGATTCACCAGAGTTGATGACCGACGACATGAAGTCAGCTCGGTCCCAAAGGTCAATGTTGGACCCGTTGTCCCATCCATTTCAATATGCAAAGGAAAAGTTGAGGTCGCTTGTTACCTATGACGGTTACGGGGTTGAATATACCCCTAGCGTGATTCCAACTGCCGAATGCGAAGCACTGCCCGCAGATGCTCGCGATCCGCAAGGACCAGCTGAAAAGCCATCAGGTAGCAGCCGATCCCCGGTGAAAACAAGTGCACCGGTCCCGCCCCTGCAATTCTCTCAGGGGCCAATGTCAAATGACCGCAAGCAGGGTGGTAAGCCTCCCGGCGGTCCGCCACCTGATGATGATGGCGATGGCGATGGTGATGAAGACGAAGGTGATGGCCTCGGGCCTAACCTCGGCCAAGAAGCATTCGCCAAAATGTTGATGAAGTTAGTAAAAGGCCACACGAACGATGAAAAGCCCAGAACCCGCGAAAGCGAGACGTTGCGATTCAAGGAGATGCCAACTCCTGAAACGTACCGTGAATGGAAGACATCGGTTCGTGAGGATGTCCGCGCTGCATCTGACCGTCCAGACGAGGCTTGGCCTTGGATCATGGAAGTCTGGTCCGATCGCGAGGACAAGAAGAAGCTGTTGGAGGAGCTCGGCGAACCGGGAAAATTCGTGACCCTAGACACGAAGATTCTCGCAGCGCTCACGCGTTCAGCGAAAGGCGATCTGGCTCAGCGAATCCTAACAGCGAAGGAAGAATGTGCCAAGGAGGGAAAGGCCATGAGAGGAAGGCAGGTCTTGTTTATGTTTGACCAATATTTCAAGACCAGTGAGGAAGCCGGAAACCTCTACTCCTTGGAGGATCTGTTGCGTGTCTCGCGACACGGCGAAGGAATCATTGATCTCAAACGTTTCCTAAACGCTTGGGATTCCGTGATTGCCGGCATGAAAAGGCCGCCGGAAGAAAAGGTGTTAAAAGACATCTTGCTTCGCCAAGTGAGAAGCTGCCATCTGTTGCGGTACGACATCGACACATATGATCGTTGCCGTGACGATGATCCCAACAAATCGTACGATTTCCTAATGCGTTGCATGAGGGATCTAATCGAGAGGGATAGGCTTCGCGAGAACCGAGAGCGCGTGTCCAAAGTCAATGCTAGTAAAGCCCCGACGCCCAAGGCTGGTGCTGCCGCCCCTGAAAAGCGCAAGGAGCCGCGAGGACGCTCCGCGACCCGTGGCAGGCCAAGTTCCCCCAAAGGCAATAAAGGAGAGAAAGCGCCGTGTTCTTTCTTTGCCCAAGGGAAGTGCACTAGAGGTGACAAATGCAAGTTTAGCCATGCCTCCACGGGCGGCAAATCTGCCGCCGCGGCATCGAGCAACGAGGCCAACGCAAATCCTGCGGCTAAAAAGCGTGCAAATTCACCTAAGCCTAAGCCCAAGGCCAAAGCCGCTGCAGTCTGCACCAGGTACGCCATGTTTGCCAAGCCGATCAATCCGATTGGGGTGTCTTTTGACACCAATGCTCATGTGCATGAGATCCCCGCCGAAGGCGATGGTTTCAAGCTTGAGTACGAGGAACGGCAGTACAACAGGATGTTTCCAAATGCCAAGGACTGCCCCAGGCCGACCAAAGGGACGAACAAGGCAGCACGCAAGGCCGCGAACCAGTTGAATGCCGTAATCAAAGCCATTGAGAATGGAGCCCAGCCCGCTTGTGGTTTCATGTGCGATGTGGAATCCGATTCCATCTCAAGCCTGTCATGTGACGAGTGCCTGAGAATTGCCATGCCGCCTCACGATGTTCGCAAGGATGTCGAAGCGCCAAGGGCAGCCACCCCTGCACCAAAGGGAAAGGACGTGTGGCTTATTGATTCCGGTAGTGAGCAGGACCTCATCAGCAAAGCTGCACTGAGGAATGCGTCCAAGGCAATCCGAAAACAGGCCCCACAGCCTATTCGCCTTGTGACTGCAAACGGAAACATCACTGCTTCCGAAATCGCCGACATCAATGTCGATGCATTGTGTGAGCCTGCTCAGCCTTACATCCTCGAGAGTTCTCCTGCAATGCTGTCGCTGGGTGTGAAGTGTCTGGATCAAGGATATTCCTTCCATTGGGAATCCGGGAAGGCGCCAACCATGGTTCGCCCTGATGGTGCTCTGATCCAGCTCAAGGTTGACGGTCATGTGCCATACATGGATTCTAGCTGTGAAGCTGAGCCATCGTTGAGTGCAGTAGCAGCATCCAAGCCAGCGCCTGCACCGGTTCATGACGAAGGCATCGACGAAGGTGATGATCCCGACGACGAAGTCGAGCGGTTTGTGAGATCCCGCAAAGAGCAAGATCTGGTTGCCGAAGCGAGTACCAAAGAGCACTTGTTTGCACACTATCCGAAGAATCCCTTTTGCCGCACTTGCCAACGTGCCAAGATGCTTGCCCCATATGCAAGATCGAAGGGCGGGCAGGGAAGGCTCGAGACGAAAGCGTTTGGAGATCACATCATTGCTGATCATGTGATTCTCAAGGCCAACATCGAGCAAGGTATCAAAGGTGAATGGTGTGCTCTTGTGATCAAGGACGTGCATACGCAGTTCAGGTACGTTTATCCGTCGACCAGCAAAAGCACGGAGCAATCCGTTGCAGGGATCCAGCATTTCATTTCCGGTAGGGATGAGGTTGAGGTTCTCTACACCGATAACTCCCGGGAATTGAAAGCCGCTATAGAGCAGTTGGGGTACCGTCATCAGACCTCCATTGAATATGTTGATTCTTCCAAATCTTTCGTAGAAAGGGAGATCAGACATCTGTTGGAGGGAGCACGTGCGAATCTTGTTCAGTCAGGGTTTCCACTGTCGATGTGGCCATTTGCAATCCAGCACAATGCAGTTGCGACCAACATCCTGCCACAGTTGAATGGAAACGATTCGCCATGGTACCTCAGGTTTCACAAGACCTTTGATGAAGCTGAGATACCTTTCGGAGCAAAGGTACTGTTCTGGAACAACCCTGCACGAGCTGACAATCAGGCAGGCAAGACTTCGCCAACATCAAATGAAGGCGTGTTTCTCGGGTACCACATTCAGCCTGGGTTCGCATGGAAAGGCGAGTTCCTTGTTGCAAAACTAGAAGGGCTCGATTACCACATTGAACATGCGTCCCTCACGGTACAGCGAACAAAGCGCATTGAGCTTCCGACTGATGAGTTCATCTTCCCGATGAGGTTGTTGAAAGACCCTGCATCTCATCCACCTGTTGCCGATGCTAGGACACGAGATGATCCTGTGCCGTTGGAGCGTGGGCAAGCCCACATCGAGGAACCCGCCGCATCGGAGAAATCCGAAGCGAAGACCAAGCCTGTCGTGCCTGACAAAGGCGGTGCATTCGACCCGAGCATAATGCCTGATGGGTCACCAGTACCCGATGGCTATGTGTGGGATGGGGTTCGGCTCGTCCGTAGGAAGGCCGGATCCAAAAGGCCTCCCGATATCCCGTCCGACATGTGGGTCATGCTCGGCAGCCAGGACCGAAAGGCCCTAACCCAGCAGTATGAAGATCAGCTCCGTGCAGATGCCAAGAAGGCTGTGCTCGAGACAGCAGTCTCATCGGAGGCCAGATCCGAGCACCCCGAAGCCGCATCGAGTGCAAAGCCGACCAGCGCCGCCCGCGAGGGCGAGCCGACATTGCCTGTGATCCGGCACGCGCCTGCGATGTCCGTTCTTCCGGAACGGGACAAGTCATCAAAGGAGCCGCATCGCCCGCAATTGCGTGAGTTGGTCAAAGAGCGAATCAAGAAAGTTGAATTTGATGTTGCTCTTGAACTGTTCAGTGCAGTCGTTGCTAGGCTTGTGCCAAAAGCCGAAGTAGCCAATACGCCAAAGGCCCAAGCTGCCCTTGACAAGGAATGGGAAAACCTTCGAAAGAAAGGCACTTGGGATGAGTTCAGAGTAAATGAGTGTAGGCGCGTCATCAGAGAAGCCCAGAACAAAGGGGAAAAGGTCCACATTGGAAGGATTTTCGAGGCTTGTTACGAGAAGGGTAGCGAGCTTCCCGATGATGATCCCAACAAGAAATTCAAAGGAAGGACCGTTTTCCAAGGGAACAATGTTTACGATGAAAACTCTGTTGCAGCATTATTTGCGGAGCTAGGGTCCAGCCCAGCGTCAATGGAGGCAGCCAAAATCCTCGACGCTTTCGGGTCGCAGCCCGGCTACCGCAAGGCGCAAGCCGATGCGAAGCAAGCCTACATCCAAGCCCTGTTCAAAGGCGTTCCCACATGGCTTAGATTGCCAAAGAACAGATGGCCCAGCCATTGGAGCAAACAATACATTGACCCCATTGTTCCACTTGTGCTAGCCTTGTACGGACATCCCGATTCAGGGGGGCTTTGGGAAAAGCACCTCGAAGATGCCCTTAGCAAGCAAGGCTTTGTAAGAGTGTTGCCCGAAATATGGACATCCATTTTCCATCATCCGGAACTCGACCTGCTGCTCGTCGTATATGTTGATGACTTCAAGCTTGCAGGACCCGCCGGTAGCCTTGATAAGGGATGGGAATTGATCGGGAAGGTTGTCGAGATCGACGCGCCCGAGCCATTCGGCAGATACTTTGGGTGTCATCACATCGAAAAGAACAATGTCAGATTGTCTAAAGAGGAACACCCTTTTAATCACGTGTTTGAGGGTTCTGCGCAACACGCGGGTGTTTGCTCTCAAAGAAGGACTGAGGACTACTGGGAGCATGATGAGAACACGAAAACGTGGACACGCTATCACTTGCAGCCCAGAAAGTGCCTTTTCCGCCCTAAGGAGCAAATGAGTGCATTCGCTTGCAGCCTCGACCCTCAGCGTGTGACAATCAAAGATCAATCCAAAGCAAGTCCAATTTGCGATGAGTGGTCGCGTCATGCAAGTGATCGCATTTCTGCGGACACCGCGTGGTGGACCGGACGTACTGTGTTTTCCTACGGTGAGAATCAGGAAGCAGCTTTGCAATGTGCATTGCCCTCAAAGCCTGGATCAATGAGAGACAAAACCGCGGCTAAGAAAGAAGTCAAAGTTTCGAAGTTCAAAGGACCCGAAACGATATGCGACAAACCTGTTGGTTGTATGACTAAAGAAGTCAACATTGTTGAGTACGACATGTCTGATTTCCTCAAGTCATGCGTTGACGCATATTGCGAACTTGCCAAGGTGAGCGTTTCCTCGTTGAGTAAGGTAAGCACTCCATTCATTGGTTCGAAGGTCGCGAGACCTGTCGTAAATGAAGAGGAGCCAAAGGGCAGGCTACAAACTATCGCTGCAAAGGTACTAATGAAGATTCTATTCGCAGCCCG
Organism: Effrenium voratum; assembly: GCA_963377175.1. Taxonomy (NCBI): domain Eukaryota; class Dinophyceae; order Suessiales; family Symbiodiniaceae; genus Effrenium; species Effrenium voratum. The sequence goes on from CAUJNA010000288.1 coordinate 234,357, forward strand.
CATGGCTAGGTATGACCTGCTAAGAGCCACGCAAAGCCTTGCCTCGCGTGTGAGTAAATGGTCCACTGAGTGCGACAGCGCTCTACATCGGCTTGTGTCTTACATACACTGTTCGAAGGACCTTAAGATGCGAGGTTTTTTCGGGGATAAGTTCGCTGATTGTAGGTTGTGGTTGTTCGCTGACGCGGATTGGGCAGGCGAATATGACTCGCATAGTACAACTGGTTGCACCATGATACTGGTAGGGCCAAACACGTACTACCCACTGAATGCCTTCAGTAGGAGGCAGACAGCGACCGCAACAAGCTCGACTGAAGCCGAGGTCATCGCTGCGAACCAGGCGCTCAGAGCAGAGGGATTGCCGACGCTGTCGCTTTTCTGTCAGCTCAGCCTGTTTGGGAAAGAAGCACATGGGTATGCTCAAAAGGCTGGAAAAGCCTCCCTTGATGTGCCCGATGGCATTGTTGCTCGCATTGATCCCGAGTTGGATGAAATTCGGTACGGAAATGTTGATGCGGGTACAAGTGTAGCAAACATCAATGCCCTAACTGTGCATCTCAGTGATAAGTGGAAAGTTAAGCTGATGGAAGACAATCAGGCCACGATCACTATCCTGCAGCAGGGACACTCACAGAAGCTAAGGCACACGGATAGGACCCAACGCATTAGCTTTAGATGGCTCCAGGAGCAATTCGTGAATAGGCAGTTCGAACTAATCAATGTTGACACTACCCTCCAAGCTGCAGACATCTTGACCAAGGCGTTTGACAGCACCCCAGTGTGGCACCATGCACTTGAGCTGATCGGTATCTCCCCCAGTCGCCAGGCGCGAGCCTGTGCCACCAGTTTGCTGCTCTCCCCATGCGCCAAGGCCGGAGAAGTTAGCGATCAGGGGGGGCAGATCGCTGCGTTATGCAACGTTCAGCCCAAGCGCCTCCTTATTGAATTCTGTTGTTCGACGACCTCACGGTTGGGCGAATCAAGAGACTCTTCAAAAGGTTGCCGTGTCATTCGGGTAACGGAAACCGAAGACGGGTGCTCCGATACGTGCAGGCAGTGGTTAGGCCGTGAAATCGCCGAATTCAGGAGCAAGAATCCTAAGGGCGCAATCATGTTCTACGTCTCGTTGCCATGCACTGGAGGTTGCCCGTGGGGTTATGTCAACCAGCAAGCTCCCAAAGGTGCTGCCAAGATTGAGGGCCACATCAAGCAATTCCGATCACTGTTGAGAGGGTTCAAACGCATTCTCAATGATGTTTATTCAAATGACATTAGAGTTGCTTTCGAACTCCCCAAGGCATGTCGTTATTGGAAATGGCCTGAACTATGGAGTTTCTTAACTAAGTACAAGATGAACAAGTATGAATTCCATGGTTGCAAAATCGGCATCAAAGGGAGAAATGGAAAACCAATGAAAAAGCAATGGGTCGTTGCCAGCAATATGCCCACTATTTCCGTTGTTGAGTACTTCAAATGTGATGGTTCTCACGAGCATGATGAAAGCCGTGGCACCCACTTGAAGGAAGCCGAGGGATACACGTACATTTACACTGATGCCGTTCACAATGCATTTTCCGAACATGCCACCATGCAGCCGTTGCTTTCGAGTGATTGTGCTGCATCGTTTTCGCAATGAGCGGCCCAATATGGCGCATCCCGCGAGGGATTGCGATCCGGCATGGAGGCGGTGGATGGAGAATGTTGCTACCACATCGGTATGCACGAACGGCAAGTACGACGCTAACCTCGCCGCTACGGTCAAGGGCCTCCTGGAGACGACCTCTGCACAGTCGCTTATTCATACATGGGTGCAGGACCAACCGCATTATTTGCAGTTGCTTACACCCCTGTTAACTATAAGCGAACCTTATTTGAAGGTTGTGCAGGCCCCACGTGTACCAGATGGCGACCTCCTTATCTATTTGACTGTCGCTGACTCAGGACTTTCAATGGTTTCGGGCAAGAAGAAGAAGCTTCGCAAGTATGACTTTGCAGAACGCTTGGATGCTTCTCGCCCGGCGCGTGTCGGTGCATGGAGGTCAGAAATGCTTTGGGGCAAGGGCTTACAACAGCTGTGCAAGCGCATGGCCGCCCTTATCGACGAGGTGCGTACGGACTACCCAACGGCGACCATCGTTCCGATGATTTATTGGAACGGCAATGAGCTTGTTGGGAAGGACTGCATTGAGCCCAGCGGCACCTATCCGTTCGACCACCCCGCCGGCGAGGCCAGTCAGTTGCTGGCAGACACCAAGAGGCACCTGGCTTGGACCAGGGATTTCGCGGCCCGCAAGGGCTGCGCATGCCTTGGAGTCATGACCGGCGCGAAAAGCTATCTCTACGGCTTCTCTATGATTTGGGACCGTTACATGACGGAAGTCCGGGATTACATCATCGGCGACCCCAATCATATGTTCGTGTACGTAGATGCTACACCCTTTGTCGAGACCATCGATTTGCTGGACAGGTATCATATGTGCTTCAGTGACGACAACATCACGAAGACCGTCCAGTTCATGCGCGGAACCCATCACATGTTGTATATGCTTTCTATCTTGCGCCCCGCAATGGGCAGCGTAGCCGAGCTGACACGTTCGCACGACTGTACCGTGCGTCCGATCGATGTGCTCGAGGTGCGCCACCAAGAAGATTGCACAGTCAACGTTCAGGTTCTCGCGTACTGCAAGGAGACGCTAACGAAGTGCGGTGTTTCTTTGTCAGAGATGATCGGGCTCCCTTTCACCCGTGAAGAAGTGGAAGTCCGGCAGCCTCTCGATGTCGCCCCCGTCAACCCAGCCGAGTTTGCAACTTTAGGTGAGCCTTCCGGTGCAGATGTTTCCGAAAGTGTTCGCCCGGCGCAAGCCGGTGCAAAGGCGGCTGCGGTGGCAAAGAGGGACGAGGCGGCGAGCAGGCCGGTACCACTCGACTCCTACGGGAGGAGCGTGACTGGGGGCCACTATGACTGCTGGGTGTATAGCATTCATGATGGCGTGAAGTATGTCGACTACGGTGAGGGCCCCAAGAGACTCGACATCATCAAGCAGCCCTCTTTCGATTACGACCCTTCCGTCAGGAGAATCAGTGACGAATACCACCGTTCCCTGACGTGCATCTCCAAGATCCTCCGTGGTCGTGGAACAGAAGGATGCGGGTATGTGATGGATGAGGACGGCTACATGGACCTCGAAGACCTGGGACTCGCGCTTCGCAAGGAGCTGCGACATCCCATTCCATGGAATATTCAGAATATCATGGATATCTTCAAGCTGGACAAGAAGCAGAGATTCATTGGCCTTGGTTGCCCGGACGCAAGCCGGTGCGGAGACGTCCCATGTTCTCATTGGCTTTTCAAGCTGAAGGCCTCTCAAGGCCACGAGGACTGGCTCCAGATCGACGACTCCGGCATCGCGAAGGAGTGGTACGTGAACCCGGGGACTGACCTCGGGCGCTGGTCTGGCTGGAACGTTTGCAGCAACCCTCCAACTGTGCTTTATCACCGCACTGATAAGCGAAATTTCGCTAACATCATGCGGAACGGTCTGCTGCCAGGAGGAGGGGACCAGCACGAGACAGGACGACCTCACGTTTTCTTCGCTGACGTCCCCAGCACGAATGAAAATTACATCTCAGGTGTACGTGCGAACAAACCCCTGGAGATACAGATCGACCTCAGAATGGCCATTCGCGCAGGGCTTTGCTTTTTCAAGACGGAGAGCGACGGCGTCCTTACGCGCGACAAGGTGCCCAACTACACGATTATTTCTGTATTGGACGCTACAAATGGCGATGTATGGTACACTCGCTCCGAGCAATCGGATGCAGGTGCACCAGCTGAGGCGACTGAGGATGAACCCCAGGGAATGAGGCGCGACCAAGCCGTGGTTGATGATCGTTCAACAGCGCTGGAACGTATTGCTACAACGCGCACAAATGTGGCCTCTCCTCGCGCCCCGCAAGGGGAAGCGAAGAGACAGAAGACTTTCAACCCAATGGAGAACGTTGAGCTGAACGTCGCCACGTGCCCGGTTTGCAACAACAGTGTATTCGAGGGGCAGGTGCACTGCTCATCATGTGGGCAGTTGTCTCCCCTCAATCCACGCCTGTTGAAAGAGCAACAGAAGAATTACATCGTGCAGCGTTCCAATCTGCTGAAGAAGATGGGCCTCAGCACCCACGTCACAGCTCAGGTCCTGGCATCTGTGGGAACATTTGACCTCCGCGGAGGATCGTAGCAGCATCATTCGTGGCTTGAACTCCCCGGACAGTGCTGTCATTCAGGAGGCACGGAAGAAGCTCAAGTCCGCCCTGAAGAACGGCTACCACTCTCTGCTTGATCGCTATGAACTCGACCTTCAATACAGGGTTCGTATGCTTGAGGTGGGCCGTCGGGAGGCGGACATGCTCCGCACGGAGTTGAGCGCAAATCTCGTCTTGGCTGCTCCAAAGCAGTCGCAAGCCCAGCGCACTCTGGGAGTTGGCCTTGGATCAACTTCGGAGTCGCGAATCGCAAGGCTCGCGTATATCAAGACAGAGTTGGAGTTCCTGCCCAACGAACTTCAAGATGCGCTTTCCTCTCGCTGGATCATAATGTTCCAAGGGATGCCTTATAGCCCGAGAGCTTTCATCAACGTGGTTTTTGAGCAAGACAAGCCTCGCAGCATCGGTTGTTGGAATGGCATCATCCATCTGCGAAGCAACACGTTGGACGACCTCCGCAACGAGATGGACTGGATTTTCAGCCAGAATGAGCGGTATGCACGTAACTCGATTGAATTTTCGAGGAACGAGAGCAGCAAACACCTTGCTCGCAATGCCGCTCGCTATGCCGAGACAAGTGCCCCCGCCGCCCGCGAGGGTGAGCATTGGAGCCAAGGCAGCTGGCAGAATTGGTCCGGATGGAGCGGACAACTTGGCAGTGGCGCTGAAAGCGCAACTGTCATGGTTTGCACGTAACAATGGTTCCCCTGACCTTCTCCCTCTGTTGTGTTACTGTTTGGCTGCTTTGTGAAAGGCCCCTTTAACACGCAGAGGGGGGTGAAGAATTTGATCGGTCAGTATGGGGTTTTACATCCATTGCATCCGCAGTGTGGCTGTTCAAGCGTGAAAATGTGCGAGCAGCGCACTTGGACGGTTTGTTGTTTCCTTTTGGGCCCCAAACCGGTAACCCTTGAATCTATATAATTCACCAGTCTTCTCCCCCCTGACCTCCCAAAGCTGCAGATTTACCCCCCCTAAAGCCAAGTTCCCCCCCCCCCCCCCCAAAGCTGCGGGTTTTCAGATTGACCCCCCCCCTAAAACCACAACCGCACCGGGTCGCGCTCAGGAGCCCAAGCCCGAGCCCGCCTCGCCGGAGCCAAAGACTCAGCCAAAGGCGAAACCCGCGGCCAAAAAGAAGCGGCGAGGCGCGCGCGCGCGGCGTGAAACGCGGGGAACAAGCCAACATGTTGTGTGTTTTCTTGGGGGGGTGGGTGGAAAACCGACATGGGTGTTTTGGGGAGGTTGGGAGCGCCTCATGTGTTTTTTTTTTGGTGTGTGTGTGTGCGGAGTGACAGAATGCCCTGTCACCACCCTTTCGGTTTCTCAGCAGGGGGCGTGGCAGCCATCTTCCTAGCCACGCCAACGAAGCTATGGAAGTTTGGCCGGAAGCGTTGAGGGACGCCTCAATGCGTACCTGCAAGTGATTCTGAATGTCTATTTGGCCCCTTGGTTGCGGCGCTGTTTGTGCTTCTTGTTCTTTCGGGTAACGCTTTCGTTTCTAAAGTGAAGCCAAGTGACTTGCAAGCAACTTGCAAGCAGAACTCAGCCGAGACTCATCAGTTGTACTCGAGACTCATCAGTTGTACTCGAAAGATTAGCACTCTCCATTTGGAGTTTAAGTGTGTACACCCCATTCGTGGGGAATCCTCGGGTGTACCCATTGTGTGACCCCGGGCCGGCTCTGTCGGAAAATTTGACCTCAACGTGCTTATCATAGAACAGCGGAATTTCACATTTAACCAGGAACGAGGTCTCACTAAAGGGAAGACAGCGGTCAGATCATAGAGACGTCTCACCATCGATGTTTGCTTGCCATTTGTTGGATTCGTTGATACCTTGCCGTTGCATGGATTTGCTTGTTGTCTGATACGTGTCTCTCAAGATGGAAGCGTGAAGATTGAGAGTCGATTGTGTAACCATGTCTCGACGTGATGATCGTGATAGATCCAGGACTCGGCGCAGACGTGATCGGAGTACTTCTCCTCAGGCTCGTAAAGCACACCGACGTGAACACAATGACCACCACGTCTCGGAAGGCATGGATTGGAACAACCTGGTATCTTGGCAACACAATTCCGGCTACAACTCTGCCAACAATTTCCCGATGATGCCCACCAATTTTCAATCGACTCACAATCCCACACAGCAATTCCAACACCCAGCGATCAACTACATGATGCCGATCCCTCCAGACCCCACGCCAACGAAGTTCATGCCACCCGTGATGCCACCACCGGTCACTACTCCGCAACCTACACAGCCACCTGGACCTCCTGCGGCTCTACCGGTTCGCCCTCAGAAAGCCTGGCTTACACCATCGCCTGACTGGACACCTGGAGATGGCATGTTTGATGTCAATCAGCTCTACAACTTTAGCCTGCCCATGACCGTTGCCAACACTCCGCATGGCAACCTGCGCGACATGTCAGGCATGGATATTCGTGACGTTCGCCTGGTTCAGGTTATTCATAAGGGCCATTAAGGGCCTCACCAACTGGCTGCTCCGACCGTTCGCTCACGGCAGATTCGTGACGTGGGAAGGCTTTCGCACTCGCACCGAGGCCTTACTTTGGAGTACCTGTTCCAAACTACTACGACGATCACAGTCGATCAACCTGCTCACCCTGGAAAAGGACCTTGCCAACTCGCTGGGTCTCAACATCGATGACTTCAATCAGCGGATCAAGGTTCATGACCATTTGGCCAGCTTGGTACTTCAATTTCTTCAGCAACACCACGCTTCTCTCACACCTTCCACCCAGACAGATGACATGGTCAAGAAGTACAATGATCTAAATCGTGCGCATGAGCTGCTCCAAGCTCAGTATTCAGCATCGCTGCGCGCTTCGACCTCTCCCACGATGGCAAGCCAGAAAGATGATGCAGAGTTGGTTACACCGCCACCGGTCAACCACACACAATCCTCGTCACCTGCCAGCTCCCTCCCTACAGCCAGCGCAGCGGCCCTTGATGGCAAGTCGTTTGATAGCGCGGTGCAACCCCGGATCATTCAGTCTCTTCACGGAGTGTCTTCACCGCCGTCCAAGCCGGCGGCGTCACAATTGCTCACCATGCACAGCACGCCGGAAGAAGTTGTCAAGTACTACACATGGACCAGTGACCAGCCACGCCTTTATCTCAAGCAATCGCCCACAACCACGACTTTGACGTCACTGGTCAAGTGGGCCAATCACCCGTCCCGGCTCAACGGCAACAAGTCATTAGATTCCATGGCGACGCAGCTCCTTCAAGCGCGTCAACGCATGCCGAAAGGCGACGCACCTACTCTCGGGGCGATGGCGGCTTCGTGGGGACTGGAGCCCGGCTATCTCACCAAGCTCACTGAGAAGGCATTGAGTCACCTCATCGTGACCGCTCGCCTACTCAGCTGATGAGCAGGCATCTTAACGACCTTCGTTCTCTTATGAGCCCGGAGCGGCAACCGTGTCACGGATGAGTCAAGGTTAAAACTTGTCCGTCATCTTTCTGCGTTGCATCAGTTTGATCTTGTGCTTGGTTGTGCTTGCATTGCCTTGTGCGTGATTGTCTGTGCAGCTTGTATCCATGTCGCCGCCTTATGGTAGATTTCATTGGTTGCATTTTCACCATGTTGGATGAGCTTCGCCGCTGTGGAATCTATGATGATGTTGCACAATGGCAGTCTCTGGACAACTTTTTACACTCGTTGACCATGTTCTCTACGTGCTGGCAATACTGCTTCCCTGGACTACCACCACCGTCGATACCAGCTGATGAGTACGAATCAATCACACAACTACCGTGGTTGGGCCTCATTCTGGAAGTCTTAGTTGTGGTCCGGATTGCCCTTCAGATTCCGAATCACGCTATGTCACACTCTCAACACACTGTGGCCAACAGGTATGAGATTCATAGATGTCGGTGCACTGCCTATTTATTGATCAGTTTCTTACAACGTCTCATTTCCCAAGATCATGGCTACTTTCCGCCGTTCTTTGAAGTCCTTCACTTCTACAAGGCTTCTCTCTTGTGTGAAATCATGCACTCCACTTTTGCCGACACGCGACATCTTCGCTCATTGCGGGCACGATTTCCGGACCTCTATGACTTCATTCACGATCCAGGTCATCATCAACAACCGTGCGTCTACATCCGACTTTCCCCATGGCACACGCCTTACTACGTTGGTGCGACTGATCAGGATGTTCTACGACGTGAACACTCACGCAGTCGCAAATTTCTACAACTACTTCGGGGACGTCATGCCTTCTTCGAACCCGCGCTTCACTACTGGAAGCGATCCAATACTTACTGGCTCTTCTGTGCTGTTCCGGTTGAGATCAAACTTCCCGTTTCCTCGGTTTGGGTCCAGGAAAGCAAATGGCAATACCTGCTACGCCCGCATTTGAATGCACCCTGGGTACACAGACTTCTGCGAAAGGTGGGCTTCCGGGAACACCTCGTTGATTTTCGACGTCACTCGTTGTCGTCTCCCACTTCCCTCGGCTTGCACAAACGCTTTCGACGACGACTACATCCGGATCTCCAACGGCAACTACGTCCCGACATGCTGGATGACATTCAGGCCCATTACTCTATTCTCTATCAGCTGGGATCCAATACAGGTGCATCGTTCCAAGCCATGCGTGACCTTCTGTCGGCAGCTTTCCCTCCTACTCAGCTTTACTACTTTCTGCGGCTCTCCGTCTTTGTCAACGAGCCCTTCCGCTCCAAGGCGCAGAAACTCCTCGCCCAGGTGTTACGCAAACGACAGCTACAATCACCCACTACTTTGACACAACTACTCCTACCGCCTGTACATGTCCGGAATTGGAAAGCTCTACTTGGCAGGCACATGGTTACAAAGCTGGATTGCTTCTCATCGTGATTTGTTTCCTTCCCTTTTCCTCCCAAAGATCCGGGTGGTGGAAACTCGCAGTGCCACGTTGGGCGACAAGATCTACAACTACCGCACATGGCAGCGCAGATGGACTCCTGAAACATTCTTTCCGTGTCGCTGTTTGGACGTCGATGATCACCATATACACCGAGCACATGGACATGCTGTAATGGTTGATGAGTTCTCACGCATCAATGCGGACATTGACATGGAAATCATGGCCGCATCAATGAAGGATCAGTATTTCGGTGATGTCGACTTGTTACATCAACGTTTCACCACGCAATTTCGCAAACTTACTCGTCGCTGGCATGTGCATGGTTCCAGTCTTCTTGTTGATCTGCAGCCGGTTTTGACTCAGTTGATGGACACTCATCGAGCTAACCTTCAAGATCGTGCTTATTGGTCATCGACATCGTTGCAGCGCACCGTGGCTTCTCTGTCATCGTGGGTTGTAATCCCCGCGGATCATTTCCCCTCCCGCGCACATGTGATTTGTCCGTCCCTGTTTGCCATACTGATGCGGAAGACCTTTTGCTCGGGAGATGTCTTTTCGCTTTGCCGTGAATCCGCAGCATCTTTTCGCTCTGAAGTGGTAACTACGGTACCTTCCCTCCTACGTCAGCGATATGCATGGGGACTTCGACTTCAAGCACCGTTGCCCACAGCTCGCATCCTTCCAAAGCCGACCAAGGACTGGCAGAAAGCACGACCCATCATTTCATTCTTTCGCACGTGGGCAGCTCCCTTCCTCACGGTCTTCGGCGCCCTCATATTTGAACTTACCAAAGCTACTTTTCCCGACATTGCAGGTCAACTTTCAGTACAAGAACTTGTCCAGCAGCTGTGGGAGTCGCTGTCAAAGGCAGATCCCGATGAATACATCCACCTGGTGTCACAAGACCTGTCAGGCTTCTTCACGTCCATTCCTACGGAACGCTTCCACCAGGCACTACAAGTGCTTCTCCATCGGTACGATCAAGTTGTTGGCCTTCGCAGATCCTCTCAATGGTCAGTGTTCGAAGTAAAGTCTGATCATCGACGCCGTATGTTCAAAGGAAAATGGCGCCGTCAAACAAAGGTCCCTCGAACTTTTCATGAACAAGATCTTAGGCACCTTTTGGACTTTGTCATTGACAACAGTCACTTCGAGATCAACGGATACTTGTTCCGCCAAGAACGGGGAGTCGCTATGGGATCACCAGCCGCGCCACCGCTCTGCAATTTGGTTGCCACGGTTGAGGATTTCTTCTGGCACCAGACAATGTGTTCTCTGCGTTTTCGCATGCCCGATATCGGTGTGATCTGGCATGAGCGCTACGTCGACAATCGTTTCATTCTGCTTCGTGATTCAGCCCCACACTCGCCCGTGCTCATGAATTTTCTTTCCCTGAATTTTATCGCCCACCAGTGATGCTTGAGGTTCAACATGATGACAAAGTGCTGGGCTATCGATGTGATTCTTCTTCCAGAACTATTACACCACAGCTACCTGATCATCCCTCCCAAATCAAAGGAATTCGGAGTGCCAATGATCAGATGTTTACTTATTCTTCCTGGTCTTCTCGCTCCTGGCTCATCATACGTGGTGCACAACCTGCGGTTCAGCAACAGCAAGGACTTAACGCTCTCAAGCGCCTTTATGAGGCCAAAGGTTTCGACCCCCACCTTCTCCGTGACGTTCGGCGTCGACTCGGGACAAAATCTGCATGTGAGCTTGTCATGTTGTCTCTTCTTGCGCACGCTTGTGATTGTTGTTGATGTATTGCGTTGTGTCTGCATGCAGCTGGCTCAGAACCATGGCGGAGTACACGGTCACCAGTCTCTTACGCTCAGACGAATCAGTGCAAACTACGAGCCGCGTGACGCTGGAGCACCTTCCCAACTTCATCAACGGCAATGAGATGCAAATGTTCATCCGGACACACGGACTAGCACACCAGCAAAGTGTACAATCCCACGGCCCATCCCGTGACGCTCCGGCACTTGGATCCGAGGCCAACATCCGAGCGGTACGCAATCACACCGGAAGGTCACGTTCGCGCTCACCCAGGTCCCGGCATTCCCGGATCAAGCTCACCCCAGGCCCACAGGGAAAGTCAGATGAGGAGGAGGACTGGGGTGAATGGAAAAGTGATGGGAGGCGTGCTCATGGTGATCAAAGGAGGCCCCGCTCGCCTCCGTTGCCTCCCGCTCAAGTCAGTCCATCCGAGAACCGCATTGTGCTGCTGCCTCTCTCAGTTCGACAGCATGTACCCGATTTTGGCAGTCATCGCTTCAAGCTGCGCACTGGTTGCCGGGTCGAGGAAATTGCCATCGTAGTGAATGATGTCCTTTACTACACCTTGCCCTCGATTGCCGCCTTAGTATTTCCTGAACCTGAGCAGTGGAAGAAATCGTGGGAGACGGTCTACAGGAGCCTCATGCCGCATCGCCGCAGCATCATCGAAGATGAGCAGCGGGTCAAGTCCATTTCGGAGTTTCCGTTTTCTCCGCCTCCACATGGCGTCCCGGGACGTTGGACGGATCAAGTGGTCAGAGACATTTCTGACTACTTCCAGATCTCCCCGAAGTCACTGCCGCAGCAACTCATCGTACAGCTTGGCATTTGCGAAGAAAAATGGCCATATATCAGCAGGACTGCACGGACTTATCACCACTTCTCGACGGACAAAAAGAACTCCCAAAAGAACCTCTTCGGGATCATCTTCTCGTTTGAGCCACGCCGATTGCTGCCGGACAAGCATCGCACTCAGTCACAGTCGACGTTTTTCTGGTCCCACAATACCAATATGCAGGCGGCCATGAACATCCTGCGTGATGAAGAGCTGATCAGACCCTCAAAATGGCAAGTGCATCCTTCCCCCAACCGCGAGTGCTCAAACTGGAACGAAGTCTGGTTGCCTCCGATGGGATTTTACTGCAGGGGCAGCCTTCATTCTCAAGAAGCGGCAATCCAATCAGCAGCGCAGTTCGCGGGAATTCACACGGATCGCCCCGTGTGCATTGGTGGCACTGCACGGCTCCGGCAACAGCATTGCACCATACCCCGTGGCGGAGTGTACGCGGACATTGCTGCTTCCCATTACTACGACTGCATTCACGCCAAAGATGGCAGGTGGAAACTTCGATCATCGATTGCGGTGCCCAGCTACATGGGCATGTTCTGGTGAACGACTATGACAATGCAGTCTGACAACCCCCTTTTGCACAGGCCCACCGTGGTTTGTGCCCTGACTTTCATGGTGTACATCATGACGCTCCTCTTCCGGAAAAAGCGTATGGGGTTGCCTGAGGTTCATGTCTTGATGAAGTGTGTTGCATGCTTGTTGTGTTGCTTGCCGTCGCCGCATTTTGAGTAGATTACTGATTGATTTGGCCCTCTCTGTCGCATCTTCACCTGCATTGTGATGGATCATGGGGATCTTTTACGTGAATGTCGGCACATGTTGCTTGCCATTTCGTCGCAAATCAGTCTTCTTCTGGCCGGCCAGCAGCGGCATCCACAGCCGCCACCACCGCCACCGGTTCCTGATGGCCAACGACCGCCGCTACCCCCGCCGTCTACGACGCCACCGCCCTTGCCGGCAACATCAGTCCGGCCGGACTACATGACAGCACCGGTCACTCTTGTGGCCACCTCAGACAACCGTACGGAGCACCCAGCTCACGTCCGCACGGTGAGTGTCAGTACTTCCTGGGAGCACAGACAAAGGAGAAGGTCCAGACATCGGGAGCCTCATCGGCGTCGATCTCGCAGTCATCACCGGCGGCTTCCTGGCCGACCTGACGACGCGGTTCCCACGTCCCGCCGCCATGCCTTCAATCCGAAGTACCCGCCGGCAGTCAAGGCCATGCCGGCGTGTCGACCATCAGGTCTGTCGTATGACCGTTGACGTAACACCAGCGGCAAAAGGACCTCAGTATTTCGGCGCATGCATGTTCGCAAGCATCATGTCTTCGCAGTTCCGCAGCCTTACTTGCTTGATTTGTCCTTGCTGTGTGTTCATTTGCCATGCAGTTGTCAGCCGAGTTTGTGAATAACCTGGTGGCGGTACTCAATGTCCTTGCATCCCAAGTTGCGACAGCTCTGGACACCCTGAACTTTGCCCTGATGACCGAGCGAAGCCATCCGTCAGACACTAGAGTGTCTCCCAGGGCACCACGGAACTCCAGGCACGGGCTGCGCCCTCGCATCATCACAGAGCGCATTTCGTCTGACCGATCCCGCTCTCCCACTCGAATTCGAACCCGACCTTTGGACACTTCATCCACCTGGTATATACCGGCCTTATCCCCGCCTCGTGCGGCACATCGGGATGCCGCTGACAACAATTCTGGTCGTCGGCCTGAATCGATGTTGGATCACCTGCCACCACCTCGGCCGCTTGCTCCCTTAGCCCCACACGGCGGACGAGAACCAGGACAGATGACGCCTACGACACCTGACTCGGATTCTGATGGCTCAGTGCGTCCACATCCAGGTGCCTCGTCGTTCCGACCGTCTCCTACGGTGGTTCATGGACCTCGGGAACTTCTACAAGAATTCACCATTGCACTTCGCAATGCACACCGTGAACCTTTCACGGCATGGACACAGGGTGAGCTGGATGAGATGGTGCGACGGAAGAAAGACAAGGATTCCAGGCCCACCTACAAAACCATTGCTCGGTTCCTTCAGAAGCCCATTGAGGAAGTCAAGCAGGCATGGAAGGTCTATCAGCAACTTGAGGCTCGCGGCTAGGAACCCGGTCATCAAATGCAATAGCGACCACAGGAGGACTAAATGGTAGGCCGTGGCGGTGCATTCGGCTAACGCTGCAGGTTGTGGCGACGGTTGGGATTGCAGTCATTATGGATCACATGAAATTTGCTTGCTTGCACTTAGCTGGCATTTTACCAGGGTAATATTGCTTGCCGTTGTGGGTGTTGCCGCTGACGTGAATTGAATGCATGACTGAGTTGCTCAAATCATGTCGGAACAAGTCGTACAGACGTACATTACTTGGACCCATGGAGCGCAGCCGACGTGGTTACAGTTTCACGGACCTGGAGCCCTGCTTGACAGACCCATTCGGCAGACTACGTCACCTCCGCCCCCACCAAGTTTCCCACTGCTTCTTCCACCTCCGCCTCCTCCACCGCCACCACCACCGGTGATTCTACACCCACAGTTTATGCCCTCAGTACGGAGCCCCTCGATCTCAGCTCCTCGCGGACAATCCTGCCCTGCCACATCGAAATCGCAGCGCACACGCCGCTCGATCTACAGCACTGACCATTCCCGTGATGAAGAGCTACGCAGTCCAGGGCGTTCCTCCAAACGATCTCGGACAGCATCCGCTTCTGCACCGCGGAGATCTCGGCGGCCCTTTACCGTGTTCCCCTCCAAACGTGCTGGCCGTCCATCCCTGTCCCCATCGGCAAATTGCAAGCATTACTGTCATGCCTTCCTGCGCCATGGGCGGAAATGTCTTTCCCCTTGTGATCGTAGACGACCAGGACATTATCATTGCAGGTGTGCGCGGCATCAACGGCGGTGAAGCTTAGGCGTCGTAAATTACACACCTCGCTGATGTGTTTCACCTTGAGTTTGAAAAGTTGCCTTGCATCCCTTCAGCTGCGCGCGGTTGTCATTGCATGTGTGTCTTTGCCGCAGAATTTCGATTGCTTTTAGCGGCCGCGCGATAGCCTGTCTTGCCGCTATGAACCCTCAATATATCGAGTACCAGATCGACAGAGGAGTGGAATGGATTCGAATTTACTCACCGGGCACGTGGCGACCCGTTCCCGATGATGCTCCAGTGCTCGACCCGGTCTACGCTTCCACGTATCGGGAGTGGCGCAGGTCATATCGTTTCCAAGTGTGCTGGTCAGAAGACAGCACCGGAGGAACAACAGTGGACCCCGTCATCACGCCCAGTTCGTATGTGTCCTACCACGTCTGGGAGTACCGCGACTGGCAAACACGAGGGTATCAACGTCTTGGAGCTCCTGTGACAGCCATTGGATTTGCGACGCTCGTGAATGCGGACGCCAATTCCTCGGTGGACTCATCTGTTCCGGATGGGGCGTGGCGGGAACCTTCACCGCCACCATTCTATGACCCTTGGAATGATTCGGAGTGATACTTTGGCAGCATGTCGGATAAAATGACGCGGTTGTTCCTGCGTTGAGTGTGATTCCATGTTGGGTTGTCTTGCTTTGTGTTGTGCGTTCCGTTTCCATGTGTTCGCCACTTTCCTTTATGACTTCAAGCGGCTTGCCTGGTTGATATGTTCAATTCTACAATGTATGGCGCTGCAAGATGGGTCCTGCCACACTACTTTGACTATGACATCGTCAATGGACCCGCGAACACAGAGGTTGAGTGGATTCGGATCTATGTACCGGGTCCGTGGCATCCAGTCGCCGAAAACACCTTGGGGCCAGCCCCGGAGGACTCAAACACCTATCGGGAGTGGCGCAAAGTATACCACTTCGAAGTGTATTGGCCAAGGGAGAGCACGGGCGGCACCAATATGGGTGCTGTTGCTCAGCCGGTCTCTTATGCATCCTTCTACACTTGGCATTATCGGGACTGGGTCACCAGGGGATATCAACGGCTGGGTCGTCCACACCCTAGCATTGCGCGTCCAGTTTTCGCTTCGGGTTCACCGGACCTCATGTACGCTGGGCTGACCTCTTCGTCAGCATCTTCAAACTCAGATGGTGGCTGATGCTCGTCCTCGTCTTCCTGGGCAGACTATTCAATTCAATTCGATTCAGGAGATGGACTTCAACAACTGAGCCGTGCATTGCTGCAAAAGTGATTGCTTGCGTGGTTGTTGTTGTGTCTCTTGCAGTGGTTGTTGTCCGCAGCCGTACACCTATCAATTTGTCTTCCCGGGTTTGAAGTGTCATGCCGTGGCTGGAATGGTGTCCGGATCCTCAACAACCAGATGCCCAGTGGGTCAAGATCTTTCATCCGGGATCATGGACTCCACATGAAGAACATGATGCTCCACCTCCACCGCACACGTATGGAGAGTGGAGGGAGTTCTATGCTCCCAACCCGGAACAAGACGGTGAGCAGCGCAATGTCACCATGTGGTACAAAAGAGACTGGGCCACAGAGGGCTATCGGAGAGTCGCTGCCCCTCAAGCTGGTCATGACTTTGATTCTATGTCTTTTCCTGATCATCACAGCGTGGCCACGCAATCCGCGGCATTGAGTATGTCACCGCAGATGTTAGAAGCGATCCTTAGATCCTCGGATGCGGCGGATTTCTCTACCGAAGAACTGACTCGTCTCCAAGAGGGGATTTCTCAACAACTGACAGCTCGCGCACGTCAAGCTTCCCAACTTCATCAACCTGTACGTGCATCACGTGGAATCACACCATCGGAGACGGTTGGGGTCTCCGAACCATACCGGCCTGTTAATCCTTCCGACAGCTGCAAAGCCAAGGCGAGACCTATCTTCGAGCTAAATGAGGACTAGACGCACGCGAGTGGGGTAGCGTACAAAATAAGGGTGGTTTTCACACTTGCATTACCTTGCTTGGTTGTTGCTTGTACATGGTTGTGCATGGTGCCTGTTCCTCTATCAGCTGGATCGGAGCCCGCGATACGCCTTGCCTCTTACTTCGACATGGACATCGAGGATTCGAAGCAGCACCCATGGCTCGAATACTCGGTCTGGCAGGATCAGGAGTGGGTGCGGATCTACACTGCAGGACAGCCTCAGCGATGGCACCACGGAGAAACTGTACCTGATCTACCAGACAATTCTTTTCGGGAATGGCAGCGGGTGACTGATCCCAATGGGCGCACTGGTGAGCACGGTCAGTCATGGACCATCCGCGACTGGCAGCATCAGGGATACCAGCGCATTCTGTCTCGAATGGAGTCCTTCGCAACGCATCATTCGCATGATCAATCTCTTGGTGAAGTTCGGAATTCCGATGCCATTCCAGTTGAGGAGACGTTCACCTATGCAACTCCGTTTTCTCATGGTGATCGCTCGACTGCTTCACAACTCGCTTCAGTCCTCTATGGCGACACTCGTAATGCTCAACGTGGTGATCTCTCGTTCCCGTCTTCTGAGCGGTTTAGGGCTGTTTCTCGTTCCCCTCGCCGCGGTGGATTTTTTGGTCAACGATAGGGACACGGGGTTGAGCATGTGATCTTCCTGCGGAAAAGGAGACTCCTCGCCCCTCATTGAGGGGCGTGTGTGTGCGGAGTGACAGAATGCCCTGTCACCACCCTTTCGGTTTCTCAGCAGGGGGCGTGGCAGCCATCTTCCTAGCCACGCCAACGAAGCTATGGAAGTTTGGCCGGAAGCGTTGAGGGACGCCTCAATGCGTACCTGCAAGTGATTCTGAATGTCTATTTGGCCCCTTGGTTGCGGCGCTGTTTGTGCTTCTTGTTCTTTCGGGTAACGCTTTCGTTTCTAAAGTGAAGCCAAGTGACTTGCAAGCAGAACTCAGCCGAGACTCATCAGTTGTACTCGAGACTCATCAGTTGTACTCGAAAGATTAGCACTCTCCATTTGGAGTTTAAGTGTGGGGTGGGGGGTGGGGGGTGGGGGCGATTTGGGGTTTGGGAAAATCACTCTGTTAAGACATCCGGTTTCGGGACCCCCAGATGTTGTGCAAACCCCAGTTACAGACGATTCTACGTTTCCAGGAACCTTACTTTCATGGGAGGGATGTTGATGGCCTCATTCTCCCACGAAGTTCGGAAGGCAAAATGGAACAAATATGTTCCCTTTGCGTGTCTCTTATTCATCCAATTTATTCTGATCAACGCTATATATAGGACACCTCAGCCTGATTTCCTGTTTCGGACTTCGTGTGGTTTCGCCAGTCTCGCGCGGGACGTGCGCCAGGATCGGCTAAAGCTGACGCGCCTGTGGCCCCACACCCAGGTTGTTTGGCTGGTGTTTAAGGGACTTTGGTGGGGGTAACCGAGTGGGACGCGACAATTGGTTGCAAGTTTCTGTCTTTGGGCAGCTTGGGGCAGTGCGGCTTGACAGACACACCGCTTGGTTCCAACTTCAGAACCATAGTTTTCCCTTTGAGGCCATGTTGGCGCATGTCTCAAGCTGGACAGCTGTCGGGAACAAGTGAACCCTCGATTAAACGGCCCCCCAGCTTGCACAAAAGGGTTCGCAGTATCCCGGAGATCTCCAGGAAAGGCGTTTCCAGCAAGGCCGTGATGGGGGTCAACAAAGGGAAACACACAAATATCGTGTGACCTTGCGACTGGGGGCAGCGTGGAATGCTGTCCTTGTGCACAATCCTGCAGCTCTTTTTTTTTTTGCAGCGCAGTGAGCCCCCTTAGCAGCATCCGGGGAAGGGGGGAGATCATGCCGGCCCAAAGCATCCCGGCATCCCAAATCGACCTCAAAAGCCGGTGGATTTGGGCTCCGGTAGGTTGGCAGAAAAAGGACCGTCCCCAACTCAATTGACCTCAGCAGATCAGAGTTTCGCTCGGCAGATCAGAAGATGCGCCTATTTGTTTTTGAAGGTTCCCTGGTCACCTGTACTGATAAATCAAAACCAGCTTGCATAGCAGTATGGGTGTTTTGCTCTCAGGGTACCCCCTTTTCGGGTGGTTTTCAAAGGAAAGCACAAGAACACTCACCATGGTTGGCGTCCCGTCCATGGCCCGAAAGCGAGTTCTCTGAGAAGTTTGGGCAGAGTGGAGTGAGCTCAAACCGCTGTTGTTAGAGGGCCCTGGGGTTCGAGAGGGGCTCAAACCCAGAGGCTTCAAATGGTGCGCCCCTCATTCCAGTTGTGTGTTGTGGGCTGAGAGTGGCAACGGGGCCAAACTATGGCCGATGAAGGGGTCCAACGCCCAAACTCCAGAGATATAGCGAAAGAGTTTCCCCTCTGGCGGGAAGCCCAGAGACAGAATCTTGTGGCACTCAACGTCAAGAGAAAACCGCGGGAGGGAACTCAGGATGACTCAGCCTCTATTGATTGCCAAGGGGGGGGCCCATGTCAGAGGGGATCCGGACTCGGGGAGTTGATATTCGAGGCAGAGGAGCCCAAAGTGCCAGAAGCAGTGCCGCCACTTGGCGAGCGGATGGTTCTCGGAACGGGGGGGTTGAAATGGGGGGGGCATGCCAAGCTTCACTGTTCCTGGCTTGGTTGTTGTTGGGAAACATTTTACATTTTTGCTTATTGAGGTTTAGTGGTTGAAATCCAGCCACTTAACTGCTAAAATTTGAGAATGTTTGCTTCCCTAACCCAACGTCAACCAAGCTGGCATGTGTGTTTAGGAGAGACAAAAGTGGAGCCCAAATTTGCGCGCCCTTTGCGAAGCCTCACAGGTTGGGGTTTGGAGGCTTTCGGCTTCTCGTCGGCTTTGAGTGCGTGTGTTGGTTTTTGTGGCTTGTGGCTTGTGGGTTTTGGTTTTCCCTTGAAATGAGTTTTCCCCTAGGTTTCCCCCTTCGTTATGAGCGGGGGTGTGTTTGCTTCAGGCCCAGGGCGAGGAAGAAGGGGGAAACGCCGATGGGAAGTGACCTGCTTTGCTAGCACAGAAAGGGATTTTACTCTTCCGCACCCAGGAACAAGTTCATTCAGCATGACCCCCTTTGTTACACAGCCCAAAAAAAGTCAGTTGACCAAGTTTCAGTTCACCATTGTTGGTGTCCAAGGTAAACTCTCTTCTCCGACAAAAACGTTTTGTTGGTATCTTTCTGAAACGCCAGGAGTTGGTTTGGGTACATAATTCAACGGTCACCTTTGGGGCTCATTGGAAGCCTCAAGCTCAATGAGACCATTTTCTAAAAGCGGGACGGGGAACCAGGAAGCCGTTTTTTTTTGTTTTCCTCTAAGAGAGTCAGGATTCATATGTCTCCATTCACCAAAAACATCGATGGCCCTGGAGGATTCATAGGTCTCCACAACAGTGTTCTTTGTTTTTTGAACAAAAAACATCGACAAAAAAACAGACATGGATGACCCTGGTCCACTGGTTGACAACTCGTTTCATCCACCATCTATTGTCGTTCCCAAACGGACACCACACGATTTTTCTGGGAACTTTGGCCGTGGCCGTGTGGCCGTGAAACGGAGTTTCGACCACGGATGATGAACCTCAAGAACCTCTTTCTCACCTGTAATGTTGACCCTGGATTATCAACCTTGTGGAGTATTACGGTGTCGCTTCCTCCCCAAAAATAAATAAATAAATAGATGAATACAAAGTAAAGCTTTGTCTCTCCCACAGGACACACCCTATGAATCAACCAGGGTCTTATTCATCATGGATTACATGAGCGTTTTGAGCAACCCTTTATATTGGCAGCCTGATTTGTTGATGGATTGGTATCCTGAACAGAGATGTCCGCCCATGAGACGACCGGCAGGCAGCCCACAATGATACTGTTCTAGCTGTACCTCCCCATTCTCTCCAAGGATACTTGCTTCTTTGCAGACAACTCCCCAAAGCCACACACATTATGCCTGGTTCCTGATACGAACAAGACATGAAGGGAATGGAAAAGGAATCAGCTCTCAGAACTATAGTTGGATGAGACTAGGCTGGCACAGTTCCCTCATTGTGGATTAGTCATCCCTTGTACTGTTCCAAATAAAAGGGAATTGTGCCACTAAATTTCACCCGAGTCTACACCAATCAACATGGGTTGACACGGTGACCTTGGAAAGCTGGACTGTGCATGTACATGACTCCTGAACGACCTGTCCAGGATATGCAGAGCTTCCATTCGGGGGACCTCAAATGGCTTTCCAATTCGTTTGGCGTCCCTTGCAAATGCAGACAGCCGTCCTACCCCCAAACCTGACCAATTGTGGCGGGTGAGATGTGAACCCCCTTGTTGGATGTTTGGGTGTTCGACCCAAATTTCTCCAGATCAAGCTTACAGCTTGCAGGTTTTGTTGGTACTTGGCCTTGAAGTAGGGTTCGCATTTGGATGCCACCCCGAACCAAAAGCGCGCGCCGCAAAAAAGGTCGTGGGTCGCGGGTCGCGGCCAAGGCCCGTGGTGAAGGAGGAGGACACCGAGTCCTCCCGCTCCGAGCGCATCCACGGGTCCGATCGCCCGAGGACCCAATCACCCAATCCCCGATCGGATCCTTCGGAGCGGCAAGAACAGCCGAAAGGCCGGGTGCCGGGCCCATGGGACCCGCAAGTCGCCGCAAATTACAGGTGGTCTTCTTGAAGGGTATGTCAACCTGAAGCAAAAGGTATTGAACCTGGTGCAAACTGACTTGAAGATTCTGCAGTGGGAACAACTGGGCAGTGGGTTTTCGATTTTAACTACTACGAACAAAGACACCTTCCCCGAAAACATACATGCCAAGAGAGGATTCGGCGCGGCAAAAATGAAGCCATGCCAACAAGGGCAAAAATGAAGCCATGCCAACAAGGGTTCACCATTTGATGCCCGGCTCAACACGTAGAGGCGATTATGCACAGCGGGACTGTCCTGATGCACAATTCAGTTTTGACTGCGAAATGCAACCCTCACAGCCCGGGTAGATGAAGGTTTTGATTTTCTTACATGAATTTGGTTAGACCAATAAAATACCGATGGGGTTTTGACTATGACTCAGATGAACAGTTCCTCCTTTGGGCTTCCCCTCATTCAGAAGCCTCAAAAAAGGGGTTATCCGATCGCTTGCCAATCATGTAGCATCCCTATTAGCCTATTTGTTACCCTAAAAAGGGTCACCCATTGACATACGCAACCTCTTGAATCATGACAGTTTCCCCGCTGGAGCAAAGAGTTAGACTTGTTGCAAGGGTCGAAGACCATTTTCTGACTCATTGCCACAGAGCCGCTGTGGCTGCAAGGAGTTTCCACCATGTTGCCATGTTCTGGTTGGAATTGCAATGGCCCCTGTCAACACAAACTCGATATTCGCTCAGAGACGTTTAGCGGCGGACCGTTTTTTGTGCTCGTCGTGATGCCGAGTTTATCCTCAAGCAAACATAAATCTTCCCGACACTGGCCAAGTTTCAATTGGCAGTCGTAAAACCAGGGGGTTGCAAAGGATTTGGCCCCCCTTGTCCATGTCTCCATTTGGAACGACTCTGCACTATAGTTTTTATGGCAAGTTTACTGTAGGCCTATCCAATGGTGAGTCTAACTCGGTCCTCCTTCGAAGCCATTCAAAAGCGACAAGCTCGAAGTTTCGATTGAAATCAGCCGACGGGAAGTTCAATTTGGTCGCCTCTTGAAGCCAGAAGCGAGGCTGGTGCTTTCATATGGAAGGATTTGCCCCATGGACCATGGGCTTAAGAGCGAGAGTCTCGGGTTTTCCAGTTTGGGCGCCAAGTAGCGCATGCTTCAACGGTCTCTCCCTGGCCGTTGGTTTCGAGTTGGTTGGGGGTTGGGCCTAGAGCTCTTTTCATGTCATGGGGCTAAAGGAGTTAGCGAGGAAATGCCAAGGACCGCTTTGTATCAACTTTGCCAAGCAATCCCAAGGGCTGAAACTGATTCTTGCTCAGGGGTCTTGGGGCGGGGTTGGGGGGGGGGTTGCGAGGAACCTGGACCCATGTTTTCATAAGAGGGAACATGGGTCTCAGCTGGCTCCCCATTTGGTTGACTCTTAGGAACTAGTGCCTGGCGAGCACTCCTGACGCAGTTGGCGCAGATTCCATCTTTGTTTGCGAGTAGCTTCCAGGACCGGAAGTGAAACCACGAAGAATGGACTGTGGTACCCGTTCATGGGTACATAGGCTTGGTGGCTCCCAGCCATCCGGTTCCTTAGCTTTTGAGATCCTTTTAGTGTTTAGTGGTAGTTTCCATTTAACCCACTAAAAGTTAAACTTTTGGCGGGGGATCTGAGGGCAGCCCAGTAGGGCAAATGGAAGCGCTGGGATACTCTAGGCACAGACGGGCCCGCGCGCGGCCTCTCCGAGGTGGGCAGGGCTGAGTTTTTTTTTTTGAGGGCTCCGGACCGGTCGAGGCAATTTTTCCCCATGTTTCTGGCAGAAAAATACTCTTGCTTGTGGCTCAAGTGATTTTGGGGTGAAACTATGGAGACTTGGGTTGCACAACTGGACACATCCCTTGCGATCGATCTCAGGGTTGTCCGGATTGAATCCGACCGATTTGGGGAAAGTGATGAGGACTTGGTTCCTCTTCAGAAATGCTTAATGGGTCCAAACCACAGAGAGAAACACACACACACACAAATTGGCCACAAGGGTGGTGTGGCTGTCAACATGTTTCACCCTTTGCCAAAGGTCGAGGCTCATACCCTCCTAGCGTTCCTACAATTGGAAGTGGGTGATCGGGAGGGGGAGTTTGTGGAAGACTACCAGGGTTTCAAAGTCAGCTGTCAGCTTTTGTTGAAGAAAGGGCGACATATGCACCTAGAGGCATCTCCGGTTTTTTTCTCCGGGGCTTCCTGTCCTGCTGCAAAACATCTGGTGTGACTCCAGCAGTGCCGTTGTCAAGGTTTGGGGCCCGCCTCGATTTGCGGATTTGCAGACCAAGCACATGAGAGGAGCATGGATGGCACACAGTGCGCCAAGTAGGTCGGGAAGTATGTGACCTGTAGAAATGAGCCGCCCAGTCTGAGCAAGGCCAGTTTGCTCAGACATCGCGGTCTTTCTAAGGCCCTGGGGTTGGTTTAGGAGAACCTCTATTGTGGTTTTGGTTGAGTATTCCCCCACTTTCAGGAGCCCCTCCCTCTGTGAAAGTGTCTTTTGGCGTCCGGAGGCTAGAAAAGCCGATATCTTGAAGGCCCGGAATCCAGAAATATCAGACCCCTGCTGAGTAGGAGGGTTTTCAGGAGAACTCCCCCAACACCCCTTGGCATTGCGTCTCCTTTCAGGACACCAGCCCTCTTGGTGATGAAGTTCTGAATCTAAGCGTCCCTTGTGAGCTTCATGTGGCAAGCAGCATTTATTGTGTGGCTCCCGCATTTGAAGGCTTAAACCCATGTGGGTGTGGCTCAAAATTAAACCACCAGGGCACCGCAGGTTTGAGTCCTTTCCATTTACCAGGGCAAGCCATTTGGGGTACTTTTTCTTTTTGACAACCACAGCCATGCAGACGGAAGCCATCCTCCAGTTTTCGACTCGATCCCCACCCCTCCGGCAGGTTGAGAGCTGCGATGACCTGGACTTGCAGGCCGCCTGTTTTGATATTGGGTCAGAAGCAATGGGATCCCGTTTTGGTTGGTAGGTGAATTCACCACCCATTATAGAACCTATTTTAGTGGGGATCGGGATGTTCACTGGGGGTACGGGATTTTGACCCATGGCCATATCTGCCTTTGGATGATTCGGAACAAAGGCTGGAAGAATGGATAGGTGTCTGCAGTTTCCTTTTCAGTTTCCCGAGCTAAACCAACTTGCTTTGTTGCGCCAGAGGTCGGATCGTACCCATAGCGACTGACAGAGTAGGTCTACTTTGGCCGAGCAAAACGGCCAAAGCGCATGCCTTCCAATTTTTTCTTCCCATGCGCTTTGAAGGGAATAATTAGTTTTGTCCATGGCGCATGTAAGGAACCAGGTTGTTTCCTACAGCAGTCCGCAGAAATGTTGTGACATGACCTTTTTGCTTAGGTGGCAAAATGGTAAACAAATGATGAGGCACCGAATAGGAAGGGGGGCCGAATCGTAACATGCGGGGTTGAGCCGGGATTTCATTGGGCTCCCTGCTCTGGTCGTCAGGGAGCTAAAAAAGGGTCTGTCATTTTTTTGGGGTACTCTTTTCGGGGTTGGTTGAAAGGGAAGCCAACAAGCAAACCAGTTTGGGCGGGGGGTCCAACCTTAAAACACGGCCATTTTGGGGGTCAGGGAGCCTGGCTGCTTGTCGAGCGAAGCTGCCTGCGAAGCTGTTGCCTGTTTCACCAATGGGAGCAACGGAAATGGAAAGACACCAGTGGAAGCTCCACGAAGGGAGCCTTGAAGAACTCCCTGGGGGCCAAGTCCTCCAAAAAGGACAATAGGACCTTGTGGACGCCAATGAGAAACCACTTGGAAACTACAGACACGGAAAACAAAGAACCACAGGGAAGAGCAAATGGTGTTGGGATTTGGATTTGGTTTCATCCCGGACCTTTGTGGACGTGTTTGCAGGGAAACCGAAAGGACACGGACTTCATCAAATGGTTAAACCCTGGATGACTCACCCGGTGAGTGGGTTCTCACAAAGAGGGTTTTCATTTGGAGCCCGTAAGTCATCCAAGTCAATCATATCTCCATTTCTGGGTCCCTTCCAGCGTAATTCATGGAGAAAGTTATGGTATCTCCCGTGACGTGTGTGTGTGTGTGTGTGTGTGTGTGTGAGTGTGTGTGTGTGTGGGTGTGGGGGGCGTTACTCCTTAATTCCGCCTCGGGTTTTACAAAGGGGTTCCCGCATTCGGATTGAGGCAGCCATAGGTTGGGTGCAACGCATGCTTCACCGAGTTTTCAACCAATCTCCTATCCTGATAAATTGACCCACCGGTTTGTTGGGGCAACCATAAGGTAAACTGAAGGTCCACAAACCGATTCTGGGGGTTGTAAAAGGGTCGCAGGGAATGAGTAGCCCAAGGTACAGGCTCGTGTGCCACGGCCGCCGAGGTTTTTTTGAAGGCCATCTCCTGAGGGTTTCCCTGCTGACACCAGTTCCACAAAGAGTTCACCTTTGCTGGCCATAGAAGTAATGCTATGGCGGTTGATTTGTTCATATCCAGCTGGTAGCTCAGGCAATTCTGCTGGACCAAGCACCTACCAAAAGCAACGGTGCGTGTTTTTCCCGTCGCTTGCTTCTTAAATCTTTGTTTGACAAGTTCCCCACTGTGCCGACCAAGCCCCGCTTTCACTGGGCTACAGTCTTGTCCATAATCACCTGGACCCCCACCAAAACAAATACCAGCATGAGCAAGCAAGAAGCAACGGAGATACAAAGAAGACCCCCAGGCCAGAAGAAAAATCGAAACCCATGCTAAACAACAAGCGCACAAGACAAACTACAATGGAAAGTATACATTCAGCAGCAAACACAAGGCCAGCCTTTAAAACACCACGACTCCCGGTCG
Source organism: Effrenium voratum (assembly GCA_963377175.1). NCBI lineage: Eukaryota > Dinophyceae > Suessiales > Symbiodiniaceae > Effrenium > Effrenium voratum. The sequence continues at coordinate 260,491 of CAUJNA010000288.1, forward strand.
TTGCTTTTGTCCACCCAACAGAAACACACCTTTAAAGCACCAACAGAAAGAAACCCAAGTGGTAAGGCTGGCCCAAACCACCCGTTATCGCCTATTTGGGCCTATCGACCCCACAGCTTTCGCAACGGAAAAGCGGGGCCGAGCCGTGGAAACCTCGTCGAATCGAAAAGAACCTCAAGGTGGAGGAGATCGCCGAGCGACTGCTGCGGAACCTCTACTCCGAGAAGCTGGGCATCCAGGAGCCGATGAGTTTTGGGAGGCGAAGAAAAGGTCTTTGCTCATCTACCCGCTAGATGTTTTCGTATTTTCTTTTTGTCCGGTGCAACTCAAATGTCGAAGAATCTTTGTTTTTTTCTTTTGGTGCTGCCTGAAATGTCGAGGACTATGCAGAAGTATATGTCCCTTTGGTCATTTTGCAGAAATCCGTTTAGATTCGAGTTTCCTAGGGATTGCATCTGCCGATTTGGATTTCGAGCGCAGGAGTTGATTTCCCTGATGCGCCACTTCCAGTGGTCCAAGGACAAGAACCAGCGTGGCTCTTAGCGCTGAGTGGAATCGGCAGGCTGACTCATGCCTCAAAAAAAAAAACATCATTCCGCCAGACCCTTCATCTCCCAACACAAAAATGGAATTTGCGAATAGCCAAGACTCAACCAACTGTAAACCAACAAGCTTCCCGTAAGGACGCACTTCAGCCGTATTAGGGAACACACTGGAACCAGTGCTAAACCACTACCGCACCAATCCTAAACTGATACTAAGCCAATGTTAGGCCGATTCCGACCCAAAACAACTTCGCAAACATGACATCGGTTTCTCTGTTTAAGTTTACAACTCGGACGTTGCCATATTGAACGCCCGGAAACAGGGGACCCCAGACGAGGAACCCCCCTGCTACCTTAACGTACCCACCAATGAATATTGTTCCGCCCTATATAACATATACATGTTTTTCCCCAGATAGCTGAAAGCTATAGGGGTTCTAACTTCTAGTAAAGAAGGGGAAGTGATTTGCGAGATTGAGGGCCGGGTGCTGCGGGGCATGCAGTTTGGGGTGCTGGTGGAGGTGCCGCTTTGCGAGATTGACAGCCGGGTGCTAGAGGGCATGCAGTTTCGGGTGCTGGTGGAGGCGCCGCTTTGCGAGATTGACGGCCGGGTACTAGGGGGCATGCAGTTTCGGGCGCCGCTTTGCGAAACTGACGGCCGGGTGCTGGGGGGCATGCCGTTTGCGCTGATTAAGGTGCTGTGCTGTTGGACAGCGGGGGGGTTTGGTGCTGGTGATGGTGCAGGCGCATTCTTGCAAGATTGATGGCCGCCTACGGTTTGGGAGCTGATGCAGCTGTTTTTGGGAACTGTTTAATTTGGGGTGTTGTTTGAGGTGCTGCTGACGTTGCGGGCGCAATTTTTGGAGATTGCCGGCGGTGCTTGGGGGCATGCAGTTTGGGGTGGTGCTGCAGGTGCTGTTTTGTGTTGCTGTTGCTGCTGACCGCGTGGGCTTATTTCCCAGACAACTGGAAACCATAGGGTTTCAAACTTCTAATGAAGAAGGGAAATTGTTTTGCAAGTCGACGGCTGGGAGTTAGGGGGCATGCACTTTGGGGTACTGGCGCAGGTGCGGTTTTGGGTGCTGTTGAGTTCAGGTGCTGGTGAGTACGTGTCCGGTGCTGGCGCGGGTGCTGCGTTGGGGTGCTATTGGGGCTGCTGTTGTCGGGTGTTGGCGATGGTGCGGGCGCATATGGATGGCAGGGTGCTAGGGCGGGTGCTGTTTGGGGTGTCGTGGTTGTCGCATCATCATGATGCTGGCCGCAGCATCATGATGCTGTCCGGACAGCATAATGATGCTGTTGAACCGATTCGGACGTTGTTGCTGCCCTAGCTGTCGCGTGTAATGGTTCGGGGCTGGTGTATCATCATGATGTTGTCAACCACGTCACGATGCTTCTGCAATTGCTGCGATGCCGCGTTATCGTTCGTGGGTGTGGTGGTTGGCATAAATGCTGTCAACATTAAGATGATGCTGAATTTCATTACACTGTCGCAAAATGATTCCTGGCCGTGGTATCATCAGGATGCTGCCTTTGCCACCACCATGATGCAGTGAGCATCATCATGATGCTGTCGAACTTATCAGACGTCGTCTCTGCCTTTTTTCTGCTAGGTATGTAGCGCGGAATCGTTCGTGACTGGTGTCTCAGCATCATCCTGTCAACATCATCGTTTTGCTGATGAACTCACTAGGACGTTGTCTGCGCGTCTATGTAGCGCACTATGCTGAGCAGCAGTGGTAGTTTTTCATGATGCTGTCAACATTGAGTCAACATCATCAAGATGCTGTCAACATCATCATCATCATGCCGCGGGAATTGTTATGATGCTGCGTCATGGTTCGTAGCCGTGGTGTGCTATCTGGGGTCTATGCTGGTGTATTTATTTTTATTTTTTAGGGGGGGTGGGGGGGAGGATTCATTATTAGGAGGTTCGGTTCTGGACAGCCAGAACAAGTTGGTGTATGAAGCAACCGGACCCGCAAGTCCGATTGCCCCAAGACTCAGGGGAGCAAGGCTGTTGAAAGAAGAGACCCTTTTTTTCGGTTGTGGAGGGGCACCGCAAATCTTGAACTTTCGATTCCATGGAAGCTCCCAAGGCCCCTTTTCACGTGCCTGGGAAGTTTTCAGGTCAGCAAGGGTAGGGTTTTGGCCAAAACCTTCCAGATTGAGCCTCGCAAGTACCTTGAAGCCGATTCAATTGAACAGAGCCACTGAATGCAAGCCCTTTTTGGCGGACCCTATGAGGGAGTTAGATTGAGTTCGTGTTTGTTTTGGCTTCAAAACGTCGGAACCCAGTCAAAGGGCACCCTGTTTCAGGCCCCTCGTGAAGTGCTGTTTGATTCCGTACGGGGTTTCGACATATGGGCGATCAAGAGGTCCTGGCAAGGACTTTCCACCTTCCTGGCTCACATTGAGAAACACAACGGAGTTGTCTCACCCATCATTTTTCTTCGGAGCCAGGTTGTGCTTTGCCCAATTTCCAAAGGTATGGCTCCAACCACTGTGCAAAAGAAACACACTTCCAGGATTTTTTGGGGGATGTCCCTGTTCCGCCAAGGAACCTTGGGCCTTGGTCAGCTGAGCCACAATCAGAACCCGGGTAGATGAAGGTTAGTGAGGGACGATCCCAACCATAAATTCCTGTGCAGGGTTCTGGGATTACGTCCATTTTAGTACCAGGTTTTGATTGCGACTCAGCCGTGTTTCCGCCCGTTTTTTCTGGTGCAAAACCCGCGAGGTGCCGCATCCACCAGCTGCTGATCTCCATCCTGCTGGACGACTTCCAGTCCTTCCCCGCGTGGCCGGAGAAGGAGCCCGGGGCCCAGACGGGAAGACCTGGTGGAGACGCGGGGGGCGAAGACCACTGGCGGCGGTGCGGCGGATTTTTGGCGCCCTGGGCGGATCTGGGGATGAGTCAAACCAGTTGAAACAAATGGAGGTGAATATAGAAGCACCCATTAGAAGCCCCACAGGTTTTCATCATCCGAATTGGGCCGGCCATTCTTTTAGTGGGGGTTGAAATGCAGGGCTGAACCCGGTTGTGAGTTTGGTCAAGGACCCACCTTTGGGTCACTGGGCAAGGGGCTTCTCTCGAATTGGCGATCTACTCGAACAAATTGGTGGATCGGGACGACCGGCGAATGAACGAGAGAAGCTGATACGGCAAAACATGTGTCTGCAACTTGTGTGGCTCGATCCCGCGCTTCATGGTTTCGCCATTCGGGCAAGGCTTCTATCTGTGGTATTATGGATACTTTCAATCACATGCTAATAAATAGATGGGTTCCACCGGTTTAGATGGGTTTCATGCCATCCAATTGCCAGGGAACCCCATCCAATTGTTTTGCCGCAAAGGCATACACGGGCGCCGGAAATCTGCAGCTGAGGCTGATGCTGACTGGCGAATTCCTGGGCCAGCTCATCCGCTCGCGGCCCAGATCTCGTGGGCTTAACTTGGTTCCCGGCCATTTGATTCGTTGGGGGTTTAGCTGTTTCTAGTTGGTTTAGTGAAGGTGTGTCCATTTAGCCCACTGAAAGTTAAACCTTGAGCAGGGGATCTGAGGACAGCCCAGGTTTCAATATGTTGTATTTTCGCCTGTTGGTTTTGATGGGTAGCCATCCCTGCTGGACTTCTTTGTTTTTGGTTTTAAATGTTTTCCAGGATAAAGCAAATGGAAATGCACGTTCTGGAATTGGAAACAGAGGACTTGCATTTGGGGCATGTCCACATGTGGGAAGGTACCTCTCTTTGATCGGGACACCCAAACGAGCCCCAGCTTCAGAGTTGCCAGCAACCTTCAGGATCCCTACCTACTTTAAGCAACTTCCACGAACCCGAGTGGCACGAGAAACAACCACTCCTTTTTTCCGTGGGCGGCGGTGGACAACCAGGATACATCTACCAAAGGGTCCATTTCTACGTGAAAACTCGTGCCTGAGGCAAGATGTACTGGTTGTAGTTTCGTTTGGCGGATGCGTTTGCCGGTATATTCCACACATGGAGTGTATAGTCCCAGGGTTCTGTTTTTTGAAGCCCGTGTTGGGGAATGAAAGGGACCCTTTCCCGAGGGCTTTCAACAACTTTAAGGTGGCCCAGCTTGATGTTCAGCCAACTCACATCCGATGTTGGATGGTCCACCTTGACGTTCGAACAAATGTTCGCTACTTCTAGATGAAACAACTTTTGACTGCTTTTAGGCTAGTCCTTTTCGAGTTTCAACTCACGTTTCTTGGTAAACTGTAGACAGGTTCTTGCCTGTTTGTCCGCAAATTACGCTCCGGGCGCCAAAAAACCAGTGAGTCTTAATCTCCTCCCCAAAAAAAGCCAAAAGGCGCATGTTTGCCAAGAAACGGACACAACACCACGCAGACCCCACTTCTTCAGCCACAGCATTCGACAGATTCGGACTGCCATCGCTGATTGGAAGGCTGGGACCTCATCCCGGATGGCGGGCCTTTGCAGTTTGCCCTGCGGGGAGCCTGGGTTTCAGAGGGGGCCTGGTGGTGGTGGGTTTTGCAGCAGATAGCGGCATGAAGGGTTGCTGAACAACCGCCTCGCCCGGAGCAGTTTGAAGCCAGAGAAGAGGTTCAACATGTTCGGCTGAACCAATCTTGCCGCCTGATTGACTGTAGAAAGAAATGTGGGTGGCTCGTCCGTTTTGGGTGGCAATTACCTCTTGTTGGTTGAACATTTTTTAACGGACACCGTTTCGGGGGGTCCCCTCAAGGCTACAAGAGCCAGCAACAGTTCCTCAAACCCAGTTTCTTGGAGTCCAGCCTCCAGATTTCTGTGCTGGGGCAACCTACCAAACATGGGCTTCCAACCTCAAACAGAGGACTTGTTCTTGTAGAGGAACCTCCTTTTGAGAGACCCCTTTCTGGGGTTCCATTCTCAATTTGCAAGGGGGGTACTCCTCATTCCTTGGGATCGAGCCACTTGCGAAACAGAACAAGTTTGCGGAATTGGGGCTGTTTCAGTGAAGATGAGGGGTGATTCGTAAGAAAGCTTCGACTTGATGTGAACACCACCTTTGAATGACTGTTTGCCCAGTCTTTTGGGATAGATGTCAGATTTTTGTCTTTTTTTGTCCATGACAAAATGAGAACTTCTCAGATATGGCAGGTGAGTCGGGCTTAGACCTGCGGAGAACCGAACAGAATGCTGGGGTTCCTTGTATGATTTTGGGGGTGTTTCATCTTTTGAAGGTAAATCGGCCCCAACAAACCAAACGACAAATTGAGGTTTCCTGAGAGAGAGTGGGGGTTTGGAAGAATGCCAGAACCTTCCGTTTCGTTTGACGAGAAAGGAGCAAACAGTCGGTGCGTCCCAGCTGGTTTTCTGGAGGAAGACCCCCTCGAGAAATGGGCGTGTGCCAAGATTGGCCCTTGCGAGTGGTGGGGTTATATGCTGTTGTTTTTGTTGCGTTCACAGCTATCCACCTTGGGAAATATCCCCAGAACCGTTGAGACCACAGGGTGCCAAAAAGAACCCTGGCTATGAACTTGTTGCTTGCCAAAAACACGGTTTTCCAACAAGACCTGTTTTACTTTAAACAAGCCGTACACAACCCATACACAGCCCATACACAACCCATACACAACCCATACACAACCCATACACAACCCATACACAACCCATACACAACCCATACACAACCCATTTGAGCTGGCTCACTACGGTTTAGAATTGGTTTAGTGTTAGTTCAGTATTCTTTTAAGTTGACTCATTTAGTATTGGTTCAGTATTTTTTTCAGTTGACTCACTACAGTTTAGAATTGGTTTAGTATTGGTTCAGTATTCCTTTGATATCCCATCTCCTGTGTTTTTTAACAATTCCCTACCCTTAAACAAGCTGCATTATTGCCTTCATGGGGGTTCCGTGTGCCACCCCCTTGAACATTTGTCAGGGTGCATCTTCTACTAAAGAAATTGAAGGAATTTGGTGGTTTGGGACAGGAAGCAATCCAGAGATTCTGGACATTTCTGGCTGTACCTGAGAACAGCGGGGCTTTCTTCTTGGCAGGCTGCCCTGGCCAATTTTTTGTTCACCATTCCCTACCCTTAAACAAACTGCATTATTGCCTTCCTGGGTAAGTAGCGGGGTGTGGTGCGGTGTGGTGCGGTGACTTTGGAGCGTGGGGAGCTGCTGGGACTGGGAGGAGCGTGGCGTTGGACTCAAACGTTTCAACCCTCAAAAATAGTCCATTCTTGGAAGGGAACATATTTTCGGGATCTCGGGCCGATTTTTTTAAATCTGTAATACCTACCCTTTTTGCTTTTCAGGAGAGTGAATCATTTTGAGACTTTTGTTCTGTATTCACTCCCCTTACACTAATCGCTATCTAACATTAGTATTTAGTGGTAGTTTCCATTTAACCCACTAAAAGTTAAACTTGCGGGGGATCTGAGGGCAGCTGAGTTTTCTTTGGAATCTGAGGTGCGGCATTCTGTCCGCTATCAAAGAGCCGGCCGGAGGTCTGTTGTTCAGGCGCTCAAGGGGCTCAAGGGCGGGGTCATGGTTGGGGTCCCCCCTTGAGGGAGGGGTGCGATCCTTGGATTCCATTTAGGATGGTTTGTCTTGTTTCCCTTTAAACAAAACAAGAGACGGGACACGGTGGGTTGCGAAGACAAATACGGAAGCAGTGGACCCCAGTCCCCGCAAGGGGCTTGTAGCATTCCAATCTCTTCCTCTGGTTCTCCTGACCAAACCGGGGTGATTGTGAGATGGGTGGCTCTTTTTTTGTTTGAGGTACCCCTTGTTTTGGTGGGTTGACAGGAAAACCAAAAGGAACTACCAGCCATTTGGAGGGTCCAAATGCTTAGAAAAAGACGAGCACCCACAATGATACATTGCCATGGTCAATCTTCAGTGTTTGTCCCAATTCAGGGGATGACATTATGTATTACCAAGTCATTGGGGGTTGCTCACCATCCAATATTCTTGGGACCCAGCTCCGTATTGACTGCTCAAACGGGACCCCTTCAACCTAAACAGGGGAGCCCGGAACGGTTTCAGCGGAACGCCTCATGTCACGTTGAAGACCTTAAGTTGGGCCTGAAAAACAGGGGCGGCTCGGGAATGATCAAAAGGTACCAGCAGACAGTTTTAGGGGACTTAAAAAAACTATGGTAAGGCCGTCCACAAAGGGAGGCACTGCCACACTTGAGGAGTTCTGACGTGGCAATCAATGCAAGTCAGATGAAGGACACGTGCCGAACAGTTCAGTCCAATCAGGGGATCCCTGGTCACGTCTGGTCACGAAGCTGAATGACAATAGACATGAGGAGGTTGAGTGTTGGGAGGGTTCTTGGGTTCCCTAGTAAAGTAGTAGGTCCTATATTTGGTTTTCTGTACCCTGCACCCTCACACACACACACACCACAGTCGAACATCAGGTGTGTTTATAGATTCAGTATGTATTGTCTTTACCTTGAAACCGGCACTAGAGGCTTTCTTTTTGAACCCCAGGGTTTCAATCAACTCTCCCACCATTTTGTGGGGCTTGGGAGAAGATCATGGTTCAACTGGAAACAACATGAGACATGAGACGAATCCGCATCTAGCCAACCGGTGGGGTGCAACGTGGTTTGGGTACCCGGTTTGAGTCAACGACGGATGTTCAATCTTGGCATGTTAAGCCGTTGAGCCTAGTCTAAGACCCAAAAAAAAGACCACGGCCTTTGAAGGCCCCCCGGCCCCCCCCCTCGACGAAAACGTCGCACAGCAAAGCGCCGAATTCTGCGCAGATTCGGCCACATGGCTCTGAAGCAATTCCTGTGTCGGGCCCAGCGCAAAACCGGGACGCGGGGGGCTAAACCCGAGGCATGGCCAGTGGTTTCACTCCTGCACCGTCGTTGGCATGTTTTTGTTTTTTGCTTGCTTTTTGGTTTTGTTGGTTTGGTTCATGTTTTGGTAGGGGCTGCAACAAAAACACCGTTTGGTGCTACCAAGGGTTGGAAAGACTCCCGGATGAAGCTGGCGATCTCGTGAAATGAGAGACAGGCAACTGACTGAAGGGCTAGGGCCCCAGATTTCCTACACCAAAAGCCCACTTTGAGTTTGCCATAAGGTCCGTGCCCCTGTGGCCAGAGCATGTGGAGCGCACTTTGAGCCTTTGGTAACACCTTGTGATATCGCAAACAACTATCCGACTTTCTTACGAGGCCATGGGTGCCTTATCAAGGGGTGGTTGCAGAACTCAGAGCCCATGTGCAAAACAAGCTTTCCACTGGAACAATCTCCGCACAAAGGCATGTTAACCTTCCAAGACAGGTGCAAGCACAGGAGCAGAAAGACGGCGAACGGGGGGAATGACGATGTCAAGTGCTGTTTTCTCCCCCGGTCTTCGTTTCGGTGGCGGTGTTTTGTGTGACTTTCTTCAGGGGGAATACAGTCATATATAGAACTGACTTGAAACACTTGAGATATTGAGGCTTTTTTCCATCTTGATCACCTTGGTAGACCCTAGCCTCAATCAATGTGGCCCCCGATGCTCAAGCGGCGGGACAACCTTGAGCTAATGGCAACCCTGGCATGCACTTGCAATACTCTCTTTCCAGCAATCATGGAAGTGGACAAGAAGGTGGCTTGAAAAGGAAAGTCGCCTACACCTTTGCAAGGGCCCTTGAACTGTGACGTCGGGTCAACATCCAGGGATTTAATGTTGCTCCCCCATGGGCGGCCCATCGAGCACCCTTCCTTTCAATCACTCACAGGGTTCGGGCAAAGTGGAGGTACAGCCAGACTTGTTTGTGACTTGAGTAGCAGCTACAGTGAATGAACCAAGAAATATGAACTCTTATTGATAATCGTGCTCCTCTGTTGGACTTCCTTCTTTTGGACATCGTTTCATGTATTATCTTCTCCAACTTTAGTGGTGTGACCAGGAGAAGCTTTCTTTCTTCCAGATCCTTGTCAACTAACTTTTGCGAATATACATACATACACACACACACACACTTCTTTTATCCAATGCTGCTATATCTGTGGGCAGCACATTTATTGATCACGCGGTTTCATCATAATACATTGTATATCTTCTTCACTTGATGGTCATTCCTTCTTCGTCTCCCTCTTCTTTTTCTTCTTCTTCTTCTTCTTCTCTTGTTATTAGTTTGCAACTTTTTGAGCTTGGGTTAATTTGTTGAGAATCCTTCAAACACCTGCTTGTTGAGGTCGCCTGTTGTCCTGGAGAATAGGAAGCGGGTATGTGGAGCACCGGCTATGTGGTTTGCGCAACCATTTTTTGAAGCTAGCCAGGATTAAGCATGAACAGAGTCCAAGTTGCATCTGCCTCGCCTTGCCCGAGAATGGTTGTCGGGCTGTCAGGTCTATCTATTCCCTTGGGCCCCCCAATTTTTGTATTTCGTGTGTGTGTTGGATCTAGAGGCCCCGAAGAACATGGGACACAGGTTTCGAAGCCTTTTTGAACTTTAGGTTTCCCTTGACACCCAAGCTGCAATTTTGGATTCCCCTGGTTTCCCTTTCCATTCAGCCACCAACCCCGCGTGGAGAATGCCAGCCCCCTCAATGAAGCACCTGGTCGCAAATGACAGGTGAGCTCGCCTGGGGAAACACGCCCATGACGAAGGCCCCCTTTGTGAATAGCAAGCTGCCTTTAACTTTGGCGCATTTTGCTTGGCTGTTAGGACTTTAACTTTTGCCCACTAATGGGTTTTCCACTAAACCACTGAAAGTTAAATTTTTAGCAGGGGAGCAGAAAGCAACTGAGTTAAGATCCTGATGGTACACAGGAAATGACAATGAGCTTCAGTTGGGAAACCCTTGCGTGGAAATCGTTTACATGTTGCTTGTCCATCGACCATTTTGGAGCGTCTTCCCATTGAACACACATAGTCAAACGGGGGCGTGACATAATTGGGCCAGACGCGCCCACACGGGGAAACCAACCTTTACTAAGGCCTTGCTTGGGGAACGGGGGTTCCTGAGAAGGGGGTGTTCGAAGTTAGTCCGTGACGTCTCTCTGGCAGCTCGCGCTCGCAAGGGTCGGTGCTCACCTGCACCAAGAGGGTTGTGTGCTTGTGCCTCCGGGTGCCCGATCCCCTTTTTTCTTCTTTGGGGCGGGGCGGTTGTTTGCTTGTTTGGCAATTGTTTGGTTTGGTTTTTGTTTGGTTTGTTCCTTGGTTTGTTTTGGTTTGATGTGATGTGTTTTGTTTTTTGTTTTTTTGTGTGTGTTGTTGCTGTTTGCCTTTGTTTGTTCGCTTGCTTGCTTGCTTGCTTGCTTGCTTGCTTGCTTGCTTGCCTGCCTGCCTGCCTGCTTGCTTGCTTGCTTGCTTGCTTGCTTGCTTGCTTGCTTGCTTGCTTGGATGCTTGCTTGCTTGCTTGCTTGCTTGCTTGCTTGCTTGCTTGCTTGCCTGCCTGCCTGCCTGCCTGCCTGCTTGCTTGCTTGCTTGCTTGCTTGCTTGCTTGCTTGCTTGCTTGCTTGCTTGCTTGCTTGCTTGTTTCGTGTGCTTGTTTCGTGTACTTGGTGGGCTCCCTTGCGCTCCAAACCATCCCAAGGAGGGTCCGTTCTATGGTGGGACGCCCCTTCCCCACATACCTTTTCAGCTTTGGGAGAGCTAACCTAAAGCCGGGAACGAGCTTTTGAACACTTCCGTGTAGGGTTTTGGCCAAGGTAACGCTTTTCCGGGCCGAACCAACCAAGCCACAAACCGAGGTGCAGGCTCGCCAACCACGATGTGGCGACCCAGCAACTGGTCAAGAAAGGAGAGTATGAGGCTCCGGCGGGAATGAGGTAACACTTAGTTGGTGGTTTGGGGATTACCCGTAGTAACCAATCCAAACCACAAGTTAGAGGGAAACTGAGATCAGATCGACTTTTCAACCACTTCTGTGACAACACCACTACCCCCCCCCCAAATGAGTGAAGAAGAGAGTCAACCAAGCAGGGGTACAACTAGATTTCCCTTTTGGGGAGTTTTAGCATCGAGCGATGGCCCAACTATCATCCGAGTTGGGTGATGCTTTTATTGACATAGCAACGTGTCATTTAGAGGCTCCAGTTTGGGATGTTTCGACAGCAAGTTGCGGATTTTTCGGTCTTTTGCAGTGGGAATTGCCGCCCATTTTTTTGGGCAACGTTCTGAAGCGGATCAGCCCCTGAAAGAGCGGACAAGGGGTAGAGCTGTAAGGATCTGAGTTGACCTGCAAGAGAAGGACCGTCTTGAGCACTGGCGACCCCTGAGGACTCTTAGGGTACAGACAAGCGTGGTGTACGTTCCGTCTCTTGAAGACGACGCCGGTCCTTTTCCCTCATTGTCCGGGTTGTCCTTGTCAAACTACTGCTTTTGGAAATGTACATCATTGACCCCCTTCAACATTTGAGGGAGTATGCCCAACTTCTCCACACACACACATGCACGGGACAAAAGCACCATCCGGATGGGCTTGAACCCCTTTGTACATCAAGTTGAAGAGAACAGTAAAAAAGGCCGCGGCCACAGCTGATGATCATGTCCAAACCTATCGTTTTGCCTCTCACGAGAAGGGAAGGGGCGAAACACCCAAGCTGACGGCGACCAGGGTAGCTTCAAACATCACCTGTCAAGCCAGATGGTTTTTGTTCCATACAGGGTGCACTGTGGCACTTGGGGTTTTGGGGTTTCTGGTTCCTTTGGCCAAAGGAACCAGGCAATTCTTGAAAGAATCGGATCTTCAAAAAATCTGTTTTCATCAGTGTGGTTCTCATCATTTACCGGTGCCATCTGGTTTTCCAAGAGGACACCTATGCTGGTCGCCTTCCTTCAATTT
>CAUJNA010000289.1:0-70000 GCA_963377175.1 Effrenium voratum
ATGTATGTATGTATGTATGTATGTATGTATGTATGTATGTATGTATGTATGTATGTATGTATGTATGTATGTATGTATGTATGTATGTATGTATGTATGTATGTATGTATGTATGTATGTATGTATGTTATTATGTATGTATGTTATGTATGTATGTATGTATGTTATGTATGTATGTATGTATGTATGTAATGTATGTATGTATGTATGTATGTATGTATGTATGTATGTATGTATGTAATGTATGTATGTATGTAATGTATGTATGTATGTATGTATGTATGTATGTAATGTATGTATGTATGTATGTATGTATGTATGTAAGTAAGTAAGTAAGTAAGTAATGTTAAGTATGTATGCATGCATGCATGCATGCATGCATGCATGCATGTATGTATGTATGTATGTATGGATGTATGTAATGTATGTAATGTACGTAATGTATGTAAAGTAATGTATGTATGTATGTAATGTAATGTAATGTACTGTACTGTACTGTAATGTAATGTAATGTAATGTAATGTAATGTATGTATGTATGTATCCTTGCACTTCCCCTTTGCTCCCCAGTATTTCCCGCAAAAAACACGGTTTTTCCAGCGTTTTCTCAAAGAGGACGTCCAAAAAACAGAGTTTTTCCAGATTTTCGGCAAAAGGATGCAGGAAGCCCAAGCCAGCAAAAAAGCCGGCAGGGGGAATCGAGCCTGGGACCCCTGTTTTGCGACGGCTCCCCGAAGACTACGTTTAGTGGAACGTCATCAAATTGCCACGCGGTCCGTGGGGACCCCCCCCCCCCCAAACCCCTACGTATTTGACGTCGGGCGGGGGGGGGGTTGGGGGGGGGGTTATCCTCTATCCTCTAGTATCCGACACGCCGAACAATGTCGGCGGATTTTGAGAGAGACCATGAAGCAGGGTTGGGCAATATTTTGAGTATACCTTGTCAATCTAGAGGGATCCCTCTGGTAAAGGCCCTGGTTTCAACAATTTTGTTTTAGACTTGGGTGACTTTTTTTCTTTGTTTGAAGGTTCGCAAGGGACACCAACAAGAAAACCGCATCGTCATTTTGGGTGTCCCCCTGAAGAGACGCAGCTAAAAGTCCGGCTGGATCCACGTTTTAGGCGCGACCTCCTTCTTCCACTTTGGGGTTTGCCAAAGTGCTGAGACTCGGCTTACCCTGTAAACAACTCCTTTGCCTTTTTGGTTTTCCTTCAATTCCAGCACGATGCTTGCTTGTTGTCCTGGAAATGACTCATGAACTGTTCAATTCAGCAGCTTTGGGTCTGACACGATGGCGGTCAGCGCGATCTTTGAGGCAAACAGGTTTGGGAATGTTTGGGCAATTGGGTTCGGTTTCGTTTGGGTGTGGTGGAATGAGGGTTGGCAAACTCCACCTGAGCCACAATCAAAACCCGGGTAGATGAAGGTCGGCGAGAGGCAATCCCAACCATAAATAGCTGCGGCCGCCTTCTTAAACTCTTCACATGGTTCTAGGCAGACCATTTTAGTACCGGGTACCGAGTTTTGATTGCGACTCACTTGGATACCAACAAATTTTTCCTTTAAGTGACACATTAGATGGCCATGGGTAAAAATCCCGTACCCCCAGTGAACATCCTAATCCCCACTAAAATCCGACTAAAATGGGTGGTGAATTCACCTACCAACCAAAATGGGATCCGATTGGTTTTGACAACCACAGCCAGATGTTGGGAAGGACTCCCTGAGACACCACGGATCAACCAAACTGCACTTGGGCTCGCATCGTTCGTGGGGAGAGGGCCCCGTGATTTCGGGGTCTTTGAAGGAGGGAGGCTTGACAGTCCATCCGCCGCGCCGAGCCCTTTCCAGCAGATCAACCCGCGCTTGGTGAGCAAGTCGCCTTGGTTCGCTTTCCTCTCCCTGGGACCACTGGTCCCAGAAGATAATTATACTGTGGATGGTTGCAGAATCCATTTCGCACCACCGTTCATAAACCCAGCGTTTGGTTTCCACCATGGTTTCTTTGGTGCGACGGGATTTCGCAACCATCCGTACGAGTAATGTTGACCCCTGACTCAGACCCCCCCCCCCCCCCGCCTGCATTTAATCAGGGGTACTGAAAGAAAGGAAGCCCTGAATGAAAGGAGGCCCTGAATGAAAGGAACCCCTGAATGAAAGAAAGCCCTGAATGAAAGGAACCCCTGAATGAAAGCGAGGTGGACTCAATGAGCAATGAAAGTGAGGTGGACGCAACGTGCCGGAGAGTTGCGCTCACGAGCACATGGCTCATGTCTCAGGCTCTATACCCGCAGCGCCATCGACTACACCAGCGTAGCTCGGCGAATGAAACACCGGCGAGATTGTTGTTTTTTTTTTTGGTCCGCACCCTTGGAAAGTGGAGCCTTAAAACTCGAGACAGCTGAAAGCTTTGGGGTCTCAGCCCAGATAGGCTCCGGGGTGGTCCGGGGCGGCGCCGAGGTAAGGTTCCACGAGGGTTCCACCAGGGTTCCACCAGGGTTCCACCATATTTCCACAAGGTTCTGCGAGGGCTGCGGGGTGGTCCGGGGTGGTTTGAGGTAAGGTTCCACGAGGGTTCCACCAGGGTTCTCCACCAGGTTCTGCGAGGGCTGCGGGGTGGTCCGGGGTGATTTGAGGTAAGGTTCAACGAGGGTTCTACCAGGGTTCCAGGTTCCACGAGGGTTCCACCAGGGTTCCACCAGGGTTCCTCCACGTTTGTATCAGGTTCTGCGAGGGCTGCGGGGTGGTCCGTGGTTGAGGCAAGGTTCCACGAGGTTCCACCAGGGTTCCACCAGGGTTTCACCAGAGTTCCACCAGCGGCGTGGTCCACAAGGTTTTATCAGGGTTCCACCAGAGCTTCGCATGATAGACAAAGTCATCGCAGACCTTTTTGCTGTTAAAATATCTGGGAGAACCGTTTCTGTGTGCCTGCAGGGTGAAATGGCTGGAAATGAGAAACATGCCAGCGGGCTGCGGGGTGGTCCGGGAGGGTTCCACCAATGTTCACTTGGGTTTATGAGGGTTCCACAGTTCCACGAGGGTTCCAAAGGGCCGGGTAAGGTTCCATGAAGGTTCCACCAAGTTCCCCCATTTTCTGAGAGGTAAGGTTGCATGAAGGTTTCACCAGGGTGCTAAAAGGTTCGACGAGGTTCTGCGAGGGATGCGGAATGGTCCGGGGCGGTTCCAGTGTGTCGCGCGCCCGCCGTCTGAAAAGCCATCGGAGCAGCATTTGGGCCGCGACTGCACCATCGGATCCGACGATTCGGCCCCGATTGCACCGTCGGGCCGATCATGCCCCGATTGCAGTTTGGGCCGCGATTGCACCATCGGGCCCCGATCCCCCGTTGCACCGTTGGGCCCGCTGGGGCCCCTTAATTGCACCATCGGGCCCCGATCGGGCTCGGGCCCCGACCGGGCCCCGATCGCGCCCCGATTGCACCGTCGGGCCTCGATCGGGCCCCGATTGCGCCGTCGGGCCCCGATCGGGCCCCGATTGCGGCCGTCGGGCCCCGATCAACTTTGCTTTATAAAGTTACAAGGCGGCATCCTCAGCAACACCGGCAGTGAGGTGGGTGTCGGGGCGTTCCGCGAGGATTCTGGGAGGGTGTGGTGCTGTTGTGGATATCGCCTGAGCTTATTTTTTTTAAAATACTGCCATTTGGGTACTTTGACCTGTGTTCTAGATCCCATGCTATTTCGTCGCGCAATTGATGACCTGGACAGCTTGGAACGTGTGGGAAAACACGAAAAGGACCTCCCTGAGTCCTGATTCAGAGGCAAGGGGATTCATGGCCCCAAACCGCGATTGTCCTCACTTCCGAGCCGCGACGGCACATGTTGCAAGCAATTTTCATGCTCACGCGCACGAACTGCTCTTCTCTGCCTTGGCGTATTAACAACAATCCTTTGTGTAGTATTACTCATGCGCATTATATGTTGGTGCTAAATGCGAATATTGACATATACGCACCTTTAGCAACACATGGCAGTTAGTTTGAACAGGGGCCTACTTGAGAAGCGGTTGAGGTGAATCCCTAAGTGTCCACTACCCCACCCCCCTTCGAAGCATCCCTCTCGCCTTGCGCAATCGAGTCGCGTGTTTGGATACGAGGCCTATGCTCCGGCCATGCGCAGCGTGTTCCTGCAGGGCCTGCTTGGCAGACAGGCGCCGGGTCCCCGCTTTTGGCGTGGGTCCAAAAAGAAGCATTTTTTTGTGGGGTGGGGGGTGGGGGTGGGGTCTTGTTGTGTTTTCTGTTTGGGTTGGGATTGCGTGTTGCACGTTCTTGTTTTTGTGTGTTTCTTACTATGATTTTGGTGTGGATTCCCCTGTGGACATGGCCGCCGGAGCTTTCTTTCGTGACGTTTAAAAATCCCAGGGCTTTCAAACATACGGGAACCATTTTTGTAACCCAACGCCTGGTGGTTTTTTGACTCAACTGCTCAAAGAGCACCACACCCAGCCAATGAAAATCACTGTGAAAGTTTGCTTCGATTCTTCTGTGCGTTTGTTGTGCGGAGAATCACGCGACAGGGGGGGCTGGGAGGGTGGGGGGAGGGTGGTGTGGGGGGGGGGGGATTGGAATTGCTCCCTTTGAGCCTGGCATGAGGCGGCGCGATGTGTCGGATTCCAAATGAGAGTGGACACCAAATGCGCGAGGCGCATGCGCGATGTTTACTTGGCCATGCCCAAACCAGCGAGGCTCGCGAGCGACTGCAGATCCCCAATCCAGATGATTTGCCCCGGGCTGCCCTTCAGGCGATGAAAAGACAATCGCAAGCGAAAGCTTCAAGCGAATGCTGGTTGCAGTGGAGCCAAGCGCACCCTTGCCGACGATTCCCTGATCCAGGTTTAATCGAACCGGGCTGTTCCATTTCGGTCATTTGCACTCTAAGCGGTTTCAGCAGAGGTGCTGAATGGGAGAATTTGTCCCACTCACTTGCCAATGGCAAGTCTTCGCCATTCTTATTCTTGGCTCTTGGTGCCTCGCCTTGTTTCATTTGCTTCCGTGGACTTTTCCGTCAACGAGTTTTGGAGCTCAGGGTTGGAGTTATGGTACATATGGCTGTGGCTCAAAATTAAACAGGAGGGGTTACGCGGGTTTTGGTCCATGTTTCCACGTACCAGGGCAACCCATTTTGGAATTCCGGTTTTTTGAGCCACAGCCATATCCCACCCATCCTGAAAGTTTTGCAAGGGACCAAGAGGCCAGCCGGAGCTCGGCAGGCGGTGCTGGACGGAGAGATGTTGGCCTGGGACGAGGAATTCCGGGGATGGACCGGGTTTCTGGGCTGGTCGGAAGCCTGGGATGTGGGCGGAAGTCTGGAAATAGGAGATGGGACCCCTGCAAAAAATGCTTGGCTTTCTTTCTTTCCGTGTACCTTGGATGCTTCAAACTTGTTTGGGGTCTTTGAAGCAGGTCGTTCCTGTGAAGGCCCCAAACTCCCTGTTAATGCTCTCCTCAAGCCTGAGCCGCACGTGTCCCGCAGTCACCCCCCAGCTTAACCCAACAAAGTGCGCCACCTCGAGGAATTCGACAGGATCCGCCAAAACACGCCCTGTGTTAACAAGTGGTGCCGATCGGCCTCACTTGGGATGGACACAACCCTTGGGATAAACCGCCTTTTCTCGTGGCAAGTGGACTTTGCCCATCTGGATGCCTCAGCTGTGGTGAATCCCCGCGTGCTCAAGGGAAACCAAAGGCTTTTTATGGTTTCCTTCTTGGTTTCCCTTTAGGAATCTTCTGGGAGCCCCCTTTTCAGCATATCTTGAAACGAGATCGGATTTCAGCACGAGCCACCAGGCTCAAAGACGTGGACAGGAATCCCTCCCAAATCCATCAGGGTCCGCGACGGGTATGAAACCTCGGCCGTTTTTTTGCCCCCAATGTGACGAGAGGTTTTTTGCAGGGAGAATGTTTACAGAGGAAATACAACCCAGCGCGGTGAAGATGAAGGTTTCTCTCCACTGGTTTTGACATCATACCCCTTTCCAGCAATCATGGAAGTGTCGCAGATGGTTTCCACTACCCGGAAAACAACTACCCCCGGGACAAGATGGAGTATATCACCCTTACAGAGGTATCATAGGACCCAACCATATATATATATATATGTATATATACATATATATATATACATATAGAGCACCCAACCATATTATATATATACATATATATATATATAGAAACATATGTATACATATATATATATAGCACCCAACCGTACATATGCATGTACATACTTGGCTTTTGGGTTAGGGGTTCCATGTCAGACTTTTGCCTTTTTTCGCCCACAAGGCCCAAAAGCCAAAGCTCAGGTTCCCCTTGGTTACTCTAGTTGGTGGTTTGAATCGGCGGTTTGGGATTTGAACCCCTGGTCCTTGTGGGTAAATGGGCAACCCCCCTCCTTCACCACCAAAAACCACCGCTTCGGCTCCAAACCACTCTTTGTGAGGGAAGGTGAGCCACAATCAAAAAAAACAGTGTGGAAGGTTAGTAAGGGACAATCTCAAATAAATAAATAGCCGCGGATTTCCGCCTTCCTTTTTTTAAAATGTGGCTCTGGGATTACGACCATTTTAATACAAAGCAAACAAAATTGGCGCAACCCCTGGTTCTTGTGGGTAAATGGGGCTTCTCCTTCCTCCACCACCAAACCAAACCATTCCCCGCTTCGGCTCCAACCCCACCCTTCGTGAGTGAGGCCAACGGCGCTGCGTTCTGAAGCCAAAAAGCGGCGCGCCGAAGCGTCGGCAGGTGGAGCAGGCCTTCATAGCCTTCGGCTCCAACCGCACCGTGGCCCGCGCCTCAAGTCGCTGGGGTCCGAGTCGGACCGAAATTTTCCAGAAGGGTCGCAACGTGCTTGGTGGTTTTGCGGTTTTCCGGAAGACCAAAGCCCCCCCCCAAAAAAACACACACACACACACACACAAAAGGGGGACCCATGGGTGACAAAATGCGGACTGGCAAAATGGAAGCCTGGCTGGTAACCAACGGATCGTGAAGACATTTTCGTGCTTTTTGTGCAGGTACGTATGATTTCCCACCGGCTTGCCCCAAGCGAATTCTCTTGAACCGACCTTTGTTTGCTTGTGTTGAGCTGTGGTCTTAAAGGGTTTCTTTTATGCACCTGCTCCGTCCTTTTCCAGATGGTCTTCCCAGCACGGCTGAGTTGTTTCGCACCAAAAAGACTACACGCATCAAAGAGACTAGATGGCGAGTGACTGGGAAGCACGGGGCCACACACTTGCGAATCCAGGCCAGCTTGGATTTGCTTGACTCGGGACACTGCAATGTCCATTTGACTGCCGTGATTTATCAACCAAAACGAGGCAGACAAGAAATTGACGTGGTAACTTCGGGTATCGGGGCAGTGTCTAGTCCCACTGGAAGCACCTATCTTGGGCAACCCAAGTTTGACTCTTCATGCTGTCTAGCAGGCGCCCCTACCCGTTGATCGCTCTGAGGGTCGCACCTGCAGTTCTCTTTTGTGTTTTTGACTAGGTCCCCCAGCTAGGTGCCCTTTTACCGTTTCTTGGGTGGGAGGGTTCCCCTACTAACATAGACTACAGAAAAAAGACTCTCTACTGGAGGACCTAGGTGCTGCCCAAAATGAAGCGCATGGAGACAAGTTTGACCATTGCCATCGATGGATAGGCACCCTTATCGATCACCCCGTGATGCATATCCCGCTCGGTGGGGTCGTCTTGATGCCACAGACCTGTGCGAAGCAAGATGTGCAAAACACATTTAGGACCTGTTCCAAAATGATATGTGGGAATGTACACACAAATGTCCAGACGTAACAATTGAACCGTATGTATCTGTATGCATCTATATACGGTCATCCCCCGCATCAAAATTGCCTAACCCCACTGTCTAAAAGGACAATTAATGGATTATCCCGCTTTCAGCAAGGGGTCGCCGGATATTGGGCGCACCTTAAAACGAGCTCACCCACAATGACAGTCCTTGCTTGGTCTTTTCGTTTCGGAAAACAAGAGGAGCCCGGGAACCCAAAAGCAAACCAGCCTCACTCCCCATGGCATGTGGATCCCGTTGTTTTCCGGCTCAAGGGCCCGAAGGCAAACCAAGATTTAAGTTGTTCACAGTTGGGAAATCAACCCCAAACAGATGAAGAAGGGGAGCAACCGCGACTCAAGCACAGAGAAACAGGCAAAGGCACGGGTGAAACATGACAGGCCCCGCACTACATGGAAGGCACGAAGTCATCCGATTCATCATGAAGAACCAATCGCAGAAATCCGAAAATGGATCCGCACAAACTACCACTCTCAAATTGGAAACAACACGATCTGAGTAGACCGTGGTCAGCTGTTCGGATGTTCATGCGCCCTTTTGTTTGGGCCGAGTGTGCTCAGCATATTCATGTCAACGTGCTTCCAGGCTGCCCAAATAAGTAGGGCGAACCCCAAGAGGCCACAGACTCTGAAGAGAGGGTTCGTCCTAGAAACACATTGGCGCCATTTGTTCGGGTCAGGTGTGCGGCAAAAAGGACAATCTTGGCGCACCTGGAACGCCGGGCTGTTCACATGGAGCCGTGCACGTGGCCTTCACAAACTTGCTTCGTAAGCTTGCTTGGATTCGTTAGTTTCTCCACCTATTTTCCCATTCGCAACCAATTGCAACCGGTGACTTTGTGGAAAGGGCCGCGCGCGTTGTCAATCGGATGCGTGTGGATGGCAAGTTGGGTGGATTCGCCGCAGGTGTGTGGAGACGGGGCCGGCGCTGCGCTTTTGCGGGGGGCTCGGTGTGGACAAGCCTCGGTCACTTGGTGGGTCTGACGCCTGTCCGAAACAAGTCTGAGACACAGTGTTACCACGATCTGCGTAGACCGGGGTCAGCTGTTCGGATGTTCATGCGCCCTTTTGTTTGGGCCGAGTGTGCTCAGCATATTCATGTCAACGTGCTTCCAGGCTGCTTCCAAATAAGTAGGGCGAACCCAAGAGGCTACAGCTTCTGAAGAGAGGGTTTGTCCTAGAAACACATTGGCACCGTTTGTTCGGGTCAGGTAGCGCCGGGCTGTTCACATGGAGCCGGGCATGTCACGAGCGTCCACCGCGCCAGTCTCGCTCGCCGGCATGTCACGAACGTCCACCGCGCCAGTCTCGCGCGGGCGGTTTCCGCATGTCACGAGCGTCCACCGCGCCAGTCTCGCTCGCGGGCGGTTTCCGCATGTCACGAGCGTCCACCGCGCCAGTCTCGCTCGCGGGCTCCGCATGTCACGAGCGTCCGGCGCCAGTCTCGCTCGCGGGCGGTTTCCGCATGTCACGAGCGTCCACCGCGCCAGTCTCGCTCGCGGGCGGTTTCCGCATGTCACGAGCGTCCACCGCGCCAGTCTCGCTCGCGGGCGGTTTCCGCATGTCACGAGCGTCCACCGCGCCAGTCTCGCTCGCGGGCGGTTTCCGCATGTCACGAGCCTCCACCTCGCTCGGGGGCGAGCGTCCAGTCTCGCTCGCGGGCGGTTTCCCCATGTCACAAGCGTCCACCGCGCCAGTCTCGCTCGCGGGCGGTTTCCGCCTGTCACGAGCGTCCACCGCGCCAGTCTCGCTCGCGGGCGGTTTCCGCTGTCACGAGCGTCCACCGCGCCAGTCCCGCTCGCGGGCGGTTTCCGCCTGTCACACCGCGCCAGTCTCGCTCGCGGGCGGTTTCCGCCTGTCAGGAGCGTCCTCCCGCCAGTCTCGCCCGCGCCCGGTTTCCGCTTGTCACGAGCGTCCACCGCGCCAGTCTCGCTCGCGGGCGGTTTCCGCATGTCACGAGCGTCCCCGCGCCAGAACGGTTTCCGCGTGTCACGAGCGTCCACCGTGCCAGTCTCGTTCGCGGGCGGCTTGCGCGTGTCACAAGCGTCCACCGCCCCAGTCTCGCTTGCGGGCGGTTTCCGCATGTCACGAGCGTCCACCGCGCCAGTCTCGCTCGCGGGCGGTTTCCGCATGTCACGAGCCTCCACTGCGCCAGTCTCGCTCGCGGGCGCTTTCCGAATGTCACGAGCGTCCATCGCGCCAGTCTCGCTCGCAGGCGGTTTCCGCATGTCACAACGTCCACCGAGCCCGTCTCGCTCGCGGTTTCCGCATGTCACGAGCGTCCACCACGCCAGTCTCGCTCGCGGGCGGTTTTTCCATGTCACGAGCGTCCACCGCGCCAGTCTCGCTCGCGGGCGGTTTCCGCCTGTCACGAGCGTCCACCGCGCCAGTCTCGCTCGCGGGCGGTTTCCGCATGTCACGAGTGTCCACCGCGCCAGTCTCGCTCGCGGGCGGTTTCCGCCTGTCACGAGCGTCCACCGCGCCAGTCTCCCTCGCGGGCGGTTTCCGCATGTCACGAGCGTCCACCGCGCCAGTCTCGCTCGTGGGCGGTTTCCGCATGTCACGAGCGTCCACCGCGCCGGTCTCGCTCGCGGGCGGTTTCCGCATGTCACGAGCGTCCACCGCGCCAGTCTCGCTCGCGGGCGGTTTCCGCATGTCACGAGCGTCCACCGCGCCAGTCTCGCTCGCGGGCGGTTTCCGCATGTCACGAGCGTCCACCGCGCCAGTCTCGCTCGCGGGCGGTTTCCGCATGTCACGAGCGTCCACCGCGCCAGTCTCGCTCGCGGGCGGTTTCCGCATGTCACGAGCGTCCACCGCGCCAGTCTCGCTCGCGGGCGGTTTCCGCATGTCACGAGCGTCCACCGCGCCAGTCTCGCTCGCGGGCGGTTTCCGCATGTCACGAGCGTCCACCGCGCCAGTCTCGCTTGCGAGCGGTTTCCGCATGTCACGAGCGTCCGCCGCGCCAATCTCTGCTCGAAGCCGATTTCGGCCAACATCTGGCGTCCCCCGCGCCCGTCTCGCTCGGGGCGGTTTCCGCCTGTCACGAGCGTCCCCCGCGCCCGTCTCGCTCGGGGGCGGTTTCGGCCTGTCACTAGCGTCCCCCGCGCCCGTCTCGCTCGGGGGCGGTTTCCGCTTGTCACGAGCGTCCACCGCGCCAGTCTCGCTCGCTGCTGGTCGGGCTGAGGGCCGGTTTCGGCCTGTCCACGGTGTCTCCGCGCCAGAAATGCTCGGTTTCAGCATCCCTGAGCGTCCACCGCGCCGATCGCTCGCAGGCGGTTTCCGCATCACGGCGTCCACCGCCAGTGCTCGCTCGAGGCGGTTTCCGCGCGTCGCAAGCGTCCGCGCCAGTTTCGCTCCAGGGGCGGTTTCGGCCTGTCACGGCGTCCCCGCGCCCGTCTTGCTCGGGGGCGGTTTCGGCCTGTCACGAGCGTCCCCCGCGCCCATCTCGCTCGGGGGCGGTGTCCGCTTGTCACGAGTGTCCACCGCGCCAGTCTCGCTCGAGGGCGGTTTCCGCTTGTCACGAGCGTCCACCGCGCCCGTCTCGCTCGGTGGGGGTTTCGGCCTGTCACGAGCGTCCCCCGCCCCTCGCTCGGGGGCGGTTTCCGCTTGTCACGCGCCAGTCTCGCTCGAAGGCGGTTTCCGCCTGTCACGAGCGTCCACCGCGCCAGTCTCGCTCGAAGGTTTCCGCCTGTCACGAGCGTCCCCCGCGCCCGTCTTGCTCGGGGGCGGTTTCGGCTTGTCACGAGCGTCCCCCGCGCCCGTCTCGCTCGGGGGTGGGGGCGGTTTCGGCCTGTCACGAGCGTCCCCCGCGCCCGTCTCGCTTTCGGCCTGTCACGAGCGTCCCCCGCGCCCGTCTCGCTCGGGGGCGGTTTCCGCTTGTCACGAGCGTCCACCGCGCCAGTCTCGCTCGAAGGCGGTTTCCGCCTGTCACGAGCGTCCACCGCGCCAGTCTCGCTCGAAGGTTTCCGCCTGTCACGAGCGTCCCCCGCGCCCGTCTTGCTCGGGGGCGGTTTCGGCTTGTCACGAGCGTCCCCCGCGCCCGTCTCGCTCGGGGGTGGGGGCGGTTTCGGCCTGTCACGAGCGTCCCCCGCGCCCGTCTCGCTTTCGGCCTGTCACGAGCGTCCCCCGCGCCCGTCTCGCTCGGGGGCGGTTTCCGCTTGTCACGAGCGTCCACCGCGCCAGTCTCGCTCGCGGGCGGTTTGGCCTTATCACGGGCGTCCCCGCGCCAATCTCTGCTCAGGGAGCGGTTTCCGGCCCTCACGAGCGTAGCGGCGATCTCGCTCGCGGGCGGTGGCCGCTTGTCACAAGAGTCCACCGCGCCAGTCTCGCTCGGGGGCGGTTTCGGCCTGTCACGAGCGTCCCCGCGCCCGTCTCGCTCGGGGGCGGTTTCGGCCTGTCACGAGCGTCCCCCGCGCCCGTCTCGCTCGGGGGCGGTTTCCGCTTGTCACGAGCGTCCACCGCGCCAGTCTCGCTCGCGGGCGGTTTCCGCATGTCACGAGCGTCCACCGCGCCAGTCTCGCTCGCGGGCGGTTTCCGCATGTCACGAGCCTCCACCGCGCCAGTCTCGCTCACGGGCGGTTTCCGCATGTCACAAGCGTCCACCGCGCCAGTCTCGCTCGCGAACGGTTTCCGGATGTCACGAGCGTCCACCGCGCCAGTCTCGCTCGCGGGCGGTTTCCGCATGTCACGAGCGTCCACCGCGCCAGTCTCGCTCGCGGGCGGTTTCCGCATATCACAAGCGCCCACCGCGCCAGTCTCGCTCGCGGGCGGTTTCCGCATGGTCTGAGCGTCCCCCGCGCCGATCTCGCTCAGGAGGCGTCTGGCGTCCCAGCACCCGTCTTGCTCGAGGGAGCGGTGTCGACCTCTCCACAGGCGTCCCCCACAGGCGTGCACCGCCCTAGTATCACACCGTGGGGAGCGGTTTCAGCCGCCGCGGCGCTCCCGCGCCGTTGCTCGGGGGCGGTTTCCGGCTGTATCCGCCAATTGAAGCCAGCTACAACAAAGGCCAGGGAGCGGTGTCGGCCATTATGCGGCATCTGGTTCAGCTGCATGAGTTCGCCCCGATCAGGGAGGCGGTTTCAGCCAAATCCTGAGCGTCTTTGCTCGAGGCAGCTTCGGCCTGTCCACGAAACGGGTTTCCAGCCTCTCCTGGCGTCCCCACGAGCGTCCACCGCGCCAGTCCCGCTCGGGGGCGGTTTCCGCCTGTCACGAGCGTCCCCCGCGCCCGTCTCGGGGGCGGTTTCGGCCTGTCACGAGCGTCCCCCCGCGCCCGTCTCGCTCGGGGGCGGTTTCGGCCTGTCACGAGCGTCCCCCGCGCCCTTCTCGCTCGAGGGCGGTTTCCGCTTGTCACGAGCGTCCCAACGCCGTTTCGCTCCGGAAAGCGGCTTCCAGCCATCTGAGCGTCCCCGCCTTGTCCTGCCGGCAGCAGGGCGGTGTCGGCTGAGCGGCGTCCCCGCGCCGTCGCCGTCGCTCAGGGGCGACCAGCATCTGGCGTCCACCGCGCCGATCTCCCGCGCAGTGTACACCACACCGCCACCCCCAGCCAGCCTCGTGCCGGTCTTTTAGCCGGCATCTATACGCCCGATGTACCTTTAACAGAATGGAAATCCCTTCTTATCTCCGTCGTCACAGCTTGTATCGCTCCCAGGCACCTCAAGAGAAAACCTAAAGCAGAACCCAAGCATCAGAGATGCTTTTGGGAAAAATGCAAAGGTTGTCCATCGCTGACAAGCAGTCGGTGCGTAAGAAAACGAAGCAAAACAAGACGCTAGGGCACTAGTTGAAAGGAGAGCAACCCCAACTCTCGTATTCCCGTGTATGTGTGTTTGTTTGTGGTTTGCAGTGACGAGGCAGGGATCCTTGTTGCTTTTTTCTTTCTTCCTTCCTTCCTTTTTTGTTCCTTTATTTCTTTCTTTCTTTCTTTCCTTCTTTCTTTCTTTCTTTCTTTCTTTCTTTCTTTCTTGCTTTATTTCGTTCTTCCTTCCTTCCTTCCTTCCTTCCTTCCTTCCTTCCTTCCTTCCTTCCTTCCTTCCTTCCTTCCTTCCTTCCTTCCTTCCTTCCTTCCTTCCTTCCTCTTTCTTTCTTTCTCTCTTTCTTTCTTTCTTTTTTTTGGGGAACTCTAAGCCAAAAGGGTGACGCCCGGGTCACCACCAGGTTGCAGGTAGGGAGGCCGGGTACCGGGGGCATACCTCGCATCCCTCTGTTCCATCCCTCGCATCGCGAGGCTTCGATGGGCGATCCCAACAAGCACCTGTGCTTCGTGGCGCTTCTGCCCAGCTTGCCCCTCGATCGCGACCGCTCAGCCGATGGTGAAGCAAGGTTCGAGGGGTACCTTCCGTTTCCATTCTTTCCAGGGATCCGAATCTTGTCAGGAAACTATCAAAACCCCAGGGGAGACAGCCGGCTTTTGAAAAGAACGATGGTTGAAAATAATGGGGGGAATCAACCCATCGAATAATCGCTTCGCCAGGTACGTTGCTAACCAATGTTACAACCCGCTTATAAGTGCCCGTGAATGTGGAGTTAACCTTGTTCGTGGGGAAAAACACACAGGTGGCTAACCACTTGCCAAGTTGGCGGAACATTCAAGTACGGTAGCAAACACCTGCTCGTGCTTTGCAGCCACTACAACTGAATGGGAGCAACAAACTGAAAAAAGGAAAAGAGAAACACCTGCCAGGAGCAGAACAGAAATTGATCTTTATAGCTATCCTCTCTAAGCACTATACATGGAGGAAACGCAAATTGTGTGTAGAGCGAAACAAGCTCCAGTTTCTTGCAGATTCCAGGGAATTTTCGGGAATCACCCCCATGAACTATACCCTAGTTTCTTCTAAATTCCCAAAACCCAACAATCCCCTGAGAACCAGCAGGGTCTCTCAAAAACTCGGTACCCTCACGTGGACATCTGGCATACACACAAATCATGTCCCAATTCTGGCAACCATGTGGGTGTATCTTATAGGGGGGAACCCCCAAAATGGCTGGGATTCATCCGATGTCCCTTTTGAACCAGCCAACCAGGGGAATCGACCCCTAGAACTGCGGATGGTGGCGAAATCCATTTCTCACCATCGTTCAGAAACGCTGGTTTCAGAGGATCCCCCTGTATGTACCAACAAACAATGGTTTCAACCCAGGTTTCTTAGGTGGTGCGAATGGATTCGGTTCACAGGATCCGAGGAACTAGAGCACTTTGGAAGCAATTTAGACCAAGACAATTCCGATGAACTCGGTCCCTGAGCTCCTGGTCTCACTTTTTTGAAGACCCGAAACTCCGGAAGTGAGTTAAGGGGAGTGCATTGGCATGCATATGCGGCTTGGTCAACTGTTACCTTTAACCGGACGAAAGCTCATTTACCCATCTGGGTGTGTCCTTTAGGGGAGGCCCCCAAAATGGTGGTTTTGCATTCGATGTCCTTGAAAACCACGCAACAGGGGCACCCTCAAAAAAGACATGCATGTCCATAGAGGGCACAGCAAGCTTAGACCGTGGCGCGTGCCATTTAGTTTGTCCGACGGGAGCCTCGTTTCGTGAGAGGCGAACAAAGTCAATCCTGACCCCGGATGTAAAAATAATCTGGTCGATGAAAAGGGGGGGCCCGCCAAAGTAAAGATTCCTTCCACAAATTGTACAGCCTATCACCCTTACCCCATCAATCAACCATGCGTGAATTTAATGTTCGGTCCACATTGCAAACCTCAATAAGTTGAACCTCATTTTTGTTGAGGGTGGAGTGGACGCGCTTTTGGACACTTCCTGGGAGCACTGTTTGAATACAATTTTCGTTCGGTTCACTAAATGGGTGTCGGATGTCCTGCTCTTTGGAGTGTTTTTAACGGGAAACCAAAGTAAAATCACCCCTCGGCAGGACTTTCTATTTTAAGATACACCCAAATAGAATCCACACCCCTTTTTTGAGGGGCAAGCGCTGAGGTAGCTTCGGACAAATGGCTTTGGGTCACAACCAATGGTACCATTTTGGGGTAGGTGCACTACCATTTTAGTCTATTTTAGTGGGGATTGGGATGTTCACTCGGGGTACTGGATTTTGATCCATGGCCAAATCACAACAGGTAACTAGCAAAGGGGTGTCCACCTGAGCCGCCTCCGAATCTGAGAGCGGGATTTTGCAGGACGGCGCTGAATTTATCCGCCCTGGCGGGCTCTCAGTTAGGGGGTCCCTTAGCGGCAAGGCATCTCTGAGGGGATCAGAATGGCGTACTTCTCCATTCTGAAATCATTCCCCATGCGTTTTTGAAGAGAATGGGCAAAGAGCAATGAGAAGGAGTCAACCTTTGGAAAAGCATGTGGCTGCGTGTCTTTCTCGGAGTGTTTCGGAAAGCTTCACCAAGCCCTGAAAGCCTTAAGGGTTTTGGTTTCCCATGTGGGTCCAGGTGGGGTGTTTCTCAAACCCTAATTTTGACCCTTCCAGGTGGCGTTTTGCATTCGACGCCAGGTCTTTGACGTGCTGTTCCTTGGCTGCGATTTGGTGCGATTTACCGAGCCGATTGGAGGATCAAACGCACTTGGGGTAGGAAAGCTTGTCATTTTGTTTTTGGGAGGTTTATGCGAGCGGAAACCCGATGAAGGGCCTTTACTTGGGGTTTTAGGCAACGCACGTTGCACGTGGACCTAGATATGTTCCTGGGGTTTTATTTGATTCGAACTTGCAGATCGAATCCGCAAGAGAATATATGATGTCCTGCTTTTGAGAAATCCATTCAGGATCCTTCCGATCGGGACCAAGCCACCGATCTGCAGGGAGTCGCCAAACATGCCTAGATTCCCAGGTCGAATATGTCTGCTTTTCACCCACCCACTCGATCTGCGGGGACCTGTAGCTTTTTGCTCGACATTGCAAATCTTAGTCGGCCACTAAGTATTTTGTCAACAACCAAGAAGAACATCTTTCAAGGACTAAGCAACCACCTGAAAAGCTCTCAACCACTAAGCCACAATTTCACAGCACGCGACACGTGTGGCGTCAGGTTCTACATGGACGCGGAGGGTCAGTCCTACGACCTCCGACAGACCCCTCTCAAGGTGCCTTCGGCTCGGGAAGGGGATGGTGAGTCCGAGGCTACCCCATTTTTTTGTGGGGTTTAAGGAGAAACCAAAAAGGAAAACCGCCCCTTGTTGGGGGACCCCTAAAAAAGAGACTTGTTGTGGGGTTCACTTGTGGTTGGGATCGAAACTTTCTGTGATACTGCAGATGGACGGAATGCTATTTTTTTTTACCCATTTGGGCTGAATGGATCTGTATCACTGGAATCCACCAGCAATTTCGGCCATCCACAATAATGTCGGGGAGTTCATAGAAGGGTTCATGGCGAGCATACCTTCTTTTCTTATTCGGCAGACAGGTTCTCTGTTTTTTTTTCAATGGCAGCGGGTGACGGTTTGCCTGACCCAAAGCCGAACCCCCTTTGGTACTGAAAGGCTTTTTAGAGGAAGCCAAAAGGACACCGTTGCCTTTTTGGGGCACCGATTCCATTGCGGTCTGCCCCTTTTGGCTGGTTGTCAAGGGACAGGGAAAGGACACCACCATTTTAGGGGGTTCCCGAAAAGAGACGAGCACCCGTTTTTAGACCAGTGCTTGTGTCGGCTTTTTTGCGTGTACCTACCCTTTTTTGGTGGTGTTAAAGGGCAAAAGGAAACCCACCATTTGGGCGTGCCCTAGAAAACGACACACCCACACTGGTGAACCAACTACTCTCCACCCAAGTGCAAACTAAGCATTGGCATTTGCCACACAAGTGTAGGAGAACCATTGGCACGCCTCTGACTCGAGTTTTCCGACAACAGCAAAATGCAATAGCTACAGACCCCGTCGGGGGATATTTCCAAGATCTGGGACATGGGGTCTGTAGTTTCTAGTTGTTCCAATGGGAAACCATTTTGTGCTTTTTGTGTTTTAGTTTGAATACATTGTAAGGTCCAACACTAAACCAACGTTCTAGCTGTCTGTTCAGGTTCTGAAGTCTCACATGGCATCAGCAGTCCATCTTGCCAATGCATTCGACTGTCTGCAAGGTCTCCTCTGTGTTCAAGCGCTTTTTTCAGCTTCTATCTTTATCTCAGAAGTACCAGAAAGTCAATGGTGTATTTGGTTGGGTTAACCCCGGCCACAAGAAGAAGCTCGAGCGTCTCAGCAAAGAGAATGCCAACATCTCCGAGCAGGAGTTCTCTTGGTTTCGGAACTTCGCCCCCATCATCAACGAGATGCGCGAAATTCGCAAAGCTAATTCCTCTTGCTTTGCCTCACCAAGCTCCACGACCAAGGCATCGACAAATGCAGACAGGCAGCGTCAAGTACTTGCACTCCATTTTGTCAAAGAAGACATCACGCTACAACAAAAAGCCGGGGATTCGATGAGGGGGTCTCTGAAGTTTGCAGCATCCTTGGGGCAACATGCTTGTATAGCCTGACAGCATACATACTTCTAGGAGGATGGCTATTGTTGCAAGCAACTGAGTGGATCTTGTTCGGGTTTACTGCACAAGTTCCAAGACATGCTTCAGTCCCAGTCATTCATCCCTTCAGTGTTCTTTGTAAACCCAGCTGGAAAAGGAGTTACTTGGCATCAATGCACAGGCCATTTTGCAGCGTCTCCACATGTAGGTCTTACAAACACTCCAAAAGCCAACTCGTTTGGCCAGCCTTTGAATGGGTAACAGAAAAGGCCGTCACCGGAGTCAGGGTTATCCCCTTGTTTAAACAAGATTCAAGCACCCGGCGACCCAGGGTCTGGCTGTCCAAACATCTGCCAAAGCGTCCAAAGGTTCACTCGTGCTCTTCAAAAGGGTCCTCGGAGTTATCTTTTGTCGACCATTCTTACACGTTTCCAAGTGAAAGGGTGTGTGGTACCTTCCCCATTTTTCCAATCCTTATTTCCAGCCGCCAGCAAAAGTCAGAGGGAAACGCAACGTCTAGGTTTTTGAGAAAGGATGACGGCTGAAAAGGATGGACAAGGACCCACCCCCTAGACTTACGTGCCTATTATTTGTGAGCAAAACTATCATATCAGTTTGGACTGCTGTGAAGAATCAACATCCAGAAAGGATGCAGCTCCACCGGATTTGCTTTGGGCGTTCCTTATGAATGCAAAGAAGGGCCTGATGTAAAGGACGCAACGACCAGTTGTTGGAACTCAGGAAGATGTCTATGGCTGTGGCTATAGCTGGGAGTGAGGTTAGTTTCCTCATGATACTCTACTTGAGCCACGTGCTCAAAACCGATTCGGGTAGATGAAGGTTAGTAAGGGGCAGTCCTGAAGTTTCCGCCTTCTTAATTCTTGAAGCGCTTGAAGCATGGTTCTGGGTAGACCATTTTAATACCAGCTTTTGATTGTGACTCACTTGACGACCGTTTCAAGACACAGTTCAGACATTCTTGGTGAAGCCGTGGCTTTGGGAGTGGATGGGTTCACCAAGCATTCCTTTGGGTTCTGTAAACCATACCAAAAGGTTTCTTTGAGGTTTTGGCCATCCAAAACGAGGGGTCCCATGGAATCAACCGGCCTGTGATGTATCTAGGTGCTGGCTTTCTACTGGTCAACACTCCTGGGACAAGCAATCACCCCCGATAGAAAGGGCGGGCACCTGCCATTCATCTGCACCATGACAGGGGCGAGCTTACCGATTTGGGGGTAAACCGTGGGTCTTTGCTTCGGATGTGGGAGGTTCCAGCTCTTATTTGAGATCTTGAATGTCAATCTTGCAGATGTATGTATCCTTGCAGGTTGAAGCCAGTCTCAAAGTTGCCGATGCTTCGAAATCACTGTTTACTCCTTTTCCCCGTAGCTGGCTGGGGTCCATGCAACATGACATGTTTTTTCAAGAAGAGAGGGATCCCCATTCGCCTCTTGGCCATCGGCCAATCGATGCGCCACTCGATGCGCGAGGCGCGCCAGGACTTTCTGGCGAAGATCGTGGTGCCGAAGGACCACTGGCTGGAGCTGGCGGGCTGATCTCGGGCCATCGGTCGACCTGTCGGTGGCCTTGAACAAATCCGTGTGGATGGGACAAGAAGGCGCTAAAAGCTGGCGAAACAAAAACAAAATGGTGCTTGTCTTGTTTTTGAGGCTACCCTTGTTTTAGGTTGGTTTAAAGGGGAAGCCAACAGGAACCTAGGGACACACCGGACCATGGCTACTTTGGCTTAATGCGTGGGTGCTTTGGGAACCCAGGATTGCTCCAATTGCTACACCCTCATCAAGTCAGTTGCACATGGCCTGGGTTCTTGCTTTGACAGTTTTTGCGTTTTTTGGGGTTCATTTCCCTTTAACCCACTCACTCCCTGAGTTTCCGGATTTTATACTTTTGGGAAGGCCAATCTAGTAGTGAACAAACTATTTTGTCTTTTTTTTGGGCCATCCGCACACTTCCGGTGACCAGGATGAAACGGATGGTTGCAACGACAATCAGACACGGCACCAGTTAAGAAAGATGAAGCCCGATTTGAATACTGGTTGATGAAACATTTGAGGGTACCCCCGTTATTGTGGTTTTAAAGGGACACCAGAAGGAGAACCACAAATTTGGAGGTCCCCTCCAAAAAAGACAAGCCCCATGATCTAGGGTTTAAATTCATCCCAACTGGTGCGAAGTGGATTTGTCCATCCACAGTATCAACACGATAGGGCGCCTAGTCAAGTCAGAACTGATAGTCAGAAATGATAGTCCCAAATGATAGAACGAGAATGATCCCAACCACTCCATGTATACAACATTTAATTCACCATCCAAATGGGTCAATGTTACCTTCATGGAAGGTGTTGGGATAGTCCTTTACTTGGGCACCTAGTCAAGTTGGCACCAAGTTGGCCCACTTTGGGATAGGTGCCTAGAAATCAGGATGTTGTTGTGTTCTACTATTAAGCGATCGAGAAACCGCCAGTTTTGGCCAAAGCGAAGCCACCTTCGATTTTTTCGCGTTTCCCTTGGTCCATTTGTAGTCAAGGTCCCCAAGGGTTAACCTTGTATTCCAGTTCCGTGGGCAGGTGAGTCTCGTGTTCATCTTGGGAGGGGAACCGGCCTCTTTTTGCGTGAAAAGAACCTTATTTGACCAAAGAGCCTAGAAGTGAGCGATTGGAAGTTAGAGATGATCAAACATTTGTTTTGGGTCTCAGGCAATCAACGACCTTTGCTGCCACATTGGAAAAAGATGAGAGGAGCCGCAGGCACATCTACGCTGATTGTTCACTGGGTGTGGCATGTTCTCAAAATAGGGTACGAGCCAATTTTAGAGATCTCCTATTCTCAGAAATGCACACAGAGACACGCATATGGACCAGAGTCCAAGCATGTTAGTTTGAGCAGAAAAACTGAGGCAGCCTGCGCATGGCGGGGTTGGCGGACGGGTTTGGGGGCGATTTCGTGATCTTCTTTGCTAGGCCGTTTCCAGCTCAGCTCAGATTTGTAGATACTTTTGGACTCTAAGAGGTTGGAGGGATTTATAACAGATCCCACACAAAGTTTAATCAGGTCTTTCGTGGTCTGATCTGAACCCCTGGTTCTTGTTGAGGCTAAATGAGAAGTTACCCCTATCTTCCAAACTGGGCTCCAAACCAATTGGGGGGACGCCGATTTAGCAAAGGTTTTCTTGTAACTTGAGCCCAGTGCTGCAGTTTCTGTTCCAAAAGGGGGTTTCGCTTGAACCAACAGAAGACGAATGCCTTAGTCCGGATCCATTTCCTTCCATGGCTCAGGCAAACTTTATGCCATGCCTTTTCCTTTTCGCAGGTGCCCGGGGTCATCATGAGCCCGGCGGCCTGCGGGAGAGAGCGAGCTCTGCGCAAGAGGTTTCTTCTTTCTCTCTTTGTCTGTTTCTCTCTTTGCCTCTTTCTCTCTTTGTCAGTTTCTCTCTTTCTTTGTGTCTATTTCTTCATTTTTTGATTTGTCCTTTTGTTTTTCTTTCTTTCTTTTTCTTTCTTTCTTTCTATCTTTCATTGTTTCTCTAATTGTCTCCTTCTCTCTTTGTCTCCTTCTCTCTTTGTCTCTTTCGCTCTTTGTCTGTTTCTCTCTTTCTTTGTTTTTCTCTTTGTCTGTTTCCTTGTTTCTCTCTTTGTCTCTTCTCTCTTTGTCTCTATTTCTCTTTGTCTCTTTCTCTCTTTGACTCTTTCACTCTTTATCTCTTTCTCTCTTTCTTGTTTGTCTCTTTCTATATTTTCTTTCTCTGTTGTCTCCTTCTCTCTTTGTCTCTTTCTCTCCTTCTTTGTTCCTGTGCTTGTCTGTTTCTCTCTTTGTCTCTTTCTCGCTTTCTTTGTTTGTCTCTTTCTATCGGTTTGTTTCTCTGTTTGTCTCCTTCTCTCTTTGTCTCTTTCTCTCTTCCTTTGTTCTCTCTTTGCATCTTTCTCTGTTTCTCTAATTGTCTCCTTCTCCCTTGGTCTCCTTCTCTCTTTGTCTCTTTCGCTCTTTCGCTCTTTGTCTTTTTCTCTCTTTCTTTGCTTCTCTCTTTGTCTGTTTCGTTGTTTCTCTCTTTGTCTCTTCTCTCTTTGTCTCTTTCTCTCTTTGTCTCTTTCTCTCTTTGTCTCTTTCTCTCGTTCTTTGTTTCTGTCCTTGTCTTCTTTCCTTTTTGTCTCTTTCTATCGTTTTTCTTTCTCTTTTTGTCTCTTTTTCTTTTTGTCTCTTTTTCTGTTTGTCTCTTGCTCTCTTTCTCTGTTTCTCTCTGTGTCTCATTCTCGCTTTGTCTCATTCTCGCTTTGTCTCATTCTCGCTTTATCTCATTCTCTCTTTGTCTCTCTCTTTGTCTCTCTCTCTCTCTCTCTCTTTCTTTGTCTCTTTCTCTCTTTCTTTGTCTTTCTCTTTCTTCATTTCTCTCCTCCTTTTTTTCTCTATTTCTTTGCGTCTCTCTTTGTCTCTTTCTCTTTTTGCCTCTTTCTCTCTTTCTTTGTTTCATGTTTTTTCTTTTGGTGTGTCTTTCTTTCTCATTTTTTGTGTTTCTCTCTTTTTCCTTTCTCGTGCTCTCTCTCTCTCTCTATCTCTGTCTCTGCAATCCAGTAGGAAAGTGGGGCAAACTGGTCGCCAGTGCCATGCTTCCTGAACGACAGCAGGTAACCAGTCGCTATGCTTCCTTTTTTTTTTCCGACCCATTCCCAGAAGGAATCTCAGGTCGAATATATCGTGGATAATCTACACTGTCTAGTTATACCATTTGCTCTTTTTGGTGTGTGCAGTTGGGGGGGGGAGGGTTGCCTTGGGCTCGGTTCCCCCTCCCCCATAGCCTGGTTCGCCTTTGATCTGGGGGTTCGCCCAGTTCTTCCCACAAGTTTTCTCAGGTTTTCACAAGGTATGAGGGTTACGGGCGGGTGCCCGTTTGGGTTTGAAGGCCATGTTTTGGGAAGCAGGAAACACAACCCAGTTGGGGTATTTGGAGACAAGCCCTTGTTGCTTTTTGTGCAGGTGTGAAGGTACAAGAGCTTTTGCTCTTGTAAAGGGACCACCAAATCCACCCACATCTTGGAGTTAGACAACGGTCCATTTGCCTGGCTCGGAGGCCTTGAGCAAGGAGCACTCGTCGGAACGGATGAACCCCGGGGTTGGTGCAGGAGTTGGCCCGTCAGTATGTCATGGCCTATTTGGATGTTCTCCCTACTTAAGTATGAGGCTTTAGGGGTTGAGGCTCGCGGATGGGACCACAGGTTGGTGGACTTATTACACTTACGAACTGATGTTTGAGCATCCAAGTACCACCCCACAGTTTTTTCTGGCTTGCCTTTCCCTTTAAACCACTCCATTCCAGGGTAACTTCTTCTTGACTGCTATTGGGTTGGATCTTTAGACTTTAACTTTTGGGAAATCAAGGGGTTTTCCACTAAACCCCCCGAAAAGTTAAACCTTTTTGCAGGGGGGTCGTTGCAGCAACCAAGTCTTAGCATTTCCCCGGGCAGTGGGTCTCCTCCTTCGGCCGACTCGAGTCGGGCTTTCGCCTCAGGCAGCGCGGAAGAGGCGCAGCGGAGGCTGGAGGGGGCCATCGAGGCCCGGCTGGAGGGCCTGGTCGTCAAGGACCCGGCGAGTCGTTCGAGTCGTCGCTCGGTCACGACGTGGAGCGCGTGCGAGTGGAGGTACGAGTGGGAGTGGGAGTGGGAGAGGGCTAACCTGAGGTTAGACAACCGGTATGCTTGTCCAAATCACTGGAGCTTGGCTTGAGTTCCATCCATTCGGCTCTACAGGCTTTCTGGCCGGCACCGGTGTGTTAAGCAAAGTTCCGCTGAACAACGGGGTGGGTTGTTGGAGGATCATCCGGCCGGACGGGGTGACAGTTTATCAATATCGGGGTGGGGGAAAACCGAAACCCAGGGAGAGGCCCCCCCCGAATATATGTTTTGTTTTTCTTTCTTTTTTTCTCCGGGGGTCAAAATTCCCTGGGAATCCACTACTTTGTGGGGGAAAAAGTGGAGAAAGGCAGCCACAAAATGAGCAGTTTGAACCTGGAGGTCTGATGGCGCTTGCCCTTCCAGATTCCCAGATTCTGGTTTCGTTGCCGGAGCTTGCTTCACCTCCTTTCGGGAAGCGCGCCGTTTTGCTTGCTTCCACCCTGCTGTAATTGTGGAAAGGAATCCTGTCGGGGTATGGGGTGGCGAAATGGGATATGGAATCTTCAAGGTTGATTTCCTTTTGGCTTTGCAAACGAAAACCCGAACAACCGGGGGGGAACCCCCAGGAAGCGACAGATTTGATCAAACCGGTATGCTTTAAAGGTTGGACAGCGAGTAAACCCCCAACGGGAGGCAGAGGGTCAGCGCGTGGGTGCAAGCTTGGCAGGGCTGGGCGGAAAGCTTCCCAATGTTGGGAACCCAACCCCTCTATGGGGGTGTCTTTTTAAGGACGGACCCGGCTCTGCATTGAGCTGTCTTTTAAAGCCAACTAAAAAGGGGGTACATTGGTACGAGGAAAGGCGCACCCAGATCATGTTTCAGTGGTCCGTCGCATTCGGTTTGGAAACCGAGATGGCCACAAGTTGGCACCGGGAATAACTCCCCTCCAAGGTGTATTTTGCATGAATCCCCACCGAATTCTGGACCATCCATACTCAAATTTGACTGTTCTTGGGAATTTTTCTGTTTCTTTAGTTCCGTTCATTTTTAGTAGGCTGCCAAAACAAAATAGGGGGCCCTAAGATTTGGTGAGTTTCCTCCTGCTTTCCCTTTGAACCAAAACGGGTAGCCTCCCGCCGCTTATTGTGGAACCTGACGTTGGGGGGGGTCCTGGTTTGGACAATTTTCCTTTCAGGGAGACCGGGTCCCTGCCAGGTTCCATGTCAATGGGTGGGAGGGCACCCTCAAACCTCAGGGGTATCAAAGTCAGACATTGTTTTTTTCCCCCTAAGTGGGGTGACCTTGATCCCAGGTAAAAACAAAGGGGCCAGGGTTTGCGATGTCACCCATGGTTTGCTTCTTTTCGCTTGAGCCATCCCCTATTTTCGTTGTGTCCGAATGAACCTTGACCACTTTCAACGAGCTGATGCCGCTAGGCTCCGGACGAATGGCAAGGCTTTTGGTTTCCGAAGCTCAATCCAAGGAGGGTCCATCTCATTTGGAGGACCCGAACTGTATCCTTTTGTTTCTTGGGACATCGAGGCCAAGATCTTCGCATGGGAACCGATTTCAAGCGCAGGGATTCAAGCGGACCGGACTGAGAGGACCAAAGGGCGAGCTGAGGGCAGAATTCGGGTTGCCGGGAACTCGAAAGCCAAAGGAAGTCAGAAGGGAAAAGGGGTGGGGCTGGGGTTGGGGTTGGGGTTGGGGGTTGGGGGTTGGGGGTTGGGTTGGGGTGCCTCGGGTTTTATGTCGATCTGGGAGTAAAGAAGAGAGTCCACGAACATGAGCCGTTTCACGATGGCCCAGGAAGCGCTTGGGGCGTAATCAGGTCTACAAGTGTCTCAAGGATCAGTTGGCTGGAAGCCTCTTCCAGATTTTAAGGCTCACAGGATATGTGCCAAACAGGTGGACCCTGTGGCGGCTTTCCTGTTGGTTTCCCTTTTAAAACAGGTGACGAAGGGGCATCCAAACAAGCACTGAGGAGCTTGGCAGCGGTGAGTGCCGCGCTGAATGAGAATACCACACGCCATCGCAAACTATTGCTTGGGTGGTAGTCGTTTGTGTCGCATCAATCTGGACACCGCGACGGAGCTCCTTGTGGGGGTTCCCTTATTTAGCCAGGTTGAGAAACATGGTCATTCGGCCAAGTTGCGAGTTGTCGTCTGCGGCGGAAAGTGGGCTTTTGCGCGCCAAGCGCCAGCCCCACGGCCTGCCCTGTTTGCCGCAGGACATCGCGTCCAAGTACTACTTCAACGCACGCAAGTGTCTCGGAACGCAACGAGTGGGGGTTAGGACGGGGGCAGGGGAGGGACTTCTCAGGTTGCGTCTTTGATTTTGAGGTCGCCACGGCACAAAACAGCGCCGGTGTAATGTTGCACCTGCTTTAATATCGGTAGTGTGAATTGTGTCAAGTTTCCCCGGCTTAAACACGACCCCCCCCCCACTATTTCGGTAACAGGATCTATGTCAAGTTCAGACCCCCAAAAGTCCAGGTGCAACAAATCTGAGCAAAATGCGCAATATGGGCAACTGACTTCTCTTCTCAGCTTCCTGGCTCAGTCCCAGCGGTGAAAATTCTGCAAATCTGTGTTTGCTCAGCCTCAGACGCTGTGGGCCTCAGCCTTTGCGGCCTTAAACTTGCTCAGAAGTTTGGCGTCTTCAGGTCCTGCCAGCTGAGTGTAAAGTGTGTAAAAATGCAACGCAAGCTGAGCGCTGTCCCTGAGGAATCTTTTCGGAAGCTTTCCCTCAGTGTTGACATAGTACCTGAGTGCCTTCCGAGGATCACAGCCGTGGCGACCTAACTGCCACCTGCGCTTGCTGCAAACGCAGCTGCTGTGCTCTAAGGCTAAGCAGCCTGACCTGAGACGTCATGCCAAGTCAAGTGAACCTGAGTCTGTTTTCTTGATCGCAGCTGTAGAGAACCGAGAGAAGGGCTGAGCAAATGGCTGCAGAGCACCCAGTCCCAAAACCCAGCAGAAAAACAGATTTCAATAGCAAGGAGAATGAGCATGAGCTTGGGCTTCTTGATCTGAGAGCCTCAGATTGCTGAAGGTGGCCTCAAACGACATGTCCATTCCCTCAATGCCTTCCATGCCTTTCCTCAGTGCAACTTAGAATAAAGCTCAAAAAGCGTGATCTGAGAAGCCAAAATTGATGAAGTGCTCAAATTAAGAGAGCCTGAGCCTTGCACAGAACTGAGGAGCTACGCCCCTGAGAACCTAAGTAATTACAGGCAGTACTCAACTAAGTAGTGGCAACCCAAAAGGAAGTGCTGGCAATACTGAACTAAGTAGTGGCAATGCTAAAGCAAGACTTAACCTGCCAGATCCACACTCAGGATCCCCGAGCACTGTTGTGATTGTTTTGGGGAGGGGGCCACGGTAAACAAGGTCCAACATTATTTTGAGAGCAGGGAGTTGCGGGGGTTTGATCGGGCGGGTGCTTGCGCAGTTCGTGCGCCCCCGCCGTAAGCTTAATTTCGTGTGTGCGTGAGTTGCTGGTTGCACGGGCAGGGATGCGTGCAAACTGGCCGCGCTTGCAAGAACGCCCGCTCAAGAACGGGCCCCGATGTGGAAGATTGTTGGTGATTTTGCGTTTCCCCCCGCACATGTGTTGCTGGTGCCAAAATGTAAGCCTTTGGCCGCCCGAGGCGTGGATGGTACAAGGTCAAGCCGGAGTGCGCTGCGAGCTCGTTTCGTACGTCCGAGAGAAGTTGGTTGCGTAGCGAAGATCGAGCGGGAACGGCTGTGCAACAGCTGAGCGTTTTCACTGGTAGGGTCCCCCCAAATGGTTGTTTTTGCTCACGGCGACGTTAGACACCCGGGAGGATCCTTTGTTTTTTCATGTTCATGACTTCTTCACAAACAAGCTGACGTAGCACGCTTGACTTCGATTCATATTTACCGCCAGTGGCAGGTCGCGTTTACCGCCACCCGCGCAAGAGCGCTCGTAGCACGCTTGACTACGATTTATATTTACCGCCAGTGGCAGGTCGCGTTTACCAACACCCGCGCAAGAGCGCTCGCAGCGCGCTTGACTACGGTTTATAGTTTCCGCCTGTGGCAGGTCGCGTTGAGTGTCACCTTCGCAAGAGCGCTCGTAGCACTCTTGACTTCGAGTCATATTTACCGTCAGTGGCAGGCCGCGTGTACCGCCAACAGCTGCGCCGTAAATCCTAAACCTTAAACCCCAAACCCTGAACACAAAACCAGCCAAATGATAAGCACACCCGCTCAAGTGCACCCGCACAGCACTGCACACACGCCAGCCAAATGATAAGCACACCCGCTCAAGTGCGCCCGCACAGCGCTGCACACACGCCAGCCAAATGAGAAGCACACCCGCTCAAGTGCACCCGCACAGCACTGCACACACGCCAGCCAAATGAGAACCTTAAACCCCAAACCCTGAACACAAAACCAGCCAAATGATAAGCACACCCGCTCAAGTGCACCCGCACAGTGCTGCACACACGCCAGCCAAATGATAAGCACACACCCGCGCAGCACTGCACACACGCCAGCCAAATGATAAGCACACCCGCTCAAGTGCACCCGCACAGCACTGCACACACGCCAGCCAAATGATAAGCACACCCGCTCAAGTGCACCCGCGCAGCACTGCACACACGCCAGCCAAATGATAAGCACACCCGCTCAAGTGCACCCGCACAGCGCTGCACACACGCCAGCCAAATGATAAGCACACCCGCTCAAGTGCAGACGCACAGCACTGCACACACGCCTGCCAAATGATAAGCACACCCGCTCAAGTGCACCCGCGCAGCACTGCACACACGCCAGCCAAATGATAAGCACACCCGCTCAAGTGCACCCGCGCAGCACTGCACACACGCCAGCAAAATAATAAGCACACCCGCTCAAGTGCACCCGCACAGCACTGCGCACACGCCAGCCAAATAATAAGCACACCCGCTCAAGTGCACCCGCGCCAACCAAATGATAAGCACACCCGCTCAAGTGCACCCGCACAGCACTGCACACACGCCTGCCAAATGATAAGCACACCCGCTCAAGTGCACCCGCGCAGCGCTGCACACACCCCAGCCAAATGATAAGCACACCCGCTCAAGTGCACCCGCACAGCGCTGCACACACGCCAGCCAAATGATAAGCACACCCGCTCAAGTGCCGCGCAGCACTGCACACACGCCAGCCAAATGATAAGCGCACCCGCTCAAGTGCGCCCGCGCAGCACTGCACACACGCCAGCCAAATGATAAGCACACCCGCTCAAGTGCACCCGCACAGCACTGCACACACGCCAGCCACATGATAAGCACACCCGCTCAAGTGCACCCGCGCAGCACTGCACACACGCCAGCCAAATGACAAGCACACCCGCTCAAGTGCACCCGTGCAGCGCTGCACACACACGCCAGCCAAATGATAAGCACACTCGCTCAAGAGCACCCGCACGGCACTGCACACACGCCAGCCAAATGATAAGCACACCCGCTCAAGTGCACCCGTGCAGCACTGCACACACGCCAGCCAAATGATAAGCACACCCGCTCAAGTGCACCCGCGCAGCACTGCACACACGCCAGCCAAATGATAAGCACACCCGCCCAAGTGCACCCGCGCAGCACTGCACACACGCCAGCCAAATGATAAGCACACCCGCTCAAGTGCACCCGCGCAGCACTGCACGCACGGTAGCCAAATGATAAGCACACCCAAATGACAAGCACACCTAGATACATGTTGGGGGATGTGTAAAGACTTCATGCCCAGCCAGATAAGCACTAAGAGTGCTACGTCTGGCCTGCTGAACCCGCAGGTGTGGCAGTGGGCGTACAGCATCCAATTCAGGTACAATGCTGGACCGGACCTGTGGCCTAAGGTTCCAGAGATCCTCAAAGCAGCAAACCAAGGCGGTGTATGAAAATTGCAACGGCGGCCCGCGTGGCTAACGTCGCCGTGACCTTGTTTTTCGATTTCCTCTTTGACGTTACTCAAGAAGCCCAGGCCGAACTCCTCATGTGATCCACAATCAGCGTCAGATAGGTTGAGGCTAGTAAAGGACAATCCCAACAACAAGCAGTGGCGACCCTCTTGATTCTTCACAAGTTTTCTTCTTCGAAAGGACCCCTCGCAAAAAAAAACACCAAAAAACAAAAAGCACAGAACACATGCGGTTCTCTTGTGCCTGTCCTATTTAAAACCCACAAAGAAGAATTGCTACCCTCGCAAAAGAGACACTCCGGTTTTGTTTGAGTACACCGATCCGTTTTGATTGCGGAACCAGGCCTCACAAAAGACACACACACACACACACACCGTTTTTGGGGGTTTGGGTAGACAACGATACGTTTTGATTTTCCGATTCACCCAGGTACGACGGTAACTCCGAGACCGTGGATCTGCTGGTCACGGGGCCCAGTGGATGAAGCCGCCGCCGTTTTTCAGCTGGTCAGGGGTTGCCTTCTGCACCGCGCCGTGTTTTCTGTTTTACACTTTTGCTTGAGACAGGGTCAACTGGCAACGTTTTGGAGCTCCCGCGGCCCGAATTCCCACGACCAGATGCCTTTGTGCATAGCAGCGCGCCGAACAAATATATCACCTTCATCCCCCGGAAAAATTGCCGCCTCGGGTGTAGTCGGCTTGGTTGAGAAGAGTCGACGTTGGGTGCAGCTCAAGTCGAGCAATTTTCCAGTTACATCATGTGGCTGTGGGTCAAAAATAGGGTAACCACAAATGGCACCCTAGTAAATGGAAACAAAGACTCATACCTATGTTACACATCATCTTTTTTTCCAGAGGACAACGCCTAGGCCTCTATCTCTCCCTTGAAAAACTGCACAAGCATGCGACCCCCAACGCTTGGCTGAATGAGCCTTGCGGGTCGCTGGGCGCAACCCTGCCGAGAAGCACATATGACAAAACGCGTGTCTGCGTGGCATTAGGACACCAACATGTTGGGTAGACGGGGGGGCGCACTGTGTGTTCGGAGTGCGCTGAGTTAACATGACACGCCAGCTCACGTACCTCTCTGTGCTTCCCGGCAGCCGTTAGCCTCATGCCGTCTCTGCCTTGTCTCTTTGCTCTCTCC
This sequence comes from Effrenium voratum, assembly GCA_963377175.1. NCBI lineage: Eukaryota > Dinophyceae > Suessiales > Symbiodiniaceae > Effrenium > Effrenium voratum. The sequence goes on from CAUJNA010000289.1 coordinate 30,938, forward strand.
TTTGTGATCTTGCTTCGTCTTGCTGGCTTTTCGTCTGCGCCTGCTTCGCTTCAGGATCTGTCCTGCTTTTTCGCGTTTCCTTTGCCCTACTTGGACGACCTTCACTTCGCTCAGTGCCTGCCAGGCGCGGACACTTTCTTGGACTTTGCAGGGCGAACATCCTTGCTTGAAGATAGGTACCCGTTGCGGTTTGCTGTCTTGGGGCCTCATCTGGTGCCCTTGTGCGCTGTCTGGACCTGCGTTCCGCAAGCACATTTGCTTCGTCGGGCCCCTACTTCCACGCACTTCTGCTTCTCCTTGCTTGCGGCTCAGTTCGTTCTTGTCGGTAGGGTTTCCCGGAAGGCCAGAGTCTGCCGAGGAGGTCAAAGGATGGATCAAGCCAAAGCACGTCGTAGGAAGCGACGGGACTGGCCTCCAAGCTGCGTACAAGTTGCTTGGGTGCTTGTCTCGGCCAAGCAGTCCCTCAGTCAGTAAACACAAGCTTATTCTTTGCCTACAAGGCACTTGCCGCAGCGCAGGCCGGCAAGTCTGGAAAGCCTTGCTTCCAGGCCTCTTCTAGCAAGGTCCGCTTTGTAGGTGGCGACCAAAAAGCAGAGAGCCTGAGTGCTACGCTGAAAAACAGCTTATGGACGCTCAGGTCAGCTTTGCGGCCGTCCAGTGCGCAAAGCGCACATTTCTGTGCTTGCCGCCCGGTTTTTCCACGCGACGCCCGGTCTGCAGCCTCTAGTTCAGGCATTCAAAGAATACCTGGGCCACATTACTGACCGCATTAACCCACAAGGCGCTTTCAAAGATACGTCTTGGCTAGTTTTTCGACCCCAAGCAGAAACGTGAAAATCAGCAATCCCTTGCGCCTGTCAGCCGCGCGTACTTTTACCTGCGTGTCGGAGTACGCGGATTTTCAACATGATCTGTGGCTTGTCAACTCAGGGAAACCTAGAACGCACTGCAAAAACCAGTGCAAAACGACATTGCCCTTTTTCAGTCCCGTCAAATGACACTGCGGGTCCGGGCAAATTTTCCCGTCTACCCAACATGTTGTGTGGTTGGGCAAGGGACCTTTGGTTGCCTTGAGAATTCGCATCAAAGTCATAGATATGCTTAAAAAACCAATGTATATATGTATATGCTTTCAGGGTGCCCTTTTTGAGGTTGTTTTACACGGAGACCAACTGGAAAACAATTACCTTCAAGGTTTGCGGATTTTGACACAAGCCCATCTCCAACCAGAGCTATATATTTTCTTGTGCAGGATTTACATGCAAAACCCACCGTCTGTCCTAAAATCAGTTGGTTCTACAATCAGGAAGCTGAGGAACCAGGGATTAGGAAGCCAGGGAACAGTCTTGCTATAGAAGCCCCTAGAGGTTTGGGGGTTTAGAAGTTTGCAACTTTGCAACCCCTTTTTTTTCCTCTAAAGAGGGGTCCTCCAAAAGGAGTTTGTTTTCTTTTGGTGTTCTTGAGAATATACCAGCCAAAAGGGTTTCCACGATTTGAGAAACTCCTGTTTACAACCAAGCTGAGGCGGCCAAGGGTCAAAGGGCGACCGTGTCTGCGAGTTGATGAATTTGAAACGCAGTGCCAGGAGTTCATTCTTGGAATTTTGGGGACTCCCCTCCTGGGTTCAGTAGGAGACCTGAAAGCATCGAAGCTCGGCCTTAGGAAATCTTTGCCCCGAAGTGCCCTCTGAGCCCTTCCCGAAGAGATGTCGAAGGGTTTTGCGTGCAACCGCGTGCAAAAGCTTCGTTGAAAAAGGGGCAGGCCCCAATTGCCTCCCAACGCGGTTTCAGGATGAATGGCTTCCCTCCTGAAAACGGTGTCGTTTTTAGCTGCCTCAAAACCCGATTGAAATCGCTACGCGATGACGCCCTTTGTGGTGCGACGACTGCCGTGACTGTCTATGTTGAGCATCTCTCTTGTGGCGCCATAGGGACCCTCAAAAGGTCGGATCAAAAGGCGTTATTGAGATAGAGTTGGTTCACTTTTTGACTTTCGGCCGTTTTTGTATCCCAGGATTTTTTCCTTGGCTTTTTAGGGGGTCTGGGTCTGGCCAAAGTCCAGGTCACGCTGATCCCCCAAAGCCCCACTAAAACCCCAAGCTCTTTTCTTTGGTTCCGATCCGCCCCTCTTGCTTTGGTTTTTTGCCCCTTCCCCGAACCACAGAGTTTCCCGGAACAGGCGCACCGGTGTCTCTTTTTTCGGCTCGGCGCATGTCCCTTTTTTAGGAAAAAGAAGGGAGGGGAGACCACTGACCTCCCTCCCAGTGGGTTTTTCTTTCGAGCGGATTCCAGGATTTCGGGATTTCAGGGTGACGGAATCCATCCCTTCGGCCTCCCTTTTCCGAGTTTTTGGTTTCCGAAAGACACCGCTTGAGAATCCAAAACTGCGGGTAGATGAAGGTTGCGGCCGCCCTTGTAATTCTTTGAATGGATTTTTGGGGACCATGTAGCTCCTCGATGGAACTAGCTGGGCCGTGCGAGCAAGCTGCACCAAGACTGAAAATCAATGCCGAGCGGGTTTGGATTTTGACTCACTCGGGCCTTTCCCTTGGGCCCTTCAGCGGTCCTTCGGCGGTCCTTCGGCCTTCGGCTCGAGGTGGTGGGCGCCTACTTCGGGGACTCGGCGAAGCGTCGGGCCTTGCACGGGCCAGGGGCCTCGGGCCTGAGGTCGGGGGCGACGTTGCAAGGGGTGACGCTGGGGATGGAGGGTTTTTCGTTCGCGCCCAAGTTGAAAGAGTTGGTTGGTACCAGGGGAATCATCAGAAATCAGGGTGTCTGAGCGGTGGTGCGATTTCGTCCATCAGCAGGCGATAAGTAAGGCCTTGCAGCCTTCCTGAAACAGTTTCCAACTTCGGAGTCAGGGGGATACCCTGCCAACAACAATCAGAAGGAACCTGCATAGTTTTTAACTTTGATTCACTTTGATTCGAGCCACTTAGGCAGAAGACATTCTGGTTTTGTTGCACCCAGAGTTGACAAGGCTGACCTTCAAATGTTGGGCAAGAGAGAGGAAGTCACTTCGCTCGCGAGGCGTGAAACCCTTGATTCAGGCAACGGTGTGCGGAAAGGTTAACAGCTCTCCCAGATGTAGAGGGATGAGCGGCAGCGGCATGTCATTCCTTTCGTATCCATCTTACTCTTTCATGTCCTTTTCCTTTGCCTCTCTTGGTCACTAAGCTTGGGAAAGAGCAAGAGTGAGTGAAGAGATGGGGAGAATGAAAGCAATGAGCCAGCCTCATGTCCCCTGCATTTTCTGGCCATTTCCTTCTATCACCACTTCTTTCCTTTCTCTCGCTACATCTGACCAAAGGGAAAAGGCAAGATTGGGTGGCCATCTCTTTCTCGATCTCTTTCTCTTCTTCGTAGTGGCGAAGAGCCATTCAAGACTGGAACGATAGAGACGGAGAGGACGAGAGCAGCTTCTGAATCTGCTCGTGCCCGCGGAGGTCTGTTGTAATGGGCCTGGCACATTGGCGCCTTCCACAGACATTACTGCGGTTGCTCTGAAGCGCATCCCAAGTGAGCTGATGACGACTCTCTCTGCGGGCAAGCAGCGACCAGCTCCTTGTCAGGAGAGCTCAGCTTTCTGAGTCAGCCGTGCAGGAGCCACTCTGGTGAGCTATAATGAGCAGGGTGTGCAGCTGGGCCAGATTGACGTCTCGCTACAAATTTATAGGTATGTGCCTTCATGATTGGATAGCTCCCTTTAAGCCACTCTGATAAAGGGCACCTGCAAACAATGAACACCCTCGGGTAGTAACCCTCCCACGCCGTCTCAGTGTGGAGTGGGTGTCTAGCGGTCGAGTTTTTCTGAGCGCGTCCCCAGTTTGACATGGAACCCCCACCCACCCCTGCCATTTTTGGATGAATCTCCTTTTGAAGACCGCTTTTCTTGGGTTCCAGGTCAATTGTTTATGGCAGCACGCCCCAGATAAACATGGAATTTCAATAGCTTCTTGTGGTTGTTTTTGAACTTTCATGCGGAACAAACGCCTTACCCCGCGCGGAGCTAGCTAGCGGTTTGGTCACGTGGATCTTGCGGGTGAGCTCTGAGGGTCCACCTGAGCTGTTCTTTTTTGAGTTGGTACACGCGTTTTGTTTGAAAAAAGAACCAAAGGGACACCGTCGCGCCATTTTGTGCAGAGAGAAACCACAAGGGCCCGCCTGCCGTTGTTGGACATTGATCGGTTGTTGGGCTGAGCACCCCTTGTTTCAGCCTAAGAGGCTGGATGGTTGCGTGAAATTTCCTTCACAGTCTTGGGAACACGCGTGACACTATGTTGAACAGATGCGCGGGTTTTCCCACAGATTCCTGCTTCATGCACCCAGCATGAAGTGTCAGAATCCACGGGGTGAGATTCCACGACTTGTCCTGGTTTCAACCATGCCACAGCTTCTCCACAGTCCGCCCCCCAATGGCGGTATCGACCAGAAAGCGGCTCCTTGATTTTTGGGGCCACCACCTTTCGGTTTCCTTGTAATCGGACTTTGAGTTGTGCAATTTCCTGCAATGCTTTTCGGATCGATCTCATCAATTGGACCGGTAAGCGAGATGTAGGTCCTTGACCCGTTTCTTGTTTCAGGGTTTGGCATTCGTGTCAGCGGTGTTGTTTCCCGTCGCTTTCTTGACCGCTCTTTTTTTTAGGCCCCCCCCGGCAAACACACCGCTCAACTGGAGCTGGGCTTGGGGTGTGGTCTGATAGGTCGATGTTCTTCAAAACCAGCTGATCCTCAGGGAATGAGTTGGAATGATTCAATTCCTTGCGGTTTCCTTGCAAGGGATCCCAAACGGACCATTCCCACGGATTTTGTTCACTGAGAACCAGTAAGTAGATATATGATATATGTGCCAGCTTCTTTTGTGGGTATCCTTTTCGAGGTTGTTTTTTAAGGAAGCCAAAGCGCTCATAGGGGGTGCCTCCAAAACTGACACACCATATGCGTGGCTCGTCTACTTTGCAAGGTTGGACACCCAAACAGTGAGTCGTTTCGTTTTGGTTTCCTTACAAGCCAACAAGGGCGCAGCCGAAGCAACCCTGGTTTCTGATGATTCCCCCCTGCAAAAAAACATCCCAGGTTATGGTGCCGTTCCCGTTTTTTTTTATCCTTTTTTATTTATTTATTTTCGCGCGAACAGACGCTGTCCGCGGCTCAGACGGGACCTGGCGAACTCAGGCACTCCACCGACCTGGCGGACCACTGCTCCCAGCCGGCCGCCCAGTCATGTGGCTTTGGGGCTCCTTGTGGCAAAGGTCTCCTTTGCACCTTGGCTTTGGGAGACCCAAAGTAAAAAAACCAAGCCAGTTTTGCAGGGCTCCTTAAGAGATCTCCATTTTGTAACCATTTGAAAACACCAAAATAAAGGGACACCACCATTGACAAGTTGCAATGTCCAGGTGTATAATGTAACGATCCCTGTTTTGGGAGGTGAGAATCTCTATTTTGACACACCCATGTAAAGCCCAATATTGAAGCCCAACGATGTCTTGTGCCGAGGACTCCTCTTTTCGGTGTTCACTTTCAATAGGGGAACCCACGTTTTGGATCGGGGTTTGGGTTGTTTTGGAAGCCGTCTGGACACCACCAAAAAGGCGAGACCGAACGCGGACGCTTATTCAAGATGCTTTAGGTGGACAAAATGTGCTTGCACCATTCAGTAATCTATAGTACTGTTTTCATTGTCCTCGACTGCTCTGATTGCTCTGATTGCTCTGATTGCTCTGATTGCTCTGATTGCTCTGATTGACTCAACTGCTCTCATTGCACTTCAGTAATCCATTGACTCAACTGCTCTGATTGCTGGTGCTTGGCATCCAAAAGAATGTTTTTCAGAGACCATTGGGGCCCTTGCATAGTCGGCGGCGAGGCGACCAATCCGGCAAGGACAATGGTCGGGCTTCAATTATTTTTCCTTTTTTTGGTAAGGACTGTATAAACTTGAACGACCAGCTGAGTTTGTATGGCCAAGAAGGGCCCTTTCTGTAGGTTGTACCGACTTCGTGTGCTCTTGCCAGAGCTATTGTGGTGGAACCAAAAGTCAACGGCTCGTGCTCAACTCACCGGATTCAGAGATGAGACTGGCCCCATCGTTTGACAAGCTGAGTTCCAGGTTGTCAATTCCCGAAAGTCAAGACATAGCTCTGGATACCCCCAGCTGCCCTGAGCTACTTGAGGAGGAGGTTGGCTCGGGCTTGAGCTCTATCTCCTTTGATGGCAATTGATTATAGCGCTCGCAACGCAGTGGGTCATATTCTTCGGGCCAAAATCGCCACTCCAAGGGGATTGGGGGAGCCGCGCATGTGGGCGCAGTTCCTTGACCAGAGGAATTCGTTCCAGACCGTCAAAGGAATCGCCGGGAATTTCGACTTGAAGTGATTCATCCTTGGCGGACTTTTCTGATGTCCCCAACAGGGACCGCTGTTCCCGAAGTGAGTCACAATCAAAACCCAGGAATTTGGAGGGTAAGGGGCAATCCCAGCCATAAATGGGTGGGCCGCTTTTTCAAGTCTTTGCATGGTTCTGGGTAAACAATTTTAATACCAGGTTTTGATTGTGACTAAAGTTGCAACCCCATGATTTGTTGTGGGTTTGACCTTCTTTCCCTCAGCAGAAAAGGGCTCCTTTCTTGCCATGGTTGTAATTGTAAAGGCGGCCCCAACGGCCTTGTTTGCTACTTTACAACCATAGGAACCCGGCTTTAAGTGTGGGTTTACGTTTGTTTCCATTTGAACTACAGCTACATGAAAGTAGATGGCCCCGTTCATCCGCTTTGCTTGAAAGGAATTGTGCCATCTACTTTTAGCCCGACCTAGGCAGGTTATGACCGGCCTTCTTAGTGTAGCTTCGGATTAATCTGGAGGACCCTACCAAGGACTCTTGCTAAGGCTTTCAGGGGCCTGCCACACCTGATTGTTACAGTCGTTAAAATCCGAAGTCAGCATCGGGGGTGGTTCCTGGGTTTGTCTTTGTTTGAGGCTCGGTGCCCTTTTCAACAGCACGCTGACCTGCATTTTCTGGGCCCCGATGCTTATTTTGAGACACGTCCTCCTTGCCAACGCCCAGGTTTCTCCTCGCAGCGCTGAAAAGCAACTCCGGGGAGGCGTGATCTCGGGTATTTTTCAAGTCCTTTTAGACCGAGGGTTTCCCCAGCCCAACGGCAAGAGGAAATTGATGCGCTTGTTACTTGTTCCTGCTGCAACACGCTCTTTTGAATCCATGATCTGGTGCTTGGGCTGCAAGGCTCTGATTCGGCTCTGATATTTGGTGCGGTCGAAATATCTTGATCTGCCGTAAAAAACAACAACAATATCATAATCATCGGCAGGGGCACGAAGGAACCCTCTGAATTTGAGCCACGGAGTTTGACAGTGGCTCCCATGGAGGTCATTGGAGTTGACCCTCGCTGTCCATGGCCAGGAAGTCCGCTTGACTGTAGCGCACATCCTCGCGGAGGATGTCTTACTAACATGGACCCACTTGCGAAACCATATTTCCACCACGGATATACCTGGCAACCAGTGGTACCCACCCCAGGAAATGCTTTCAAGGACCCCCTTTTTGGGTCATAACTCTTATATGGGTGGATTAAATATGAAACTGAATCGAACCATTTTGTGTACCCTTGGCCAAGGGTGACCAGGAACGCCAAACAAAAGGACATCATCTTGCATTTTGAGGTTCACTAAACAGGGGTGCTGCTCTGAGCCGAAGGATGACCAAACCTCAAGGATGGACATTTGCTGCATGGTAGTGCTTTGGCTTCCCTTCTCAGAAACGCTTTCTTCACCCTTGCCCAACAAATACAAGCAACCCTGGGGCCATACTCTGAACCTATTTCAAAAAGGGGACCCCTCGAACATACTGTGGATGGACGGAATCCTGCACCACCCAAGAAATGACGTGAAACCATCGTTTGTTGGTATTTACAATGGAATCATCATTCCAGGGTCTCTTAGGTGGTGCAGGATTTTGTCCATCCACAGTATCACTCATCTGGATCTCAGACATGGTGCCTCACTCTAGGCCTCCGTAGTGACGGTGGCTCGCGTGGGCACTGGCTACAGCGACTCGGCCCAGTGCAGTTGGCTGAGCTGCCTAGATGGGGATGGACACTTCCGCTTGTTATTTTTATTTTTTTGCTTTTTTGGGGTCCCCTTTGTTTTCCACTACCCAGGCAAACAATGTAGTTTTTTGCTGGGGTCCCTTTTTTCCAGCCAAGGAAAGAACACCTTAAAGCGAACTAAGTACTGTGGACGAAATCTTGCACCACTCCGAAACTGTTGGCGGTATTTACAGGGGAAGCACGGTTCCAGCGCTTAGGTGGTGCAGGCTTTTCCATCCACGGTGTGAAACAGGATCTTGCAATAAGTGTTGCCAGCATATTGGGGTTGGGCGGTCGAGTCAGTCTGAGGGTTTTTGATTTACACCCTGGGATTACACCCTTGGGAAATGACCCAGAATGATGCAACATAACACGGTTCTATCCGGAAACGTGGGGTCAATACCCAGTGGGTGTATTCCCAGGGTGTACTCCAAAAACCCTCAGAGTCGGGGGACAACTCGGGGTTGCCAACGTATGCAGCCGGGACAGAGAACCAGGAGGGCACCACGCGCACATAGCTGCCAGAAATGTGGTGCGCTGTGTCTCTGAGGAGGGCGCCCGCGCCTTTTCTGGGTGTAAAGAAAAACCAAAAGGGAAGACCAAGGAGGGGTCACCAAAGCCATTTGGGGGTCTCCTCATAAGGATTTTAGTTGGTGGTTTGGGGATTTGAGGTTCTGGTTCTTGTGGGTAAATGGGAAACATCGTTTTGACCACCAAACCGCCAATCCAAGTTACCACAACTGAGGAGGAGCGGATTTCGTGGTTACTTCGGGGCGGCTTTCCGAGCAGGGGGTTGCTTCGGGGTGGCTTCGGTGTCCTTGGCGGACATTTGGGTGTATCTCTTTTACGGGAAGCCCCTTGGTTGGTTGGTTTCAAAAAAGAAAGCCAAGCTTTTTGGAGGTCCCCCAATGGTGAGACGAACCTATTTCTCGTAGGTGGCTGATTGTTTCTTTTCCAGTCGCTGTCATCAATTCAGAAAAGTGCCCTCTTGGGTGTACACCAAGAGGAGACCAAGGAGTTGAAGGGGTTCCGTATGCGAAAAGTCACCCATATTTCCCACAATCTGGTGTTTGTTGCTTGCCCTCTCAAAGGGAGTTGCCCACTTGGAAGCATCCTGTCTAGCCAAGCACGGGGGCCCGGTACCCAGGTACCAAAGACAGCCAGTGTCGATGCCGATTCAAGCTGGTGGATTCGTGTTTCCATCCGGATGCCTCATGCCCTCCAGTCAAAATGGGTGTGTCTTCCCCTTTTTGGCTGGTTTTAAAGGGACACCAGCCGTCAAGGTGGTTTTAAAGGGACACCAACTAGGAAACCAACCATTTTGGAGGGTCCTCTAAAAGGACACCCAACTCAAGCTCGCGTTGAATCCGGAGTTTCCGACTCTCCGACTCCTGCGGGTTTCGGCGTTTCTGTCGTCAAATCTCCGGAGTTTGGTGGTGCCGGCCTGGGATTTTCTAGGGGTCTACCTGGATATCCCATCTTTACCCGATTCTGGCCGCGTCTTCTTTGAGGCCCCTCTTTTGGCTTGTTAGGGGAAACCAAAGGGACACCATCAGTCTTTGAGGTCCCCCTAAAACAAGACACTCTGACACCCTCCTATCTGTCACGACATGCCATACCCTCAGACTGTCAGACTTTTGATTTCAGAGGGATTTGTAACATGTCACATGGACAAAAGGTTTAACTGTTAGAAAGGGATCATCCACCCACGAAGTGTCATTTTCCAGAACATTTCTTGAGGAAGCCAAGTAAGAACCCTCAACATACGGACACATAGGGCGTCATTTGCGTATTTTGTTGGGAACCTCCAGACAAGCCACTTTCCTTTTTGGTTTCCCTCCAAAACAACCCTGAACAAGGGAGATTCAACCGGTGCATGTATGTTATTTGATTTTGTAGCGGCTCAGTAAATTTTGCCCCACGGAACCTCTCACTGGAAGATGTCATGGGGGTGCAAGGCCAAGGCCTGCATAAAGCACCAACAAAAAAGACGCCACATATGCCCACATGACATCCCCAACAGGCCCAGACCCCCTTGGAACCCTTCCAGAACCCTCTCTGAAAGCTGCTCAAAGCCACCTTATTTGGGCAGAGACCAAATCTACAACATCCAGCTGTTGGGGAAATGGGACGCCCGTGTTTCGGGGAATCCCCCCCCCCCCCCGCCCCCCCCAAAAAAAAGAGAGCCCACGTTTGGGGGAACCCCAACGTTTTGACGGGGACCCCCCAAACAAACCAGGTCACATCTCACGGCCTGTTGCAGGTATGGACCAGCTGCAAGAGATGCGTGCCAGGCTGAGGCCGGGGTCAAGTGGAGGTTTCGGTGGCCCCTGCGACTCCATCCACAAGACGGTGACTGTGGATGGACGGAATCCATTTCGCACCACCGTTCAGAAACCAGGTTGAAACCATGGTTTGGTGGTGTTTACTTGGAATCATTCCAGGGTTTCTGAACGGTGGCGCGTTGGATGGATTTTCTCCATCCACAGTACCTTGGGCCCGGCCGGGTCGATCTCGACTTTCACGGAAGAGAGCGCCGGCGCGTCGATGATTCCGAGCGCCGGAGCATGGTGTTTTTGGATCACCAGAGGTCCGGGCATGTTCTTCGGAGTCGGCGCTGAAACGCAAGCCTGTAAGAGGGGTGTTGCCACAGGAGGGACAGGAGGGCAGCAGCCCGCCCGCTCGCCTTTGTTGAGCAGCCACTGGCGGTTCAAGGCCATAGCCACGGTGGCGAATTCTTTCGCCGGCACAGCATTGGTTGGGCGGCCCGGAACCTGAGCGGCTTCGTGAGGAACCATGCCGTGGATGGGCGATTTCGCACGAAACGAAAGGAAGCCATGGTTTTCAAAGCAATGTTTGTTGGTACCTGGAGTCTCCATGACCCTTTAAAAAGGGGGTCTTTAGCCAACATAATCCTTAGCCAACAAAATGGGGGCGTGGACCCATTTTTAAAGGGTCATGGAGACTCCAGGTATTCATCGTTCCAGGGTTTCTGAACGGTGGCGCGTTGGATGGACTTCGTGAAAACGGTTTGTGACGAAGCATACCGACTGAGCGGAGGAAATGGTCGACAACCCACGTGGGCACCTGCCGAGCCCCACCGCGGACCCTTCATTTGGTGGGCGAAAGGGGAACGCAAAGGAAACCAACCGCTTGTTTTTTGGGAGGTCATAGCCCCCCCCAAATGGCTATGTATATATATATATATATTGTGGAACTACCTCAAAGCAAAGTGGTTGGCGGACATGAATCCATTTTGAATTATAGGGTTGACAAACTGTGTGTGTGAAAGCGTGTTTTTTTGGTATCCCCTGCTTGATTCTCCACACCAAACATATTTTATTCGGGGGTAGACAGAAGTTGTTAAGAAGTTGTTAGCATAGATCCGGTCGGCGCATTCATAAAACACCGTCGCTCGACTCCAGTTCAACGTTCGCCGGTGGCTACCTGCCTATTTCATTGCAAGCTCACCGATGAGAATGGAGCAACGAGCGCACCATGAAGGCCCTTTGCTTGGGGATCCGATTATCATTTCAGGTTTGGGATTATTGCAACATTTCCAGGGTGTATTGTGTGTGGACGCAATCCTGCACCAGACCTGGTTGAAACCATTGTTTGTTGGTATTTCCAGGGGAATCATCATTCCAGGGTTTCTGAACGGTGGTGCGAACTGGATTTCGCAACCATCCACAGTAGGGAACTTCTGTTTAGATACTTTAGGAAAAGCCAACTAACACCTGCTTAACCTACGTAGGCTAGAACCAAGGCTTTAAGTGGTACAGATTCTAAGCAGACGAAAAACGGTCTTTTTGGTGTATAGGGAGAGTGCACCGTGGTGTTCGTTGCCAGTAAGCTAACCTATGTGATAACCCCTTGCCCATGGCTGACCACTTACTACCTTGGCCGAACATCCAAGCGCAAGGCAAACTTTCCGCTGCTTTCAAGAAGCGTGCTTTACTGCGAGGATGGAGTAGCATGGTGTGTTTGCTGTCAAAGCCATGGTTTCGATCGAACATGGCAAGCCTACCTCCGGGTTTTCCCGATGCCTGCGGGTTCTGCTCTGAATGCCGGAGCTAAGTCTAACCCCTTTTAGGTGTTGGGGCAGGGATTTGATTTGAGGATCATTCTCGCCTGGACAAATTGACAGCAGCGTAAAACCGCAGATTTTCAAGAGCTCCAGCGTTACCGACGCGGGGGGTAGCTATTGACTTGAAGTGTCCAGATTTCAGAGTTGGCTTGGGAGCCTTCAATGTCGCCGGTACTTGAAATTCGCAACCCTTTTTGCCGCATCTTCCCCTTAGGCCCTAAACTTCGGCTTGGTTCAAAGCACTTGTCAGCTTTTCCTATCTCTTGTTCTGCGTCTTCCGCTTTTCTCGCTCCGTTTTCTGTTATTCCAGACACCGCTCGTTGAACCGCTGGGTCCTAGTCGCTTTGGCCGTCCTCGACGACTCGAGCGCTCGCCAGGCCGCACTTGCGCCGCGGGGGCCCCGTAAGATTCTCGCGAGTGGATGGGGGTTCCTGGAGGTTTCTCTGAGGAACCGGGTGGCTTGCCAGTGGAACCGGTTGAAACTTCAAGCCAACAGTTTGATTCACTTGTTTTACTTGTTCACTTGGGTAAATCCATGCTGACTTTAGCCTGTTGAAGCTTGTTGAGCTTGTTCGCTCCCGATTTCAAGTTTGAGACACCTCGGGCGAGGGTGTCTACAAGTGTCAGCCTGATGCTGGGTGAAGTCAGTTGGGATCGGGGAAGCTGAGTCGTTCACCCAAGCATCAACCAATTTGGTTCATCTCAACCTAGACAACCGACCAACCAAACAGGTAACCAACCACGAAACCAATCAACCAACCAGCCCAGAGCAACCAAGGCAACCAGGTAACCAACGCCAATAGAGCCGCAATCAATACCCGGGTAGATGACGGTTAGTAAGGGACCATCTCAACCATAAATAGCTGCGGAGATCCGCCTTCTTAGTTGAAGCATGGTTCTGGGATTACGACCATTTTGATACGAAGGCAAAAAACCAGTTGGTGGTTGGGATTCGGGATTTGAACCCCTGGTTCTTGTGGGTAAATGGGAAACCCCTCCGGGGGTCTTATGGGTTTCGATTATGACTCGCTACCTTTTTTTCATTCAAGGCGGGGGGGCCTTCTTTTTTGGGCTCCGTCCTGGCCTTCTTCGTGGACACAGAGTTTTCCTTTTCTTTTTGGAATTCCAGCTGGCAGTTTTATTTCCCGCGAAACCCTGGCTGAAAGGGAGACCAAATTCCAAACCAATGACTCATGCAACTCGTTTTTTCTTCTTCTTCTTCTTTTTCTATCTCATAGGAAGGACGTACACTAACAGGACGCTAAGTTGCCAAAGTGGCCAAGCCAATCCTTCGCCGTTGCTGGCATGATTTCTTTAGTTTTTTTTCTTCCAGTTTCTGTTCATGTTTTGGTTTGGGGGCTGCCAGAAAGCAGTGAGTTGCTTGCAAGCCCATAGTGAGCTGCTTTTATCCACAGAGCATGTGGCGGCCATGGCTGTGGCTCAAAACGTGGTACCAACATGGCACCTGGGTAAATGGAACCAAAGCCTAAGACCTGCGCAACCCTGGCTCTTTAATGTTGAGCCATACCATGGGGCTGAAAGTCGGCCCGGATCTCAGGCTACGATCCCCACCGAGTACCAGGGTGGATGGGCGGCTGGAGAGGAGGTGCCGCAGCGGCCGATGGCGGGCGCCGGAGAATGGTGGGCTTGGAAGTTGGAGGTGTCTTTGTCTTGACTGCTATTGGGTTGGATCTTTAGACTTTGACTTTTTGGAAGCAAAGGTGTTTGCCACTAACCCCCCCAAAGAAGTCAAGTCTTTTGAGGGGGGGGCAACAGCAACCAAGTTGCGGCAGGTGTCGTTTTTAGGTTTTCCTCTTGGCTTAGCCGTAAAACCACGAGGGGTCCAGAAAAGAGTCGACCCGTTTGGAGGTGAGCCATGGACAATATTGGTCGTCTATGGTTGATTTTTGGGTATGGGCTGCTAAGCGCAGTTTCCTTTCAAGCATTTGAAGGGGGTGGAGCGGAAACCCAACTTGAACCAGTAGGAAGTTACTTGGGCGTTTTGTTTTTTTTCCCCCCAAGAACATCTTAGATCTGGGGTTGTTCGTCATGTAAATCGGATCCCTCAATCTGCAGTGGACCACAAGAACAAACTATGGGGCATGAGGATCGGAAAGTTTTGCAGGGGTTCCAACTACATTTCACCTTGGCGTTGGGGGAGTAAGTCAACTCTTCTGGTCCTCGGATCTGAGCCAACGGAAAACTTGCACGATTTTCCCCACCCCTAAATGAGAAGATTTGGGCTCCTTATTTTCTACCGGGGATGCTGCACTTTTTGCGGCGCTTCTCCGCACGCCAACCCTACAACAAATTCCTGGCACTTGAAAGGAAATGCGATGGCCCTGGTACCACGGAGTACCACAGAGTTCCTGGTAGATGGGTGTTTTCCGGAAGAGAGAAGGTTCGCGTTGCTTTTGGTGTCCCTTCAAAATCGGGAAAAAGGCGGGGGCCTCCTATTTTGAGAAACTTATGATTCTGTACCCCATCCGGTTCGTCTTGGCCCGATACCGCGCATTCATCCGAAGTTAGCATGGTTAGGGAAGCAAGTTCCCGAAACTTATTAAGAGGAGCGCGATGACCGTTGATAATTGACCCTTCCGTTTTGTGTATGTGGAAGCAAAGAGAACTCAACTCCAAAGCGTAGACAGGGTTGTTCGTGCTGGTTTTGGGAATGCACAGATCCCCTCAAGAATACACACGCGATGGTTCAGTTAGGGTCATTCCAACGGGAAGGTGGTGCAGGCCAGGTTGGGTGGTGTAACGTACTGGTATATAAGGGTATAGGGCATATCAGGGTCTTTTTTTTTCCTTCTTCTTTTTTCTCCTTATGTTTTTTCTTTTTCCTTTTTCTTTTTTCTTTTTCCAAGAGTATGGAAAGGAATGCACACCGAAAAATGCTTACGGGGGCAACATGGATCATAGCTCTTCCTTTGATTTTCTCCCGTCCAGCTAAACGTGGTTATATTTTTGCCTTCACCTTGGGTCAATAGAATGAATCTTGGATTCCCCTGTCTCTTTGAGTCTCTCTTTACCCACTTGGCCAGGTGTCAACAGGCAACCCCCGCACCCACTCGGGTCGTGTGCGATGCGAAAGTGTTGAGGCCCAGTTGAGGCTGACAAGTTTTGGCTCAAGCTTCCGTCACCATTTTGGCTCAAGCTTGAGCGTTTCCTTCCTCCCCCCCGTGCCACCCCCCCCTCTCCACCCCCCCCCTTACCTGCGGCCGAAAACCTGCGGTATCTCGGCGCTGATAGGGGCCCGCCGGCTTCACGGGCGGGGTGCGCCGGGCGCTGGTGTCAGCGAGTACCCTTTTACCTCTTTTTTTGGGGAGGGTTCCCCGACTAAAATAGACTACAGAAAAAAGTCGGTACCCTTCTTCTAACCTCTCTACTGGAGGACCTAGGTACAGTTGCACTCATTCCTTGCTGCGGTCGACTGCTTCCAGCGCGCTCCTGTCGGTGGCGCCTGTCCTCTCACTTGAAGCGGTCTCGGCCCACACCGCCCAGCTTGGCTGGGTATCCACACGGGGCTGCGCCTTTGTTAGCCCCGCAAGGCTGGCACCCGCCCGCGCGCGTCCCCACCCGCTGTGCCGCTCTGGGAACTCTGGGTGCACTCGTGCAGCTTTAGCATTTGCTGGCCAAGCGCGGGCCAGCAAAGGCCGATCGCACGCTGCGCGCCGGAATCCTGCACTGCACCTGCGTGGCGCCGCCTAGCGCGCTGTGGCAGCGCGCGCTGGCCGGACTTGGGTTGCGCCTTGTGTGTGTGTGTGTGCTGAGGTCTTTACATCCTACGCGTCCCCGGACAACCATGTCATCAAAAGCAAGCGCTGGTGGCACAGTGGCATATCTCTTGCCAGAGCAGATGCGTTGGCAGCAGACCTGGGCAGGAGGCCGAACTCGAGCCAACTCCCGATGACAGCAGGCGCTGATCTCGAGGCAGCGCTGACTTCACCGCTTGACCATGAGGGATTTAGATTGCCTGCAAGGGCCGGCGAAGAATGTAAATGTGGTAGGTTCATTTGCCATCCCAAGACCTCAGGCCTGAAGGTTGTCTGACCGCTTCTTTATGGGTCTGGGGCCGGGGAATACACAAATATGTATATATATATATACATATATCCAGTCTGTTTTTGCATTGCTTTTGGCTCAGGGATGTGCTTGTTGCGCCACCCAGTTAGAGGCCATCGCCCTTTTTTGGTTGTTTCTGTGCTCTTGTCGGACCTTGCGGTTTTCGACTGGGGTGGTGGTGGTGTTTGGCAGTGACTCGCATCCCGATCGTCATCAACCAGGGTTCTGCTTAACTGCTCAAAATTAGAGGTGAGGCAAAGACGTATTCCGCTTTTGAGACGTACCTTGGAAGTTCATCGGCTTGTTGTCGCGTCCATTTCCCCACCTAGGGATCTCAGTGGTTTGCTTTGCCGCCGTTGAAGCCCTCAGTACGCCCCTTTGAGATAAACCCTGCTGACCGGGGTGAGCCTTTTGTTTTCTCTTCAAAAACCCGCACAGGGCCCAAGTCGAAGCCCGATGCGGTGCTGGACGATCCCTCCAAGGGCTTCGTCATGGAGGCTTCGCCTGGTTTTGTTGGACTGTTGGATCTCCACCCCATTTCGGGGAGCGGGGTGGCCATGAAATTTATGGTTCCCCCCTTCTTCCTCATAAGGTAGGGGCCCATCTCCCGACAGTTTTGCGTTGGGTGGTTTGCTTTTTGGGGCTCGGCACCATTTTGCTGGGAGTTCTTTGACGGTGCGAGGAAGTTTCCTTTTTCGCAGCTCAGTTCGCAGCAGTGTGCTTAGGTTGTTTGTTCTACCGGTATGTGCCGAGACCACTTTTTGACAGGGAACGAAGGATGCGGCAAAAGCACATCAGGCATCAGTGTGAGGTGTTTGGGGCCCTCCTGGGGTGTCCAAATCGCTTTGGCAGAAACTCAAACTCAAACCCCACACTGACGGGCCGGAACGTTCCCTTTGCCGCAAAACGAGGAAATCCGTGTACCCCAAAACCACACGGGTCACAAGCAGCCATGGTGTCCCAACAGCGACCCGTGGGGTCAGAATCTGCCTATCTGAAATGCGAGGGTATTTCTTTGGATCTCTTTTGACACGAATACAATATCCTGTGATTGAGCAATGTTGGCCGCCAGCCTTTTGGGCGAGAGAAACTGGATAAGGTTCACTCAATATGGACCAGATGAGCAGTTTTTCCCGGGTACTTGATTCAGGTAGACGTATGGAGGGTATATACTTATATGTACACATACAGTATATATATATATACACATACCATATATATATACATACATACCATATATATATATATATATTTATATATATATACACATACCATATATATATATACCCACGTACCATATATATATATACACATATACATACCATATATATATATATACACACATACCGTATATGTATGTATATGTGTATATATATATACACATACACATATGTTCGTGTGCACATCCTATCAGTTGAGGGTAGGTGAATTCCAAAGCTCCACCTCCCCAAAGAACGGCCACACCAAAGCTGACGAGA
Organism: Effrenium voratum; assembly: GCA_963377175.1. Taxonomy (NCBI): domain Eukaryota; class Dinophyceae; order Suessiales; family Symbiodiniaceae; genus Effrenium; species Effrenium voratum. The sequence goes on from CAUJNA010000289.1 coordinate 48,668, forward strand.
AATTGCGGCAGGTCCGTGCGGCGGAGATTGTGCCCTCCGAGGAGCATCTTGCAGGGATTTTCTCGGTTTTACTTTGTTCTTTCCTTGCCCAAAATGGGAAAAAGACGTCCATCTTTAAAAGGCATCCGCATTCGTGTTTTCCCGCTGGCCGTATTTCTTACTCTTTTTTGATTAGTTTTGGGAGAGTACACAGATTTCTCAGCCCAGCTGGAGGGTTTTTGGGTTGTTGTTTTGTGATTTTGCTGACCCAAAGGGCCCTTTTTCGCTCCATGAGTTCCGTTTCGGACTTCAGTCACTTCTGGGTCCGGCCCCATTTCAGTGGCACGCACAAAGATGGGACCTTTTTTGTCACCCCTAACGACCTGCGGACCCCGTGCAGTTTGGATCGGGTTCCTTGGCAGGGTTTGTCTCAAAGGACTCGCCACCTCCAAAATTCTTCGGCTTCCTCTTGGTTTTCCTTTGAAACCAACCAAGGAACCAAGCAAATTTCTCTCTCCAAAGAACCAATGCGCTTTCGAACAACTCCGGGTCTCTGAAAAAAAAGAAGGGGCATGTTTTACCGGAATCCTTTTTGGTTTCTCTCTCCAGTCGCAACCCCCCAGTTTCGGAACCCAACATCGGGTTGCGATCGTATCCGTGGCTTCAAGGCGGGGGGGTCGCCGCAAAACAAGAAAACGCTCCCCCTCCCCCTCCCGCCCCCATATAGGGCGGCGATCTTCGGGAGTCTGGCGGTGTCTAAGAAACCAGCTAGAGGAAATGTGAAGGGAACGTGGTTGCGTGGATGGTCATCACCATTATATGGCTATGGAATCCCTACAAACAAGGGGGGGTTGAGAACCCTAGAGTTCCTTGGGGTTCCCTTAGGGATTCCCTTGGACCGAGCTGAATCTTCACCAGGTTCCAGTTTTTGATTCTCCCAAGGTAGACTTAAGCCAAGGGAAGCCGCTCGGTGTACATCCACCTGTGAATCAAAACATGGGAATCCCGGCCCGTTGTTCAGGCGCTCCTGTTGGGATCCGACATGTTTTTTTGTTTGTTCCATGTTGATTCAACAGCCCTGGAACGGGAACCCTCCGGAACCCTCCCTGAAAGCTGCCCCAAACCAACCCAAAGCCTATCAGGGCCAAGACCCCTTGGCTTTCAGCTGTTGGGGAAGAATGATTTTCCTTGTGGTTTCTCTTTAAACCGCCAAAGAAGAGTGCCAGCAACCACGCGCGCACACACACACACATGGAGGTTCAACCTACTTGGCAGGTAGGTCACAAACATAGTTTACTATGAGTGGGACAGCAGGTTGTTTGTTTGGCTGGGTGGGTTGGTTGAGCCAGTTGTGTTGGTTTGTTTGGTTGGTTTGGTTTGTTGGGTTGGTTTGGTTGGTTTGGTTGGCTTGGTTAGTGTTTTTTGTTAAAGTAGATGGGTTTGGTTGGTTTTATTAGTTGGTTTGGTTGGTTCAAATAGTTGGCTTTGTTGGTTTAAATCGTTGGTTTGGTTGGTTTGAGTAATTGGTTTTGTTGGCTTGGCTGGCTTGGTTGGCTTGGCTGGTGTGACTTGGTTTGTTTTGTTTGCTTGTTTGTTTGTTTGCTTGTTTGTTTGCTTTTTTGTTTCTTTGTTTGTTTCTTTGTTTGTTTGTTTGTTTGTTTGTTTGTTTGTTTGGTTTGTTGGGGAGGTTTGACGAAATAGGTCTTTAGTCTACTTGCATCACGCAGCTTGACCATCCAAGTGTTTTCTGGGGATAAGCCAACGGACAGAGTGGAGGTCAACTAGCGGGTTTGGGGTTATTAAATCGAACAGGCCCCCTTTTGGTTTACCACCATGTCTAAGAAGCGACTGACTAAGGTTCAACATCCAAGTCTTGCGCATCCAAGTATTATAACCTAAGCGGCCGTGGGTCAAAATCCCGTACCCCAAAATGGTACCGTTGGTTTTGACCCACAGCCAACCCCGTGTGGGCTTTGAATTGGATCCAGTCGAGGAGTACCAGTTCGGGCACACGCTGCGCTTCCCCCGGGCGGTCAAACCCATTCGCGAAGACAAGGAGGGCCGCTTCGGTGGCTGAATCAGGGCTCCCGACTTTTTGACATCCCGACTTGGTGGACGCGTTCGCGTCTCCCAGCGGCGTCCCATGTCTTTAGGGGTTGTTTTGATCATAGCTTGGCGAAACAGAGGCCAAATCCCACCTGGACGTCAAGAATCACACGTGCCACAGGCTTCCAACTCAGCTTCATACCCTGTAGGCTTGCCCTTTTTTTGAGGGTACCTGTTCAAGGTTGGTTTGATGGTGAAACCAAAGGAATCCGACATCCACTTTCGAGGTTCCGATTATAAAGCAAACCAAAAAGGTTCAATCCGAAGGGAACACACGCCCTTTGCCTCGGACACGATGCGTATTTGGTGAATGATGCGCAGCTAAAGGTGTCCTTTTTAGGTTAACTTGGTTAGAAATAGATTCGTTCCACTTGTTTAGATTGGCATTGTTTCATCTACCAGTTTCTTTTTCTTTTTCCCAACAGGTTACCCATGGGCAATTTCTCTAGGTCCTGTACACAAACGGGAGTGTTCTGGGGGGGGGGCTTGCCAATACTAATAAGCCCAAGCCCAAAAAAGCTTGAATAGGTTGAAACAACAAAAGACTTGCAGTTTCAAGAACTTGGGAGGCCTTAGCCTCCTTAGGGAGGCGCGTGACATAAGGGTGTTTCTCAGAATTGCTGGACCCCTGAAATAGTTGCATTCCTTTTGGCTCCTCTGCAGAAACCATCGCAGGGGTCCGCCCTTTTGAGAAAAACATCTCCCGGGCAGAGTGCCATTTCTTTGACCGGTGAGGAGTGGAGCGACGCCAATACGGAGAAGGACAGAGAGTTTGTCCAGTCTGAGGTCGGACCGAAGACTTAGGTTCCAATGAAGGGCATGGTTTGAATGGTTGTAGCTCAAAGGTTATAAAGAAGTGGTTTGCTTGAATCGTTCGAGCATCCGGTTTTCCGGCATTAAAATGTTTCTAGCTTGAAGGTGTTTTTTTTTTGGGGGTTCGCTGAAATCCGCTTTCGCCTTGCCAGTTTCCCGGGTGAACCGCCACGCGTGAAGTTCCTCGCCGGGGGTAACTCTCCTGAGACTTGCTTGAGCCGTGGAAGGCCAGTGCCGAAGAGGTGAAGTGGAGGCCCCTTCGAGAGGCCAAGGAAAAACGGAAGGAAGTCTGTTGGGGTGCCAAGGAAAAACGGGAGGAAGTCTTTTGGGGTGTCTTTTGGGGTGTCTTTACTCTGGAAGGAAGCCTTTTGGGGTGTCTTTCGGCATCATTCTGGCGTTTGGATGTCGACTTCTAGCCCGTTGCTCGGTTCGCAGGGATAGAAAGGGGGGGGTTCAAAACGGGGTGTGTGATCCAAAGGAAGAGAACCATTCTGGATTTTGGTCCGAACACAACCACCCGAGTACCCGATTCCCGAGAGAACGAATAAAGGAGACAAGCCGAAGGCTTGAGAATGCAGCAACTCACTTCCTGAGTTCTTGGACTTGAGTCATTTGTTTGGTTGGTTGCCATATTAGTGGCTTACACGAAACAGTTCGGTTCTCTGTTTTTTTTTGCCAAGCCACTCAGGAAGTGAGACAAGGAGCGCTGGGGTTTCCCTTGATATTTTTCAAGCGAAGTATCGGAAATCGTGTCTCTTTTGGAGTTGGTGCCCTTTTCGGGGTGGCTTTTTAAAGAAGACCCAAGAGAAAGACCCACCTTTTAGGGGTCCCCTTTCCTCTAAAGAGACGCACCCAAGTTGGTGCCCCTCTTTTCCTTGTAGTCTTGGAGACTTAGCTTTTCGACCTTTTGCCTTGTTGGTTTGCCATTGTTTTTGTTTCCCGCAAGTCGGCGACTTGTTACATGGCTTTGGGCAAGGAAGCGTACTTCCGACAGCATATCTGACCGGGACCTCAAATGCCTGGTTTCCTGCTGGCTTCCCAGTGAAATCATAAAATAAAACGCTTGCTAGCTCTCAGCATGAGGGAAGAATGACCCCGAGATACAGTAAACCATTCCTAAGACACCCTGGTTTCTGATGATTCCCCAACGTAAATACCATCAAGCGTCGTGGTTTCAACCATGGTTTCATTTCGTTCTGCGAACGGATTTCGCAACCAAAACCGGTGCATTCAACCCGGAAACCCGGGTCATTCCATAGCAAGAAAGGCGGCAGCTGGATGTCCTTAAACCTTTCACACCCATTGGTGCTGTGGATGGTTACAAATTCATCAAACCGCACCAGTTGAAATTTGATTGGAAGGGGTTTCATCCATCCCTGGTGCAGGATCGCGTCCATCAGTATGTCAGAGCATTCATGCCGTTTCTCATTCCCTGCCTATCGAAGCAGCGAGTTTGGTTGCCAGTTAACATGGACTGCAGATATTCTTCAAACAGGAGCCCTGGTGAATAGCTGCAAAATTTTGGGAAGCCCCACAAGGAAACACTATTTCACATCCCCTTTTGCCTCAACAGGGACATGATTTCCCATGATGTCCTTGTCAAACTCACATCCGCAAAAGATTCTCCCCTGCGGATTTGAAAGGGGGTTGGTGAAATCGTTTTTGCCTTGATCACAAGTATTACCTTAGAAACCATCCTTGGAAACGACCTCCTTGGAAATGGCCGTGAGTCAACACCAATGGTACCATTGTGGGGTAGGTGCACCACCCATTTTACTCTATTTTAGTGGTTGGATTGGGATGTTCACTGGGGGCTAACCGATTTGGGTTTTGACCCATGGCCATATGGCTCCAGGTTCACCCCCCTATTCATAACCTATGGCTCCATTTGGGTTTTGACCCATGGCCCAAAGAGTTTCCTCAACGACCTCCGAACAAACGCCGCGTTCAGGACCTCCGGGAGTTCTTGGTGGACGGCGCCCGCAACGCCCTGAGCAAGCGGGGCCGCGCCAAGGCGCGATCGAATGGATCCAATGCCGGAAGAACGGACCAAGGGTCGAGGGAGAAGGGGGCTGGACCAAAGTTGGGGTGTCCCCTTTTTTTTCAGGGACCCCCCCCCCCCAATTTTGGGTGTCTTGTGTACGGACGTTCCACCCCCAAAATGGTTGGTTTCCATTTGTTGAAGCAGCCAAGAGTCTGGGAAACAGTTTGTTAGGGTTCAAAGATGCTATGCCAATCCACCTACCCACCTATACCCAACCAAACTACCCCAGGGGCCCAACCCACTTATCCCATATTTCAGGTTCTTGTTTTTATGTTTCTGTTTCTTACTTGTACATATATATATATATATATATGCACCTAGGTATACGCGAATCATAGCGGTCTCACGAAAAGCGCCGGCGTGAACTGCCAATGGTGGCGGTTCCTCTGGCAAGGAACTTGACGATAACTTGCAACAACACATACTGTGGATGGAAGAATTCCATTTCGCACCACCGTTCAGAAACCCTGGAGCCATGATTCCCCTGTAAATACCAACAAACCATTATTTCAACCATGGTTTCTAAGTGGTGCAGGATCTCGTCCATCCACAGTAGGTGTCCCTTTTGTTTGCTTTGGTTAGACAATCCCAAAAGGACGCCTATTTTTGCAACATACTATTATTTTGAGGAAGACGAAAAGGAGGGCAACCCAAATTCCAAGCAACGGCAAAAACAGGATGAGACAGCGAGCGGCCCCCGGATTTTGGCCGCAACTCAAATTTCCGGGGTACGATCTGGATGCTGCCGCTGCTCTGGTGGATCCGCCCTGGGTATCAAGGAGCACTAAACAAGAATAGCACAAGCAAGATCATTAGGGAATCTAAACTGGGACGCTTGTAGGATATCAAAAGAGTACAATGAAAGAGTGCAACAGGCAACGCCACACTGAGCACCCAATCAGGGCTTAAGGGGTTGATCCCTCATTTCAGCTAATTTTCAGCCCCCCATATAAAGGGAAACATGGGGTAAAAAGGACACCAAGTATGCGAAACTTGGGAGCTCAAAGGGGTGAAAGTAGATGGCATAATTCCCTTCATGCTGGTAAGTACTGAGTTGGATGTGTGCCATCTACTTTCACTCAGCTCTAGTTTCCGCCTTTTGGCGAGGGAACAGCCCGTGAACCAAAGAGGGGCACGGCCAAACGGACCGTGCAGAGCCTTTCTTTGAGGGGGGCAGGTGGAGGTGCGAAGCGAGGGCGAGGACACAGACGAGGCTGCAGGCGCGGTTGGGCTTTCCCTTGCCGCGAAGCAAGAGGGACACCGACTATTACATAGGGCCCCCCCCCTCTGTTGAGTGGAGGGTCAAGAGTAGGTACCGATCGCCGCTTTGACTTGTTTCTGCCCTTGAGGGTTTTAGAGTCCTTCAGGCCTTTCAGGCCGTTCAGGGAGCACTCCCGATTCCACCCTTGGTAAGTTACGGAAGGCGGGGCAACGTAGATGGCATGGTTCCCCAATTTTTGGCTTGGCCACCCCCTTTGCTTCCCTGAATAAAGGGATTCTCTGATACAAAGGGACCATTCTGACTATCCAAGAATTAAATAATGAAGGCCCGGGCATTTATTTTTCTTCCCCCTCTAGTGGGGATTTAGAGGTGCAAGTAGCTTCTTTCACTGTCCTGGATTCATGTGATCTTTTTCATTACTCGGCGGTTCTCAGCCATGCTCTCGGATTGATTGGTTTATGACAGAACACGTTTCACTTTCAGCAAGGAATAGACGAACCAAGTTTGGCTTCAATCAGGTATTCCCCTACACTTTAAGATGGAACCAACAAAAATAATCACCATTTCTAGAGGAAACGCCTTTTGGGAGACCCCCTGTTGCGTTCCATATTAATTTTAGGGAGTTCTTTTTCAACCAGCAAAAAAGTCTGGCGCAGCAACAGCAGACCAGCGCAATGGTTTGGGGATCAACGCACCGGTAAGTCGAGTGTTCCTGTTGTGATACCTTTGGTAGTTCCACCCAAAACTGGTTTTCCGGAAGTACAGCCAGAAGAATGGAAGTTTGGTCTCCTCCATTTGCTGTACCTTTTCAACCAGCAATCAGTCCGGAGCATACTCGGCGGCCGATTTCTATTGGTGAATGTGGTTAGCCTAGGGTGAAAACCTTCTTCAATACCCCACTCCGCAACAGAAAGGGGTCCAGTTCAAAGGGTGCCCGGGTTGCCCCCTCCCAGAGAGAAGGCATTTCTGGAATACCCGGAAGGTCCCAGGCGCCCATGCAAAGGGAGCGATAGGTAGGGGATGGCCAAGACCGAGAACCAGTTTTGGGGATTTTCCAGGAAACCATGGGAGGGATGTTTTTTCTTGCGTCTTGCGTAAATTCTCATGCCCTGCGTATCAAACCAGCAGGAAACGGCTTTCTTGGAAGACCATTCTAGGCTCACAGCTTTCTGGGAAGACCATTCTAGGCGCACTTCCCGAGTGAGCTTCTTATTTACCACCATGCTCAAATCCCAAAGAACCCAAAAAAGAGCAAAACAAGCCCGAAATGGACCTCCCCCCCCAATTTGTTGGTTGGGTTTCCTAGGTTCCCGAAAAAGAAGCCACCGCCCACGGGCCTTTTCCACAACGGAGAAAGCCGCCGCGCCGCGCGGGTCGCGAGGCCCGTCCCCCGCGAAGGCGCGGAAGGTGGCCATCCGCCGGGGCCGCTCCTTCGGGGCCCGGGGCCCCGGCTGGGTCACGGCGGCGGTGCGGCGGATAACGCGCGGAGCGGACGTAGGGGTGTCCACCGGAAGGGGGGGGGAAGAAAGGGATTAAATCCGGGGGGGGGGGGGGTGAAAAGAACATCGACTTCAAGAGGGTGGAAAGTAAAGCAACAAGTCCGAGTGGGGTGGATGTTTGAATTGGAACTTATCCTGACGGCAAAGGGTCGAACAAGACCTGCCCCCCAAAAGGAAAGCACAAGAGTGGTCGGTTTTTCAGCGGCAACACGTGTAGCATTCTTGGGGATTGAGGCTGCTGAGAGGTCGCTTTTGGTATGGAACTGATACGAAAATTCATCAAGGCACATTGATCCTGTTCAGGTTCACGGATCCGAGTCTGAAGGCCTGTTTAGCTGATGATGTAAAATGAATATTTGTGTCATATAGTAACATGATCATTTTATGATTTTATGTCTCGTTTTGATGCAGTGCTCTGGGTATACTGATGGACGAAATCCATTTCGCACCACCGTTCAGAAACCCTGGTTTCTGATGCTTCTCCTGTAAATAACCATCAAACGGTTTCATTTCCATGGTTTCATGAATCTGGGATTTCGCAACCATCCACAGTTACCAATAGTTTACTAGACTCGATTTCTTGGAAGTGCCCGGCCACCCCGTTCTTTTTTTTTTTGCCGCCGTAGCCGTTCATAGTATCTCTGGGACTGGTCCTTACGACTTCCCCGGCGTCGGGTCGCGAATCGAAGCGTCTCGAGCGAGTCTCGGGTCACGAGGTGCTGGAGGGCTTCCGGCCTGCAGACACCGGCCAGGCCGGCCACCGAGAAGGGCGAACGATGGACTCGTTGGATTCCCAAACCCAAACTCACATGGACCCCCCCCAAAAGAAAAAATCTGAGAGAACGGCTGTGGATGGTGGCGAACTCCGGACTCGCACAATTGTTGAAACCATGTGAAATAGTTGTTTGTTGGTATTTGGCAGGGGATTCACCATTTCCAGGGTTTCTGAACGGTGGTGCGAAATGGACTTCGTCCGTCCGCAGTATGACACACATTTTTTTCAGTGTACCCCAGACTTGGTCTAAGATTTGCCCAGAGCACTGATGCAAGAAAGCTTTTCACAGACTGGTCGAGGAGGATGGTGCATTGCGACGAGGATGATGATGTCAGCTACTCACGCTGTGCACGGTGAATCTGAGTCATATACTGTATTATATCGTACTCACCAAAGTCGATTTCGAGGTGCTTTAAGGATGGGACGATGCCAGATACACTTACAAAGGCAGCTGCCCTCCTCCATAATCACATGGCCACGTCCCCCCCCCCTCAACAAGAAAAGGCATTTTCTTTGTGGGTTCTATGTTCACCTGCAGGGGAGTGCCTTCGGCCTCACGTTCTCAGTCCACTCAGGAAGTGAAAAAAAGGGCCTCCCCCAAAGAGGAGATTCCTCTAAGCAATGGTAGTTGTTCGGGTTCCATGTTTCCAGCGGGAGTGCAACATGGAACCCAAGAGGATCCTGATCTTTCCAAGAATATCCTTTTGTGCTACCGAGGTCTTGTTTAAGGTTCCATGACAAAAATCAAAGGCAAGGGCCTTGGGTCTATCTTTTTTTGAGGGTACCCTTTTCTTGTTGTTAGGGACACCAAAAGGAAAGCCAACCTGGGGATGGGGAGTCTCCGAAAAGGAAAAAGACACCCAAATGATGACACATTTTTTTGGGGGGTACTCAAAGAAGCCAATCCATGTAGAGAAATACTTGTTTTGGATCCTCCCTTCCCAACTCGTCTGTTGGAGTTCCGTGGGTGCCTGTCCCAACGTGAGAGACCACCAGCTTCAAAGGCAAAGGAATTCTGAGAACCCACATGTGGCTGCCAGATTCTGAACATCTTTTTTGGTGTCCCAGATTGGGCCAAACGAGCCCATTGAACTGTCCAAGGCTCACCCCTCCCTAAGAATCCATAAAGTTCCCCCAGGTGTCTTGCCCGAAAATTTTTGAACAGAAGGATGCCAGCATCGGGAGTGAACTTCTTTCATGGTCAACTTGCAGAGTTCGGAATTGGATTCAAAGGCAACGATTTGCCATCTTAAGGCGATCTTGACTTTCCAAGTTTGCTGAGGGGAGTGGTCACTTCTGCTACTGCTAGACTTTGTTGGCAAAACGCGAATGGGCATGTGTCAAAAAAGGCCCCCCACCCCATTGTTTTTGTTGCCTTTTGGCCTTCCTTTAAACCAACCCAGCAAATGGTACCTTAAAGCACACACACACACACACCCAAATGGGTGTCTTTTTTCAAGGGAACCCTATTTGGGTTTTTGAAGGGACACCAAACTGAAAGCCCACCATATTTTGTCGGTCCCTTAATTTAAGACACCGCCACATACGAGTCGCCGACAGTTTCTTTTGGTCTCTCTCTCTCTCTCTCGCTCTCTCTCTCTCTCTCTCTGTCTCTCTCGGCGACTGCCATATGTTCCCTTTACGCTCAATCATTTCAGTTTCATGGCGATTCAAGCGTTGTTTTTTGTGGTTGTACTTTTTTTTCTTTCTCCAAAAGCCCAAAAGAATGAGAAATTCAATGGCCCATCTACATTTTGACATCATGTTTCACTTTGAAGTGTATTAGTTATCGGCCAGATTCGATTAGCTTCCGTTGGGGTCCTTTGCTGCTCCAGCGTGGAAACACCAACCCAGCACTCCTGGTGCTGCGCAGGTTGTTTCAGACGTTCGATCAAGAGGTTCCGCGCGCAACCAAACATTTCGTTGGCACCCTTCCGCCACCCCTTGAGATCTTGGTGATCGGTTTGGGTTAGCTTGGTGCTGATTGAGCCTAATGTCAACCCCATTCGCAAACCCAAGACCTGGCCTCAACCTTCGGTGGAAGGGCTGGGGGATTCATGTCCACCAACCGCTCAGCTGGTTCCCTATGAAAGCTCATTGCCAGTCGCTTCGGAGGTGCCTGTCGCGTCCCAACTCCTCAAAGGCGTGGGTCCAAATTTGGGAGCTTGGGGCCCGATGCCGGCTCCAGTTGTAAGTGATAGCCAGACCGCAGGTTTGGCTCTCTTTTCCCTACGGCAACATATTTTTGGGAGTTGCAACCTTGAACTGTTTGAGGAAAGTGATTAGCCTACCATTCATGCTGCAAGGGCGCCTGACTGGTGGGTCTCGGGATCATTTTCCTCACGGATGGCTACAGTTGGGGGAGTGGCTAGGCGCAATATCCCCATGAAGGTCATGCCTTACCTGGAATTGTGCTATTTTGCCCTGGTGTAACCTTGGACAGGGTGTAGCAGTCATCAAGTGGTATGGGTTTTCGGTGTCCTTTCTGGCTTGCCTTCAAGACAGCCCCTAACCCAGGCGTGCGTTTGCGGCTTGACTCCGCAGTTGGCTGTGGCGCACCCGGACAATGAGAACAACTATTAAACTCTGCGGAACCCCAGCGGTTTGATTTTGAGCCACGCCTAGTTTTCTGACAAACCCGCGTAAATATGTTGTTTGGACAGCTCAAGTTGAGCCGGGTCCCCGGATAGTAAGACCCAGGCTAGTTTTTAGGCACAACCTACTGCAATGAATTCATTTTTGTTTGGGGCAGGGTTTCCCTTGCAATGGGAGACATTTGGGCAGGCTGACGACTACTCGGTGCAAATGGGTGTGTCTATAAATGGGGAACCCCCACCCCCCCTCTTAAAAAGGTGGTCTTCTCGATCCAGGGTGAACACAAAGCTCCGGCGGTATCCCCACAAGCGTGAGGCGCATTTGCGCACGTTTCGCTTCAAGGGAAGCTCAAGTTGGCCCACACCGGTTGCCATGTTTGCGTCGGGCGACATGGACAAGCAGTTGGCGGCGGAACTGGGTCGAATCACCTGCCAACACCTGCGCCATGCACTGTGAGCTTCGCGATAGAGCGACACCAAACGGGCACTCTCAAAAAAGATGCTCGAATAATATGCACTGGGAATTTCTCAAAACTGAAATTCTAGGATAGCCAAAAGAACGCCAAGCAATTTTGGGAGCGATCCCTATTTATTTTGATTAAGGGGAGGGGGGGGGGATGTGAAAGTTTTGTCATTTCAGTCAAGTCAGTATTCATTGTGCTCCCTGACAGGATAGGACTTGAGGGGAGCTTTGTCGCCTCAGTTTAGTTAGACATGGGGATGCAAACCTAGCCCATACCTCCCTGGCTTGACCTTGACCTTTCCGTTCCCTTCCTGTTGAAAACTCAACGACTTTCAAAACCATGCTGGCGCGGCCCAGGGTGTTGGAATGGTTCAGGGTGGGAACGAACCTAGGGATTCCCTTAAAGGAAAACACAAGGGATGGCTTAGGGGGGTGATTCCCTCATTCCCTTCTGAGAACCGGCAAGCCCCCCTTTGAGTTTCCGAGCTGAAAGAGGGCACCGAACCTAAACGAGACCTACAGATCTCAAGGTGCGGAGGTCTTTGTCGTGAATGGCGACGCCCAGTACAGCAAGGCGGCGCCGGCTTTCTCCAGTTGGCTTTGTCTCAGAATGATGGTGCCCCTAAAACAGGTGTCTTTTTTGCTTCCCCCGGAAGAAAAAAAAAGGGAAAAAAACAATCCAAACGCGGTTCCCTCAAACGACGCTCATTTGTCTGCCTTTGTGGGTAAAACGAGCTGGGGGTTCTTCACGAGCTACTTTTCGTCTCCTCGCGGGTTTGGCTTAGGGGAAAGGTGACTTGTGCTGCTTGAAACACGCTTTTCTACCGTTCGGCTTGAGCATATTTTTGATTTGGCTTGTCACTTTCCACATTTTCCCTTTGGCGGTTGGTCATCGGACGCCCTTTGTGGGAGAAGTTCATTCAGTTGGCGGGGTCTCGGAGTCGGATTTGATCCTACGGATTGACATACCACTTGGATGTTCAACCTTCTCAGCAATTGCCAATTGCGTTAGAACCAGTTGGTTACAAGTGAACAAACAGCAGTTGGTTGACTTTCAGGGTTGACCTCCGATACTGTCAAAGCTGATCACACCCTGTGTTTTCCTTTCGTTTCCCTTTGTGAACCACATGTCTACCCCAGGTACACCCAACAAACCCCTTGAGGCATGTTGCCAACTAACGCCTTACCACATGTACTCACAAAGCCTGAAGGGTAAGCTGTGGTACAAAACATGGGGTTTTTCTTCACACCTGGCACCAAATCAAGTTTACTACGTGCATCAGTTTGTTCACATTTGAGTCCTGAGCATGGCTTTTTTGGAGCTTTGTAAACACCACCCTGATTAATCAATCACTTGGGGGTTCTTAGCCACGGGTCGACTTTAGACCATATGGGTAGGTTATTTTTTTTTTGTCGGGTCCCGACCGTTCTTTTGCTGAGGTTTTCAAGGGACACCAAAACGGGTTCCGCCCTTTTGCGGGGGACCAAAAACAGACCAGCCGGGGTCCCTCCAGGCAGATCTGGAAGCCTACATCGTCCGGCACGGCGGGCGCAATGTACAGCCCGGGCACTCATTGATCAGGTCAGTGTGTAACTTCCTTCGACTTGCCTCCTTTTTGTGAGTTTTCTAGGGCTTGACTCACGCCCGCCCTGGGCCGCTGGAGTATCACTTTTTGGGAAGGCCATTCAGGGGGCAAACTAAAAACAATGTTTGGACTTCTTTTCGGTAGTTTTCTAGGGGCTAGTTTCTTGTGAACTGGTCCATTCTTTTCGCCCTCGTGCTTTCAAAACCAACCAATTTCTTTTTTCTCCGGGTTTCCGCAAGGTTTCTAAGAAGACTCCCTGGAAAGCACAGGGAAGGTCGCCCTAGAGGCCCTAGAAGCTTCTGAGCTCGGGTCACTTTTTGGGAACGAGTCATTCAGGGGGCCTCGGGTCTCCGTTGGCTTCTTTTCGGTCTTCGGCTTCCTTTCCTGAAGCCTCAAGTTGGCGAAACTCAGCCGAACTCTGCCGTCTTTCTTCGGGTGTCCCGCCTTTGTTGGGGTGGGTTTTGAAGGGAAACCAAGAGGAACAAGTCAAAGCCAAGTGTTTTTTTCTTTTTTCTTTTTTTTTATTCGAGTCTTGCTGGTTATATATGGTCTTCATTGGAATTTTCTAGCTGTACCCCTATGCCCAAGTTTGTTTCGCTCTTCCCGGCCTGAATTTCGATGCTCCGGGTCGACTCCGTGAATGGACGGAATTTTGTGGGCAAAAGACAAACACATTCCAGGGATGCCCCAATTTGAACCTTTTTGTGACGTGAAAACGGGGAACACGCAGGACCCTTCTTGTTCCAACCCTCGTTAATACTGTGGATATAGACGAAATCCATTTCGCACCGCCTAAGAAGCCATGGTTGAAACCTTTGCTTGTTGGTATGTATATTGGAATCATCATAATGTTCACCCCGGATTAATAAACCCCTGGTTGATTAACAGGGGTTGGTGTCCCCTTTTAGTGGTTGGATTCAGACCACTTTTGGAGGGAACACCCCCCAAAATTTAATGGGACGGGCTAAACAAATCCGGGGTGAACCTTAAACCAGGTTTCTGAACGGGTGCGAACTGGATCTCGCAAGAATCCGGCAGTTGTACGGGCCGATGAAATCGATCTCGAGTTCGCCTGGGCAGGTTGGTTGGCGACCCATGGTGAAGGTTTAATATTTTTTGTAGGGGCACGTGTGAGTGATCCAGGGGTTCCTTCATTTCTCACTTGTTGGACCAAAAGTGGCACTTCCACTGGAAACCACCCAGCTGAAAATTGATCAACTCTTGAGGTGGACATCTAGTGACCCCTGGTATCAACAGCAGCTTCCTGTGATCGTTGCTTCAGTTTTTTTCTTTTTTTTTCCTGGAAAGCTCATCCCCCTGTTTGCTTTTCCCAGTGCCGCCTTTGTTTCCAGCCTTTCCGTTCGAAGGTGTGGGTTTATCTCAAACTTAGGGGCAGGGGGCCCGCAAAATGACCCTTTCCTTTTGGTTTCCCTTCCCTTTAAAGCCGACGAGCGAGCTGGTGCTTCTCTCGCGAGCAAGTTTGTTTGCTTTGGCCCACAGCATGTTGGTCAAGTGGTCCCACGGGGGAGAGCAAGCCGTTCCCGTTTTTTTTTGGGGGGGGATCTCCTGTGTACCTCCTGATTCCTGGTTTATGGACAAGGGTTTGGGGTTGCCATATCCCTAGTTCGGCCATCCTTGGGTGTTCTTTTCCCCAAGTTAGTAAGTTGTAACGGCAAGCGTTCGGATAGAACCCACTTAGACAATTCCCCCATGAATGTGGGGTTGACCTTGTTCGGGGGGTCAACCCCTGCTTATTAATAGGGGTGTCCCTGGTTTTAGTGTGGATTCATCGCTCTTGGAGGGCCCCCACCCCCATATTGATGAACAGGGGTTGATTCATTTGGGGTCCACATTAGCTTGGCGAGTCGATCCAAGTAGGGAGAGCAGGAGGTTTAGGTGCACTTCCCCCGGCAGATGATTCTGAGGATGGTCACGGACCCCGTTCAGCGAACGCATTCACGCCCAGCAAAAGGGGATGGGTCTAATGTCGGCCCGTGGTTTCTGACCCGTGCCTAGTTATGGGATGTGGGTCAAAAATAGGTACCTAAAATGGAACCCTGGTAAATGGAACCAAAGACTAAAACCTGCGGTCCCCTGGTGGTTTGATTTCGACCCATACCCTTATGAATCAGGTTCTGGGAGAAGTGACCAATCACCGGACCCCAGAGAAAACATGGACCTTGCAGCCGTTCTTTCTTTTTGGTTTCCCTTCAAAATTTCAGCAAAAGGGTGGGTCTAGTGTCATGAGGAGTGGACCCCAGAGAAAAAAATGGACCCTGCAGCCGATCTGCAGATCGAGACAGGAACTTTTTGCGGGGACGGACCTCCTTGGTGGTGGCGGCCTCGCGGGGGGCGCCCAGGCGAAGTCGCCACAACCAGTTCTGAGGGTTCCTCAAGGGTCTGTGAATTTGGGGGTCTCAAAGTAGTGACTCACTCCCGGAGTTCCTGGACTTTAATTTTGTTGGGAAGACCATTCTAAGTGGTAAAGCACAGTTCAGACTTTTTGGCCCATCCACTCAGCAAGAGAGGGCATCAGACCCGCCCAAAAATGGCTAATTTCCTGTTGGTTTTCCGTTTAACCAGCCCCAAAAGTGTGCCCACAACAAAAAAGCACACCCCCTTACAATTGCCCAGATTGTTGCAGCTTGAACCCCGGACCCCTTTTGGCCGGCTGAAAACATGGCAGGCGCCGATCCCCTAAGTATTGTACTGAGTTACTGGGGTCTCCTCCAAACTGGCGCCGTAGACTAGTTATGATTGCTACATGCTGAACGAACTTGTTTTATGAAGAACTGACTCGGGCCAACATCCTACGGAGCCCCAGTTTACTCCCTGATTGCAATCCCTTGGATGTTCCTTGCCTGCGACAGGCAAGTAGGTAATTTCACCAGAAGTCAACCAAGCAACCTGTTGTCACCCACACATAGTTTCAGGTTGTGACCAATTTGCCTAGCAGGTGTCAACTTGCCGGCTTCCCTTTGCTGAATCGGCGGCTTGCAGCTCTCCCTTGTTTTAGAGCGATATGCTCATCACCGAATTGTTTGGGTGGCAGTAGCATCGTGCAACGATTCCAGCAGCCGCGACAAGAGTCGTTGCAACCTGTTTGTCGACATTATTTTTCTTCACTGTTGTCGGCCATGTTTTTAGGATTTTGGATTCTGTTCATTCTACGGGCTACCATACCAAGAGTTGGACAGGTTTCCAGTTTATCCTTTAATTTGGGTTCAGTTTTCGAGTTGCCGGTTTTCTGTTCTGCTGTAGAGTTTTTCCAGTCCCTTTCCCCTTTTCTTTCCCCCCCAGCCCTCAGGGTTTTCCTCGGTTTATTTTACATATCTATATCTATATATACATACAGTGTGTATATATTACGCGCACAACTCTTGTTGGTTGGGCTTTCCGATCTTTTGTTTTCGATTGCTCCGCCTTGTGGCAAGTTGGATCCAACAAACACAGATCGATTTCTGTTTTGCCTGCAAACCGCGATGCTTGCAAGCATTCCCGTAGCTGAATTATCCGGGCTTTCATCGGGTTTTGATGCAGAACGCAGCATACATATGCTACCAGCCCCTACGGCATACCACTCTCCGCATTTCTCCCTTTGCTTGGAGTGGGACACATCACTGTGCTTTGAGGCTTTCAGGGGAGTAGTCCGGGGGAACAGCAGACATACATACGTACATAACAGCATGCATACATACACGCATGCATAACTGCATGCATACATATCTACACGGCATAGATTACGTAGAGTACATGCACTACATATATTGCGTACATTACATACATTACATTACACTACATGACATGGGATTGCATTGCATTACTTCACATTATACCACATTATATAACATCACATTACATTACGCAAAGTCACATCACATTGCACTACGTTACATTGCATCACATTACGTTCCATTACACCACATTACATCACATTACATCACATGACATCACATTGCATTGCCTTGCATTACATTACATTGTATTGCATTGCATTACATCACAATACATTTACATTACATTACATTACCTGCATTACACACACAAACACTACATACATTGCAGAGATACATCAGATACATACTTACATACATTATACACCCATACACATACACATATACGTACACGTGCACATACACAACGCACACATACACGTACACGTGCACATACATGCATGCATACATACAATATATTTCATGGCACCTGCCTTGAGTGATCTTTCCTCAGGCTGTCGGATCTCCGCACTCAGAACCTGGCCAAGACGGCCATGGTGGACATTGTCCTGCGACCTCATGAACCCCTAAGGGGTGCTGTGGATGGTTGCGAAATCCGGACTCGATTTCTTTTTTGGTTGATGAAACCATGGTGGACACCATTTGTTTGTTGGTCTTTACAGAGGAATCATCACATTCCAGCGTTTCTTAGGTGGTGCAGGATTTCGTCCATCCACAGTATGGGGGTCTATCCTAGTAGGCCGTACTTGGATGGTTGGCCAGGTCAGCAAGGGGCTAGCCACCTGGGCAAGGTTAACCCCACTTAGGGGGGACTTGTAAGTGGGGTTGTTACCTAGGTTGCCAACAACTTACCAACTTTGAGACACATCCAAGTATTCAGGGGGTTACTAAGGGAGAGCCCCCCCCGTTCCCGTAGCCCACCCTGAGGGGTCCACGACGCCCCGGTTTCGCCGGTGTCACGGTTCTGGATGTTCCGCTTGAAATCAACGACCAACAGCTGGGCGTTCCATGGGAAATCGGCTTTCTGGGTCTGGGTTTCACATTGGACAAGAGAACACCAAGGATGGAGGAGACCCTATGAATACCGTCCTTTTCGGATTCACCTTTTCGGAGTCACCTTTCCGGGGCCCTCGGCAAGCATGCACGTAGCTACCTAGTTTTGCAAACATGGCCAAAGGTCAGCAAATCCCTGTCCCTCCTTTGCTATGGGCTTACACTTGCCTGAAACATGTCACACCTCCCCCCCCTTTTCTTGGTCCCAGCCATCTTTCTTTGTTTTTTTGGGGGGTTTTGTGGTAGTTTCCATTTAACCTACAGGTTAAACTGTTGGCAGGGGATCTCGAAATCTGGCGGAAGCTCTGTACATGCCTGGAGGACCCTTTGATACACAAAAAAGTGCTCCAGACAGTTTTTGGCATTCGAGCTTTTTTTTCTGCTCAAATCCAATTCGAGCACTTTTTGAGGTTGCCTAGATGCTTGGTGAAGTGCCCGAGAGAAAACGAACCCGCAACTCGAGCGCAATTTCCCGCTACTCGGGCGCAATTTTCAGCAAACCGGGCGCAATTCCAAAAAGTGTGCAAAGCCAAAGCTCCGCCCCGCAATCTGTGCATTTGCATGTGTTTGATTTTACCATTTCTCGCGCACTTATTTGCCACGAAAGCTCGAGCAACCATTTGTGTATCAATGGGTCCTGCAGATGGCTACGAATTGTACTAACGAACCCCTCCACCAATCACTTGACATGGATCCCCACCTAAATGGGTCTAGTTCAAAAAAAAAACGACCAGGGACCGCAGGCTTTAGTCTTTGGCAAGCCATTTCCCAGGGCGCTTGCCATTTTCGGGATTCGCATTTTTGACAACCACAGCCAATTGATGTCCACAGGGTCCCAATTGAGACCCATGTCCGAACCCGGGCAGGTACACATACCTTTTTGAGTGCGAGACTGGCGGCAAGATGCTTCCATTGAAGCGTCGGGCCTAGAGAAGCGCGCGAAGTGGCCGAGATGAAGCACATGAACCTGACAAAAACCCAGTCCCTTTGAAAGGAACATGCTCTAAACCACGCCAAACGTCGAACGGTTCTATGTTACTTGGTGGGAGGGTATGCCAAAAAAAAGAGGGGTCTTTTGACCTGTCGGTTTTTAGGTCACAGGTAACCTGAGAAACGGACACCTGGACACCGATAGGAGTGGGGGCGGAGGTCCTTAACAGTGACCCCCCCAGGAATAAGGGGGTGAAACCTGATGGTTCCCATTGCACCTTAGATTGACATAGAGCCCAGAAAACACTCATGTTAAGAGGGACTTTTGGCTAATTGACCAGCAAGTTGAGGAGTTTTGCATTGTGGGAAAACTGGGGTTCCAGGTTGGGTCTCGCCCATGTTTCCGAACAAAAGGCCGCGGCACATGCTGGCGACGAGCCCCGAGACGAAGGCGAAGCGGCGAAGCGAGGGAGAAGTGGCTCACTGCTCCAAAGCGAAGAAATCGGAGCTGAACTGACCAAAACGGAACGGGGCAAAGCACTTGCTCTCCTTTTGGGACGGGGAGACAAAATACTCAGTTGTTCAAAGCCGACCTTTTGACCTTTTGGTTTTCCCATTTTGGTCCATATTTAGTCATGACCCCAAAAGGTTAACCTCTTGGTTCCAGGGTCTTTGGGCAACTGAGAATATCTTTAGTCCTCCCAGGTGCGATCGATTTGCTTTTGTTTCTGACCAAAACGGTTTTCCTACGTAAAGGGGTGATCGATTCAGTATGTGAGGTAAGTGGTAAGCTTGGTGAGATACCCATAAGGGCAACATTCGTCATGGCCCCAACAGGTGATCACCTGAATCTGGGTCTCGGGTGTGGTTCTTGAGTCATGGCATGGCACCTCTTGGGGCTGGGTTTGGAAGGACACCAAAGGGCAAACCTTCATTTGTGGGCTCCTCTAATGTTGAGGGTGTTCCCCTCCAAAAGTGAGAAATCCCTACTAAAGCCGGGGACACCCCCATATCAATAAACATTTTTTTGTAAAATAAATAAATAAAATCCGGGGTCAACATTACTGTGGACGAACAATCTAGCACCGCCATGGCCGAAACCATAACGTTTGTTGGTATTTACAGGGCACACCCGATCATGACGATTCGATTTTGCAATTGAAGTACTCTGCAGCCGCAGTCTAATGATTCAAGCCTTTGTAGTACCTTCGGAGCATTTGGCCACAAAAGCCGATTCAGGTCTTTGAATCAGGGTCACTGTTCCCTTAAATGGGAGCACCATGACATGTGACCCATCTGGCTCGTCAAACTCTCGCTGCATGAGAACAAGCTATTTTAATGGGTTTCCCGGTTTCCCCTTTAACACCTAACCTGGAGTCTCCTCCAAGTATATATATATATATGTATATATATATACATTAACCTGGAGTCTCCTCCAACCATATGTATATTTTCAATTTTAGGTCAGACTGAATATGGAGCACAGTCAGAGCACATTGATTTGGCGAATCAATGCCAACTCAGATTGAGCAGGCTCGAGTCTTTGAGGGCCGAACGGTCATTTTTGGCCCAATCAGGTCTAAGGGCCAGAGAAGGTCTAATAGGGCCACTTTTTACTCACTCAGGCCAGTTTAGTGGTAAATAGACGGTTTGGGCTCTTTTTATGACCAATTTACTGAATTAGGCCGTTTTAGTGAAAATACAAAGTTTGGGCTCTTTTTGTGGCCAATGTACTAACTAAGGCTTTTTACCTTAATCGTTTGGGCTGTTTTGTGGCCAATTTCCTTTCTTAGGCAATTTTTAGTGGAAAGCAATCAGTTTGGGCTCTATTTGTGTCCAATTGACTGACTTAGGCCATTTTGGTGCACATAAACAGTTAGGGCTCGTTTTGGGGCCAATTGACTGACTGAGGCCATTTTAGTGGCAAAGAGTGGGGCTCTTTCTGTTGTCAAGTGACTGGCTTAGGCCATTTTAGCGGTAACCATTAAGCAAGTTTCATCCACTCAGGAAGTCAAACATGAGAGGCTTCGCCGTTTGCGGCGCCAGCGAGTGAGTCGGCAGGCGCAGTTGTCCTACGCCTTTGACCAGTGGGGCGACGCCTTCTACGAGGTGCCAGTCGCCGACGGGGACCCTTCCCATGGCTGGTCTCTTACCTTGTTTCAAAACCCGAAAAGGGACCTTTTGGGAAGCAAATGGGTCGAATTTCATGGATTTCATGCGGTCCAACACTAGGTGGCTCCCTTGAATTTCATGGAATGGCTTGTTACATTCCTACAAAAGGTCGAGCGCGACCTTTCGCTGGAGGGCTTGGGACAACCCAGTTCCAAATGTATGCAGTTAACATTTTTGTAGGCCCCTGAATGGTTTGGTTGCACAAGGGGTTGTAACCCCTTCCAGTTATGGGAGTTAGTCGCTTCATACCCCCTGAGTAGGGGTCACGAGCCTAAGCCCCCAGTTGGGGGGGTTGTAGCGGGGGCTCGTCTTCTTTTGAGGCTCAGTACCGTTTTGGTGTCGTTCTTTTTGGGTCTCAAAATG